>OZ038506.1:17899503-17979503 GCA_964036315.1 Acanthosepion esculentum | reverse complement strand
TGAACTGCCTTCTCAGCTTGGAGGTCAACCTGCTGATGTACATGAGTTCTCTGAAGGAAACATAGTGCAAAGTCTATTTTGGTGACATCTGGGGTAAGTTGCATACCCTATCATGATGGGTGTATGCAAATGTCACTATTGTTTGTTTTTGTTATCTTTTTCTTTCGCTGCTTGTTGAACCAATCATCATTATCTTACTTCCTCTTTATCACCAAACCAGAATGTCTATAAAATATATGACCGCCTTTTACCCAGCAGTAATTTCATTAATTTTTCTAAGTGAATATTGTCCTGGGTATGATGATAAACTATTCAGCAACAAAGCCACTGATCAGGAGATTTGAGGTTTTGAGAAGCATGGAACCACTTCTTACTTGCTGTTATTCCCAGGGCCACCTTGGGTGGTAGCACCTGTTAGGGTCCCAGCTATGGGCAAATAGTGAACCCCCAAATAAAAACAAAACTATGAAAGTATAAAAATGTTTTTGCAAATTTACAAACAATACCTAGTTATATTAAAATGACCAAAAATACATTTTATCTGTAGTTGAAGGCATATAATTGCGTTTAAAATATTTAGTTGAAGACATAAAATTGTGTTGAAAATATTTAGATTTTGGCAATAAGTAACCCATGCCACTAAACAAGATTGACCAAATGACCAACTTGAAAGAACTCTTTCATGATATTAATCTTTATAATATCCTACATTTTCTTAAAGAAATCAAACTGTATTCCAAATTATAACTTCAACAAAACAACATAAAACATACACATTACCATCTTTAGTAATTATCTTCACACAAACATGTACATGCACAAAAGCTGAGTATCATTTACCATGTACTCAATTGTGAAACCAGAATAATATATTTTTATTACTGCCAATCTCACAAGAAAATTAAATTATTCAGCATTAAATGACCTATAAGGAGTTGATATGCCATTAAACAAACAAATCTAAGTGAATAATTTGTCTAGCAGGAATTGGCTGGAAAATCTCTGGAATCTAATTATTTGACTTTTTTTTTCTCTATTGAACACTGAGAAAGTATGAGATCAAAATTAAGCAAGATGCAGTATGGCTGTGCACTCCAAAATCTACTACTGATGTATATGCAGAATGTGAAACCCTGCGTTTTTTTTTTTTGTGAGGATCAGTATAGTATCTGTGCACTTTGTGAAAAATTTTTAACATGTCTATTTCTAGATTATTGAACCTCCCCCCACCGCTACTCTCTAGGTATAGAAGGTAGTTTGGTGGGAGGTATTTGTCCATGTGGCCAGTCACCCACTCCCTTCTCTGTTAGCTATGGTGCCATACCATAAACAAGACCTTTCCGGTAGTGCTTTGTCAAAGGTATAAATGCAAAGTGAACATTAAGTATGTGAACCCATTTTCCATGTCTCTCTCCTACTTGGCACCTGTCATACCTTTATGGTTACAAAATAAATTCTGTAGACCCTTGCAACTCTAATGGATTTTTGGTGTCCGCCTTAACATGGTACTGTCCTATTCTGCCTTTTAAAAGGCATATGGCTTGACTTCCTAAATGAACAGTTGGGATTCACTGTCTGTTACATAATGCCTACAGTCAAATAATCATGATGAAAACATTGGTTATTGTTTGATAAGGAGAAGCCGTTCTAACCCCGGTTAGTACTTAGATGTGGAATTACTTGGAAACACCAGATACTGTAATCAACCTCCTACAATCCAAATAAAAAGTTTAAATAATCTATAAAGGGTTGATAAGCTGTATAAAGCAAGAGTTGTATAACTGCTTTTTTTTTCTTTCTTTCTTTCTTTCTTTCTACAGTGGCTGAAGGAGGAAGTCTTGTATCTAAACGGAGATTCCATTTTGCAGTTAGCTAGCTTCTGTTTTAACTTTTTTCTTATTTCCCTTCTCTTTTTTCTTGTTTGTTTTTCATTCTTTTTCTCTCTGTTTGTTTTTTCATTCTTTTTCTCTCTGTTTGTTTTTTCATTCTTTTTCTCCTCTTCCCGTTCTCTTTCTCCTCTTCCCGTTCTCTTTCTCCTCTTCCCGTTCTCTTTCTCCTCTTCCCGTTCTCTTTCTCCTCTTCCCGTTCTCTTTCTCCTCTTCCCGTTCTCTTTCTCCTCTTCCCGTTCTCTTTCTCCTCTTCCCGTTCTCTTTCTCCTCTTCCCGTTCTCTTTCTCCTCTTCCCGTTCTCTTTCTCCTCTTCCCGTTCTCTTTCTCCTCTTCCCGTTCTCTTTCTCCTCTCTGAAATAACATTGAATTAAACCTTGACTTATACAGCTTTTCATCAGGCCTCATGTAATAAAGGCAACTTCACCCAATGTGGCTCTCATGATTTACAATTCCATGTACCTACAATTTTTTTCAGTTTGTTAATATAGGAACTAAACATGAATTTGATACCTGATTGAGAAAAGGTCACAATTTGTCTGCATGCCATTTTCAGTAAAAGCAGTGAACTTGTTAAAAAATGATATCAATTCTGTCTGGAATACTATCACATGACTGTCTGTATCAGTGCAGATTACAATTTTGAGTTTTATTTTTGTAATTACCATGTTGAAAGCGACTCTGAATGACAAATTAATGTTTCTTCTTTACATGTGAGATAAGATTTTCCATTTTCTTGTCACCTCTTCTCATCTGATTTGATGACCTCATCTTTTCATCTTATTGGTTAGACTTTAGAGTTTTTAGGTGTGTGTACAAACTTAGGAATGCCATATAAAGTAATTAAAAATTTTTAAGAATGGTTGAAATTTTTACCCCCACTCATATTTATTATTTGTTTCTGGTAACTTTTGCCGGCATCAAAGCATAAAAAAATGAGTTTATCAGTATAAGATCAGGATACTTTTTTTAAATCATTTCACCCTGAGCAAGGAGGTTACTGAGTGTTAAAGAATATGAGAAAAACTACTATTAAGGAGAGAGGGCAATAAAAGAACAAGAATTAAGAAAACACAACAATTTACGTTGTTGACTGGAAAGCAAGAAGCCAGATGTATTTCATGAGTGAGAAGTGTAAAAGGAAAAACTGTTAGCATAGAACTTGCTCAGTATCTGTCTATATTTCTGAGATGAGGTATTATGTACATTATTCGGACTATTGTCCTCATCTTTGTCGCCATATTTATTACAACGGTTGTACGCTCTGGCCTTCTTCAGGTGGTTGGAATGTCAAACTGAACCCTTTATTTCGCTCACTGGGGTAGACTGTTCTAGTTCCATGTGGCATGTTTAATCTCCTGTTAATTTCCCTCTGAAAGTTCTCCATTGTCTTAACCGGGTATTGAACTCATACTCTTTGGGTCCTGTTACTGGATCTAACTAATGCCTTTATCCACTGTGCTATGTGTCCTTGAGAACATCTGTGTATGAATTTCTGGGTATTATAAACCTAATGTCTTCAGCAACCGTTTTTTACCAGTGCTCATATTGCAATTTTTGCTATTATCATTGCATGATTTTACCAGAGCTCATATTGCAATTTTTGTTATTATTATCACTTTTATCTAGCACTCCGTATTACTGGTTCCCATATTGTATTCATTTCTATGCTTGGTCAGCTCAGGAGATTTTTGTGGCTTAGCATATGTGCTGATTCCTTAAGTTAACGAATTTTCCAATGGTGTTCTTTGTCTATGATCTCAACCTGATCCCACAGAGGGCGGTGATCTTCCTTCTCTCTCCATATGTGGTCAGCCATGCTTGATTTTTCCACTTCCCCTCATATTACAGCTTTCTGGTGTTCTTGAAGCCTTAAGGAGGTGGCCTGTCTCTCCTTTATATTTCTTTCCACAACTGCACGGGATAGTGTACACACAGTCTTTAGATATGTTCTCTATGAGGGGGGGGTCTTACTCGGGAGAGATATCTGCAAAGTGTTGTCAAGCTTTTGAAGGTTGTCCTGATGTTATATGGACCACAGATCCTTTGTATTTTCTCTGATAACCCCTTCACATAAGGCGGGCAGACTGTTTTCTGAGTGTTGTTGTCCACATCTTGTACCCGTCTATCCCAGTTTAGTACCTACAACGTAACAACTACCCTGGGTACATGGCAGCAGCCCCAATAAACTGGGACCCAAAGAGTATGAGTTCAATACCCGGTTAAGACAGTGGAGAACTTTTAGTGGGAAATTAACAGGAGATTAAACATGCCACGAGGAACTAGAACAGTCTACCCCCAGTGAGCGAAATAAAGGGTTCAGTTTGACATTCCAACCACCTGAAGAAGGCCAGTGCGTACAACAGCCGAAACGTAATAAATATGGCGACAAAGATGAGGACAATAGTCCGAATAATCTAAATAATATAGAACTTACTGTCACATCTAGTAGTTTCAACTGTAAAATTATGGGACCAAACTGTCAATCTAGTACTGCACTTAAATCCATAAATTTGTAGTACCAAAGAGGAAAGCTCATCAGAACAATTAACATGAAAATGTTTCTAGAAAAGTCACAGGGAAGCTACAGTATGGTGGTAAGAAAGTGACTCATAACATAAACAACTACTCCTGCTCTATAGATATTTCTCTGGAAAGTGCTCAGATGAACTACATTTCTTAGTTCCATTAGTTCTAACCTTCACAGCTAAGACCCACCTTGTAGCGAACCACCGCCATTCTCTTGGTATTTCATTGGTGAAATATAAGTTCCACTCAAGCAGTTTTACCCTGTGAACTGCTGCTCTGCGGAATTTACTCCCAAGATTTTGTTTTCCTGATCACTATAATCTTAATCTGTTCAAGTCTAGGGTTAACTGTTATCATCTTCACATATCTGCATAAACTGTGACTCTTACTCAGTAACCATCTACCGTGAGTGTCTCCTGGGCCTTGTACAGGGTGAACATCACTGTAAAAAAAAAAAAAGAAAAAAAACAAGAATTAAAAAAACAGAAGATAACAATTGACATTGCATTTAAATTTTAGAAGATCAAAGTTGGCTTGAAAGCAAGAATCCAGAAGAATTACATAAGTGAGGAGAGCAAGAGAAGGAACTGTTCACATAGAATTTACAGTTACATCTAGCCATTTCAACTGTAAAGTGAAAAGATCTGGCCACCAATCTAGTATTACACTTAGATTCATAAAGATTAGCTGCCATAGAAGAAAGCTCATCTGAACAATTACCATGAAAGTATTCATGGAAAAGGCATGTGGAAGCTACGTTATGGCATTGAGAAAGGAATTAAAACCGAGATGCCAGGTCAGGGCCAATAACATAGCAGACTCGTCTTTGAATTTTATCAAGAATCTCTGAATATATAACAGGAGCACCAAACCAGATGCAGCAGCAATATTCAAAGCGAGGATGAATGGTCAACTTATAAATATGTAAGATGGATTCTGGCCAGAAATATTGTCTAGCACAACACAGTGAACAAACTTTCTTAGCTGCAGACTTAGCAATTGATTCAACATACTCTTTCTAGGGCTATATATCTGCTTTCCACTGTTTCTGTGTTTCTTGCTCTCGTTGTTACAATCACCCTATAGATTCTCGTGATAATGATCTTCCATGTGAAACATAGAAACAAACAAAACTGTCTGTCAACAAACTCGGGAATCTTTAGCATTTTTTTTTTAATTTTTTTTTTTAAATCATTTTACCCCAAGCATGCTAATAAAACCACAAACACAAGAGTTTACTGAGTGTAAAAAGAATATGATAGAAACATTAAGAGAACAATAAAAGGACGGGAAATAAAGACGGAAGATAATGCAATTAAAATTTTAAAATTCAACATTGACAAGAAAGCAAGAAGCTGGAAGAGAGTTCTACAAATGAAGAAACTGCTAACATATAACTTATAGTTACATCTTGCAATTTCAGCAGTAAAATAATGACTTATCTACCAAAGTGGAAAGCTCATTCTCTTGCTCTATGCCCTCATGGTGTGAATGTTAGCAAATCATATTTAATTTAGACTATTATAATGAGAGATTGGCTTCAATGATTCTCACTGTGTGCCACACACTTCAGTGTATGCCAGACTGATCAGTAAATATTGGTGCATCTTTATAATTTAGGCTTAGAACACAAAGGAATTCTATTAATCAAACAAGACAAAAAAATTTTCACTTGTATATTTTTTTCATGGTTTGTTGAATGGCATAACTTTTGAATCGCTTAACAAAACGTTTTTTTTTTTTTTTTTGAGTAGGGGGGCAAAGAAGAAATCCTTGTTTGAGTGAAGGCATGGACAGCTGCTTGTTGCTAAATATTTGTGTGGCAACTGTATTGCAACATATTTCCAAGAGTTGTCACCATAAGGTTTCAGCTAATCTGTAGTCTTCTTCAGATATCTAGTCTATGAAGGCAGTTTTTTTTTTTTTTTTTTTTTTTTTTTACTTCAGGAAACAAGTTATCTCTTTCCTAACCACAAGAGTCACACATATAGTTCTATTCTTAGCAACCCGAGTTCGTCGTATGGGACAATTATTGTATTAAAATGTTAGTTCGTGAATTTGGTGACATAGTAATTGTGGGTTCAAACCCTGGGTCAGGTAGTGTGTACTTGGGCTCGGTGGAAACAAAGCAAGAAATAACTAAGCAGTACTAAAAATAAGAACTAGACGAGATATCCTTAGACATAGGCAGTGGAATGAGAACCGTCTATTCCGTTGATTAAATAAAGGGTTCAGTTTAGAATTCCTTGTCAGTGACACAGATTGATATCAACCTGATGAAGGCTCAAAAAAGAAAAAAAAAAGAAAGAAAACCAGATGTAAAAATAGATAAAAAAAAACAGCTCATTACAGGAGAAAGAGACACACACACACACACACACATGTAAATAAGGAGGCATGGTGAAAGTAATGGATAGTTGCTCACAGTGAGGAATCGGAGAGCCGAGTTTGAATTCCAGTCGAATCCATTACATTAACTTACATGCTAATCCCCTTGGGGAGGGTATGAATCCTTTACTTCTCCCTCCTCCTGTGTAAATAGCAGGACAGACTGGGTTCTATAGCCTTGGACGGCAACTGGTCTAGGAGAAGGACAACTCTGAATTCAAAACCTGCAGAGGGTCGTTTACGGACCTTGTATGTGGTGCACCAGGTCTCTGTATTTAGCTCTTCCAAAAAGTGTGGATGGTTCTGCACAAAACCTTCACCACTAGAATCAAACCATATGTGGTAGTGTCTTGGCTGTCATTTCCTAGATACTGAATTGCTTGGCCCTCATATATTGAATGCGACTGGAGAATCAAGCATGCATATATATATATATATATATATATATATATATGAGGAAAAATATGAAAAACAATCTGAATATGCAAGTTTACTGTTTTAATGTTTCAATGTCGACATAAACTTGCATATTCGGATTTTGTTTTTTCATATTTTTCCTCATACTGTCGTATCTATATCCATATATTTGCTTGCATATATATAGTGAACATTGAAGTCAAAACATGAAACAGCTTGTTGCCTCTGAGTGTTGACTTCAATGTTCACTTTTATATTTACACACGCTCTATCTCTGATATTGAGCACTTTATCCCATAAATATAGCACACTTTAAGACTATATTTCTTCATATATATATATATATATATATATATATATACAAACACACACACACATACATACATACATCTATATAGCTATGGGTCTCTCTTGTGTGTGTATATATATATATATATATATATATATATATATATATATATATATATATCTTAGAAGCGACAGTCCGTTTCATGCTAGATGCAATCATCGGGCCACAATGATTGCATCTAGCACAAAACAGACTGTTGCCTCTAAGTGTTGACTTCTCTATTCACTTTTATATTTACACACGCTCTATCTCTGATATTGAGCACTTTATCCCATAAATATAGCACACCTTAAGAGTATATTTCTTCATATGTGTGTATATATTCCATGGAAAAAAAAACAAACTTAAAAACAATGGATTCAACATTTTTACTGAGAAGAGCTTAGTAATGCACTTCCAATTTGACATACACATGTGCGATATATATATATATATATATATATATATATATCTCTTTTTATTTTTTATTTTTTTCTTAATGTTAAATGAAAATTCTTGTTGCCTCAAAGCGTAAAGAAAACCTTGCTATATTTTTTTTCCTGAAGGGACAAAAAGCAACTTGAAATCTTTTTATGGTCACGAAAAGAATAGTGAATGTGTTTATATATGTGGGTGCTGAAGAGTTTTTTACCAACAAAAAATAAATAAATAAAAATTTTTTTTTAATATTTGATCAGATTCTGGCAAGGAAGTTAGGATGTGAGCTGTATAATGGCTGGCTGCTCATATCCAAGTATGCCTGTTTACTTAAGTGGCTAGCCGATCCCTGTTGCAGACTCCTGCTCAGGCAAATTTGTGTTTGTTCAACAATCACAAAGCCAACCTGTGGTTTATACTGCAACTATGCTGAGCAAAGTTTAGTTACAGTTTCAGAGAGAGAGAGAGCATATTATCTGACATGATCAACAGTCGGAACAAGGCCAGTACACTCAATACCTCGATCACAATGACTTGTGACTTCATGCTCACACAACCATTGACAGCTCCCAAATAGTTTCATGTACCTAATTTCATTCACAAGACTTGGGTCAACCTGTGGTGTGGGTTTTCAGGCACCTTTTCGAAAGGTGCCAAATGCTGGGTCGCCTCCCCAGGCTGATAACATCAAAAAGTTGCCATGGTGACATTTGAACCCAGGTCTCATGGTCAGAAGGCGAACATTCTAACCACTTGGCCACATGCCTGTTCTACTTTACAGTACCTCCTTGTATAAAATGTAGCTTTTATTTCTTTTAAAATGTTAATAATTCATCATTTTAAGTTAATTGTACAGGTATTAAAACAATCAATACATGTATATTAAACTTTTCTGGAAGAAGGAAAGATATTAAATATTTAATTTGATGTTAATTGAATACACAATCCGATGGAAAAATCGCTTCTGTATATGTATGGTAATGTTTAATGATAAATCATGTGAACATTAAAATTTTGTTATTTAAGGTTGCATTTTTGCTCTTAATAGGACATTCTTCTATGTGCCATGACTCTTCATTACATGGGCCACCATAGCTCTCCACAATTTCTTGTCCTTAGTAAATTTTGTCTTTTTGCTATTTCTCCTAATCTCTGTTCTACAAACCATTTACACAAGCTCATTAGGGAGACACAATGCTTTTGTGTCCTACTTGCCTTCAATATCACCTGTGACCGTCAAATGTTTTATGTTTTTCTTTCCTCGTTATGTGCCCGAGAAATTTCAACTCGCTTTTGATGCTAAGTATAAGTGTCCTGTTTGTTTCCGTTTTGTCATTGCTCACATGTTATTCTCAGCATCCTTCTGTAGAACCACCATTCTGTTACCACAAGTCTCTTCTTCATCTTTGATGAGACTGTCTAGCATTCATTGGAAGCCCGATATTGCATAACAGTTTTGTTGTCTTGTCTTTGTTTTGAACAAGATTTTCATGTCTCTTAATACTTTGCTTAACTTCTGGTAGTCATCTTCCATCATCCGAATGCACCTTCAGTTGTATTTTCTCACTGTTAAAAACACTTCCCAGATGTTTAAATTTTTTTTGTTCACTTGATTTTGGCATCTCCAATTTGTAATTTGCATGATGGGCTGCCTCTTTTGCTAGCAACCATTCATTCTGTGGTCTTATTATTGATGTTTAGTCCTTTCTTTTCACTTTGCCTTACTACTCTCTGTAGGTATTGCCATATTTTCCTTTCTGCGTTTGCTATCAATACTGCGTCATCTGCATATCTTGTGTTAAGATTGTGGCTGCCAATCGCTTGATAATATTGATGCGACAGAAGATAATTTTTATCTTTCTTTTTGTTATAGAAGGAAATTTCTTTGAATTTCTGGGATGAGGAATTACCATAATTTACATTGTTAAATTTCCTCATTTTTGTTATCACATAGTTTTGACTGTTGTGTGCACCAGCCTTTATCAGCTGTTTATTGATCTGGGTAAACCTTGAAATGAACATTTTAAATCTCTATAAGTTCAGGGATTGCTGATTTTTATTATTAGTTTGGGGACAAAATGGGAACAGTTTACCCATGTAGACTTTTGAAACACTATTTTTCACTTAATACAAGGCTCAAGAACCACTGCAGGTAGTGTTGTCAATTATGAGGGTGTGTAGCATAGATTAAGATTGACCCGAGACTTGAAAAGGTTAAAGATCATAGCGGTTGGTAATCACCCTCTCAAGATTCTGTTCCATGAAGCATTGGCTCTTGGGAAGAAGCTGTCCAAATTGAACTTCTTTCTTACAAATGGAATATGAAGGGAATAAGGATGATACCCTGCTGAGTCCATGGCATTGTAGGTTATAGCTGTAAAGGTCTGAACTGGTGGAATTAGGGTATATAACTCATCAGAACATTTTTCTATGGAAATAGCAATTGAGTAGCGATAGGCTTGTGATGTTGCATCTGTGTAAAAGGGGTTGCAGGGTAGGGTGGAAAACAATTGTCTACAAGACCACTCTTGAAATCTGCTGCAGCTGGAAAGAGAGGACTAGGTCGCTCCAGCCTAGATCTGGCAGCAATATTCCCTTTTTTGCTTTTGGTCTAACTCTAACAAAGACAGAACATGGCAGATGGTGTCAAGTACCTTTTCTAAAGCAGCATAAGGAGTCAACGATTTTCAAAATTGCCTGATGGTTACACAAATCAGTAGACACCTGAAGAGGGCAGAGGTCACAGCTGCTGAGACTTTGCGATCGTAAGAACAAACTTGGAGACATTACTCTAAACTTAAATAAAAAATTACTTCATATCAGTCATGAGCCATGTGTGATACACGTGTAGGCGATCATGTATCTTTTGATACATGACTGACGAGGCAGATTTTTTTTTTCCCCCACAGTAGGTTGCCATTTCTTTTTGTGGTAGACCAGTTGCTATCCAAGGCTATTTGTCCTGCTATTTACCCATAGTTGGGGGGAGAAGATGATTCATACCTTTCCCAAAGGTATTAGCATGTTTTGCATTTTCCAGACCTTTCTTACAGTGAATATGGGTGGTTCTAAATACAATAAGAGTCTAATTTTACTGCTGCCTGGGATAGATATTGAAGTAGTGGTTATGGTGAGCTATGACTGCAGGGCATTCAGGGGTGCACCAGGGCTAGCTGTCTGTCTGTCTTTCTTCTTTTTTTTTTTTTTTTTGTTTATAAAATTCTCCATTCCAGAAAGGATCCATTCTAATACAAGGGCAGCAATTTTGGAGGTTTTGAATTCAGAGTTGTCCTTCTCCTAGACCAGTTGCCATCCAAGGCTATAGAACCCAGTCTGTTCTGCTATTTACCCATAGCTGGTAGGAGAAGAAGGGTATTAGCACATAAGTGAATGTAATGGATTCTACTGGAATTTGAACTCGGCTCTCAGATTCCTAAATCCGAGTCTTTATCCATTACTCCACCGTGCATCCTTAGTTCATATACAAAAAACTAAAAACCTGTCTGAACAGAAATGTTGCTGATAACAATGTGAAACAAAAAAAAAATTCTTTGTGGGGAGCATGTATGGTATATCACCGTTTATAGTAAATCATTCCTTTTCATTTTTAGAGCATGAGATCATTTCCGGCAGGTAGAGCCCCAGTGTCAAGAGAGTTTATTTACAGACCTTAATGTAAATAGAAATGAATGGTTTGTCAAAATGACAGAATTCCATTGCTGAAGATTATTTATTTGACAGAGCTCAATATAAAAAAAGAAAAGCTTCATCAAATCAAGACTTTCATCTGGATGCTATGCATGGCACCAAACCAATTCAGAGATAACAAAACTGTCAGCTGTATTGAACTGCTTTCTCTGATCAATGGTTAGAAAAAAGCTTTGAGTGAGTGAAGCCAGTGGATCTTGGCAAATACCATCTTTCTTTTTCAATACTTGTGGACTGGTCATACAGAATCACAAAGAATAGTACCTAATAACAGAAGCTGCATCACTTGAGGACTACCAGTAGCAGCAACAACTAAAATGGATAGTATGTGTAACTGAAAGAGAAAATGATGGTGTACTCAAAATGTCGACATTCCACACTATTTCCAATAAAAGGTTAGGAAGGAAAATCCTGTCACTACTGGAAAGAGCAATGTCAGCTACTGGACTTGAAAACAAAATTTTCTGGAAAAATTGTTTTAAGAGAAAGATCTTATACTCTCAACCGAAATTAGTACTGGCTGCTCAGTCTATGAATATGCAATGTTTGGAAAAATTAAGATGGGGGGGGGAACAGAATGTTGGAAGAAAGGACAACGTTGTTAGATGTCACATTAAAAAAAAAATATAATGATTAAATGCATATTAATACTTTTAGTGGATATGTGTGTTGGGACAGGCATTTTTTCCTCCTTTCCAAATAGTGAAATTAATGTTTACTGGCTTAGACATAGAAAGTCTTATTAAAGGTGACATACCTCTTGGCAGGAATATTGGATTAAAATCCATTAATTATTTAAGTTACAGCAGGTTGCTCATTTCCAAATGTGATCACCGTCTATTCTGATGAGCTAATCCCTGCTGAAGACAGCAGATCAGGCACATCTTTGTTTGCTCAGAGCCTACCTGTAGTCTATACTGTAATGGGAGAACACACAACACATAACTTACCTATTGTGCCAGTGTCAATGGTGGAACAAGATTTAAGAGAGATATCAAAAAGACAAGCACTGCTAAGAGCACAAAGGATAGGAAGTTGTGGAGAGACATGATTTCCAGTGTTCAGAATGGACACGGCACATAGAAGATGATTCTGAGTGGATTTTCAATATAGTTTTTGGATAAGAGCTCACAATCTGTCATAATCAACAGTTGAACAAGTATGCTCAAACTCTGTCACAATGGCTTGTGATTTTGTGTTAGGACAGTTTCTGTTCTGAGCAGTTCCGTCTGCCTAATTATGCTCACAAGGCTTGGGTCAACCCATAGTTTGGTTTCTTTTTCAAGCACTTTTCAACATTGCTGAAGACCAGCATCAAAAATTCCCCTTGACAAATCAGCTAACGTTAAATTTTAAACATGGTCTCATGGTTTAAATATTAACCACTTAGCCATGTGCCTATAATTTTTTTAAATTAATGTATATTAAACTAACTTTCGGGTGTGTCTATTGGAATGTTGATAAGTCTTAAAGTTTTCACTCATGCCATAAAATGTCTCGGCAAGCTAATAAGTTGGATTAAAAACGGCGTTTATTTTTAAGATGCCCCCAAAGCTATAGACAGCAAATAAATTACGTATATTAAACTTGTAAAAGATGCTTCAGAGATGGAAGTACATCTTTTTTATCTTTTTTTTTTTTTTTTTTTTCTTTTCAGCTTAAGACATTTTTAGCTACTGACTATTTTACTACAATTTGTCAGGCTCGGATGTTCACTTTTTAAAAAGCTGGTCAGTTAGCTTTTGTGAAGTTTTGGGGAGAAATCATATCTTGATTCTGGGAATACACTGACCTTTATTTCGAAGTTTCCACTGGAGTACTACCAACCATTCCGACAGATGTAGTTACTATTTAATGTAGTGTGTATGGTTGTTGGCGACAGGAACAGTGCGGGATATGAGGTATGAAGTCGAACTGCTACGAAAATTTAAATATCTGGGGAGGGTTTTAACAGGAAGGAAAATGTGACAGCAAAATCTGAAGCTGCCTTCCAAAGTCGAAGCCAAGCATTAAGAGGAAAATGTCATTAGAAACAAAGAAAAGAGTGCTCAATTGCTACAGAATATCAGCCATCCTATATGGCTGTGAATGATGGATGATTTCTTCACAGATGAGATGTGAGGCAAGAGGGATGTAGTTCTACAGAAGGATGCTGAGAATACCATGGACAGAATATGTCAGCAATGAGGTTTCAAGCAAAAAAGCATGCTTATACTTAGAATCAAAAAGGGACAATTTAAATTTCAGGGACACATAGTGAGAAAAAAGGGCTTTGAGAACTTGACACTCACAGGCTAAATATAGGGGCAGAGGGAAACAACAGGTAATCTATCTACTGAGCTTGTGTGTTTGACAGAACAGAGTATGGGGAGGATAGTAAAAAGGCAATCATTGCTAAAAGTGACAAGAGAAAGGAAGTTGTGGAGAGCCACGATCACCTATCTAACAAACCTGTGTAAGTGGATGGAAGAACAGAGAATGGGTGGGATAGTAAAAAGCCAAACCTTGCTAATAGCTATAAATGATAGGAAATTGTGGAGAGCCATCATTTCTAATGTTCTGAAATGACGCTGCACCTACAAAGTGAAGAATTCATGACCGTCCTGCTATGTGGTTATGAGACGTGGACACTGATGGCAGAAAGGGTGGAAAATTAGTGTCATTCAAAACCAAGTGCTTGAGAAAACTGCTCCTTATCTTATATAGGAAACAGAAGATAAAAAAAATACACAAGGAGCGTTAGCAAGACACTTGTGGTCCTAGGAACCAATTTAGTTGAATATTAAATGACAGAACAGGCTTGGTTTGGACATGTCATTAGGCACTACACAGACCAAATCATTATACAAGTCACAGTTGTAGAAAGGTGGAAATGCAATTGGTAATACACAAAACGGTTTGATAAAATCAAGGACTGGATCTTTGCTGGATTTTCTATCATGGGCTGCCAGAAAAATAGCTTGAATGTCATCTGTCCTTTTGGCTCCAAGTGAGATGACGGACTGCCAATACTGAATTAGCATGTTGGCAGAAATAGGCAAAAAAACAATAATTTCATCAGAAACTGGATTCTGTGCAGAAACTTTCGTATGCATCAAGTAGCACATTCACCTTTCTGTAAATGTTTTTTTTTCCTCTTTCTTGCACTCTCTTTTTATTTTCACGCTCTCTTCTCTCCCTTTCTGTTGGGCTCTCTTCTCTCCCTTTCTGTTGGGCTCTCTTCTCTCCCTTTCTGTTGGGCTCTCTTCTCTCCCTTTCTGTTGGGCTCTCTTCTCTCCCTTTCTGTTGGGCTCTCTTCTCTCCCTTTCTGTTGGGCTCTCTTCTCTCCCTTTCTGTTGGGCTCTCTTCTCTCCCTTTCTGTTGGGCTCTCTTCTCTCCCTTTCTGTTGGGCTCTCTTCTCTCCCTTTCTGTTGGGCTCTCTTCTCTCCCTTTTCTCTCTCTCTCTCTTCTCTCCCTTTTCTCTCTCTCTCTCTTCTCTCCCTTTTCTCTCTCTCTCTCTTCTCTCCCTTTTCTCTCTCTCTCTCTTCTCTCCCTTTTCTCTCTCTCTCTCTTCTCTCCCTTTTCTCTCTCTCTCTCTTCTCTCCCTTTTCTCTCTCTCTCTCTTCTCTCCCTTTTCTCTCTCTCTCTCTTCTCTCCCTTTTCTCTCTCTCTCTCTCTTCTCTCCCTTTTCTCTCTCTCTCTCTTCTCTCCCTTTTCTCTCTCTCTCTCTTCTCTCCCTTTTCTCTCTCTCTCTCTTCTCTCCCTTTTCTCTCTCTCTCTCTCCTCTCCCTTTTCTCTCTCTCCTCTCCCTTTTCTCTCTCTCCTCTCCCTTTTCTCTCTCTCCTCTCCCTTTTCTCTCTCTCCTCTCCCTTTTCTCTCTCTCCTCTCCCTTTTCTCTCTCTCCTCTCCCTTTTCTCTCTCTCCTCTCCCTTTTCTCTCTCTCCTCTCCCTTTTCTCTCTCTCCTCTCCCTTTTCTCTCTTCTCTCCCTTTTCTCTCTTCTCTCCCTTTTCTCTCTTCTCTCCCTTTTCTCTCTTCTCTCCCTTTTCTCTCTCTCTCTCTTCTCTCTCTCTTCTCTCTCTCTCTCTTCTCTCCCTTTTCTCTCTCTCTCTCTTCTCTCCCTTTTCTCCCTTTTCTCTTCTCTCCCTTTTCTCTTCTCTCCCTTTTTCTTCTCTCTCTCTTCTCTCCCTTTTCTCTTCTCTCCCTTTTTTCTTCTCTCTCTCTTCTCTCCCTTTTCTCTTCTCTTCTCTCCTTTTTCTCTCCTCTCCCTTTTCTCTCTCTCACTCCTCTCCCTTTTCTCTCCCCCTTCACTCCCTCTTCTCTCTCTCTTTTCTCTCCCTCTTCTCTCTTCTCTTCTCTCCCTTTTCTCTCTCTCTCCTCTCCCTTTCTCGCGCACTCTCTCTTCACTCTCCCGAGCTCGGCTTAAGTCATGCAAAAATAAATTCAGGGGTCGCACTATACATGAAGTCAGCTTATACACAATTATATATGGTATATTATATTCCTCCAATACTTTTCAAGCATACTAACACATGCAAAGATCAGGGAATTGACAAGGATAAATCTCCACAACCCCAAAGCTGAGCTCTATGAAAGAAAGATAATATTGTGCATGTGGCTGGATCACAGTGAAACATTAAATGCACATTTATTTGTCCAGCAGCTGCAACATGGCCATAAATTCCTCTGTAATAGGAAAAATGTTTTTTATCATAATGCAAAGAACTTGTTTATTTATTTTGTTCTACCCTATCCACCATATTCACATGACTTTGCACCAACCAACCTTCTTTTTTAAATTTTTTTTTCTCTATTGCTCACTTGCTGCAAAAATTTTCTCTAATTAAAATCAAAAACTTCCTCATAGAAAAACCTGCAAAATTTCACATAAAATAGGTATTCAGGATTTCATTGATAAGTGTCCGAAAGTCCTTGCAAATAATGATGAACAGATAATTGAATAAAATATAATTTTGTAAAGTTGGTAATCAAAAACAGAAATTATTTATGACTCAACCTAATAAATAAATAAAAATGGTTGTTTAAGCTTTTCTATACATACTGTATTTTAATTGTCATAATTATATGTATATAATATGCAAATTTTTCCAAGCTTTTAAGGATGAAATTTAGAGTTGTGTATTATACAAGTACATGATTTAATTTATTTTTCCTAGGCATGTCTTTCACCAGAATTTGATTGTTGTCACTGAAAGAAAGCCTACATAACCCAAACTAATGTATTACAAAGAATTTGAATGACTTACCAGACACTCTGTTGTTTTTAAAAACAAAACAAAACATTAAAAAAAAAATTCATATAAATATGAAGTACACTTTTGTCTGCTAGGCTGCTGTCAGTGTCATAAATAGACCTGATAATTTCATCTTGGTTGTCAACGTAGCAGACGTCTTCATTGTCCCCCAGTAATCTCCTTTCTCAAAAAGGACATCATTTACATGCTCTATGCAACCGCTACAGAAAAATAGCCACCAGCCACTTAAATGTCAGTTTGTTCATAATTTTGTTGCTTTTTGTATGAGCTTATTATTTTCACAGCAGGTTTGTTGAATTTTTGTGTAAACAGGACCTTCCTTTCCCTTCTGCAAATTTTATGTTTCAAAACATAATGTAAATTTCTTCATTTTTGGACAAGAAAATAAAAAAAATGAATAAATGTTCAATTTAGTTGCTACAAATTCGAGAGTTGGTCTGTATTAGATACAAGGTATCTTATTTTTGACTAGAATTTTGAAGCCAAAAATTAGGGGTGATTATTATATATGAATGAGAGCATTTAAGATTTTTGATGAATGTTGCTCAACGATTAGCATGTGTATACACCTCTCTTCAAATTCACTAAAAACAAGGATTCATCTCTAATCTTTGCTGATATTTGTTAATTATTTTGGAAAGAAATCCTCCTGATTGAATTTGATTCCATCCAAGGAAGACCAGAGAATACATTGGCTGAAACCCTGTCTTCAAAATAACAGAATACAATACAGGTTGAGAATGCTTTATCCAAAATTAGTGTGACCGGAAATGCTTGATTTGATTGGATTTGATTTTTTTTCAAATACAGGCTATTTTATTTGTATATAGCATCTATAAAATGGGGTAGCTTGAGAATGGAAGCCAAGTATAAAGACACTATCCCAGCTTATACATATACCCTGAAGATAGTTTTATATCAAATTTAATAAATTTTGTGTACATACAGGCAACAGGTAATGGTACTAGTCAAGTAATTCTCACACGGATTTTTAAATAGTGAAATTAAGATTTAAAAATAATGCTTTGTACTTTCTGTACATGTATAAAAACATTGCTGTAACCTAGAAAGTGTTACTGAATGAGAAATAACCAAAACAGGGGTTGGAAATGAAATGGTAATCTTTATAACATCAACAAACTACAATACTCACCAGCAACGTGAAATAGGTAAACCACTGCTAGTGGTGCACTACTTAGACAGCATATTACCCCCACTTATGATAGTGTCCAATGTATTTATGAGGATTGGGACATACCCATTAGTGTTTACTGAGCATGAAACACCATGTCAGTAATCCATGAACAAAGGTGGTGCCGTGACATTTGCTATGTAGCTAGGTTGGGGAATCCCCAAAAAGGGCAGATGAGGTAATGTACAACAGCTGCACATCACTTCCATTTGTGGCAAATCATATCAGCACCTGAAAAATTTTGATTTTGGAACTTCGGATAAAGGATACTCAGCCTTTATCATGGAAACTAAATACTTGTTCATAACTGGTATTGAATTAACAGAAGGTGGTTATTGATTTCTTCTGTAGTTGAAGCAAAAGATAGAATCAACAGTTTCCATGAAGGAAACCTTTTGGCATTCAATAACCAAATGCTAAGCATTACTGTTGTTTAAATTTATAAATCTTTTCTCTTTAAAACAGTTTTTTTTTTTTAGGAAAATAGGCTTCTTAAGTATTGATGAAACTTTCATTTCTAACCGTTTTGTTTAAGGCAATGTAGAAAGTCAACATCTTGGTTATATCATTATACCTACTAATAGTAATGGTAATATTAGCCGTTTCCCTATAAAGAAACATTTGGCATTCATAGACCAAGCAGCCAGTGCTGCTTTCAGTTGAAATTTATAAAATCTTTTTATTAAAAGAATTTTTCAGAAAAATAGTTTCCTCAAATCGACTGTTAGCACTCCTTCCATTATTTTCTCTATGAATCACATGTTCTATCCATTTTACTTGCTGTTGTATTTTCAAGGGGTAGATGGATAAAGCCAACTACAATCAGCTTCTGATGGTAGTCAAACTAGGCAGGCATCCTTTTTGCATATCTCTCAATGAAGAGATAAGAGAGAATTAAATTATACTATGGACAAAAGAAAGCAAAATAATGATAAATGACTAAGAAATTATATTGTATGATAATGGTAAAATTAGCCATTTCCTTATAAGGAAACATTTGGCATTCATAGACCAAGCAGCCAGTACTACTTTCAGTTGAAATTTATAAAAATATTTCTCTTAAAACAATTTCTCAGGAAATTATTTTTCTCCATCTTTTGTCATTCTTTCCAGGATTGTTGGGGGTTTCCTTCCTAAACTTTTGTTTGAAGTTGTGTGGAATATCAACATCTTGATTATGTTATTATATTCTCTTCTAGTTACATGTGCTATCCATTTTATTGGTGTAGTGGTTGGAAGTCTTTAATTGTTATGGCTTTTGTTATTTGGTAAAGTTCTTTGTGATTCTATAGCATGAGTCTGTAAGATCTTATGAAGTATTGTCTTCCTTAAGAAGATATTAATAAACATTAAAATATTAAGTTAAGATACTTATACAAACATCGAGAGAAAGCTATAAATTCAGTCTCCCCCACCAGTCATCTTCATAATCATTTACAGAGAAAGATTTCCTGCACAGACAGTGGCAATGAAATCATTGCTATATCCATTAGCAGTCTTGACAAACATCAGCCTCATGCTCAAGATGAAATAGAACTGATCATCTGTACTTTACTTTTTTGTCTCAAGTGTAACAAATTTTATAAGTGGCTACAAAAAATAGTTAAATATCTGCAATAAAACGGTCATAGCAATGACGTTGGCTTCTGATACCTTATGGAATAAAGAACGTGCCATACTAACCTTACCTTGATTCTGAATTTGAAGTACAGATCTGTTGAAATGTTTTTTGTTTTACATAATTAAAGGCAAAAACAGTTAAGAGAGGTTTTTTTTTTGGTTTTTTTGATAAATTTTTTTTTTTGAACATCTCCAGTTTTTTTTTTTCTTCTTAGCAACTACTAACCTCAGATTTTGCAAACACCTATTATACAATCATATAAAACTTCCTATTTTTATGATCCTAAAAGTTTTATATGCATTTTCCTAAAATACTTTCCAATCTTTCACTTGACATTTTGTTTTCACTTTGTGGTTTTATTGTTTCTGTTTTTGTTTGTTTTTTGTTTGTTTTTTTTTTTGTTTGTTTTTTTTTGTTTGTTTTTTTTTTTGTTGTTTTTTTTGTTTGTTTTTTGTTTGTTTTTTGTTTGTTATACTTTTTTGGGTTTTGTTGTTTATTTTTTTTGTTTTTTTTGTTTGTTTTTTAATCTTATTTCCTGTATATATGTATTCCTGAACATCTTCCAGTTCTTCATCTGTTAAGATCTTTTTTTCGGAATGTTACAACTGAACATTGCTTCTTATTTCTGTTCATTTTTAAACCATATGCAGAACTATTTTTCTCTGAAAGCTCATTTAGGATTTCTTGTAACTCTTCTGATTATACATATCTTAGTGATGTCATCAGCAAATCAGATGTTTAAATATTTTCCATTTAGGTTTACTCTCATCCCTTCATTTTCTGAAGAATATTTTCAACACCTTTAAATAATTCAGGAAAAAAACACCTGCCACTGTCTCGCTCTTTTTTAAAATCGTTTCTTTGATTTTCTGGAGTCAAATTATTGCAATACTATTATTGTATTAACAAAAACTTGAAAATTTTAAATTACTTGTTTATTTAGTGTGATAAAGACTGCCACATAATCTCCTGAATCAAATGCCATTTCAAAGTCAACAAAGGTTGAACAAAATTGGTTGGTAGAAGGAAAGGGTGCTGAAAAATTCTTGGCCTGTCTCACCTCCCATAATTGAACTATATATCAAATTTGGTAGGGCTGAGAAATTTTTACCACCTCCTCCTCATTTTAATTTTTTTTTTTTTTTTTTAACCTACATTCTTATATTCCCTACTTTGGTTATTTAAGTCTTTCTTGTAATTCATCCAATCATTTTGATATTACTAAAATGCCATCAGTATATCATAAATAGTTCAAATTTAGGTTAATTCACATCCCTTTCCGGGCAGATGTGTAGGTGATGTAGTGGATTGTGTCTCTGAATGAGAAATCAGAGAATCAAGTTCAAAGATAAAATAGATTTGTTACTTATGATGTGCAAATACGCATAGGGAAACTATGAATCCATCTTTCCCCCCATCTATGGATTACATAATAGAACTTGTCTGGAAAAAAATAAAAAATTGTTAATGCAGAAAAAAAAAAATTATATATATATATATATATATATATATATTTGAATTGGACAAAGTCCGACAATTTATTAAAGACATTTTTGATATGTTTAACGTTCTTTTTATAGATACAAGTATTTAAGCAAATGCTCTGTTTTATAATAAACAGTATTAAATAACATTTACCGGCCTGAATGTCTGAGAAATTTTCATAGAAAATTTTCGTTCTCCGACAGGAATCGAACCTGTATCCTATACGGAACCGTCATTTCGTGTGACGTGCCTTAACCTTTCGGCCACAGAAAAGAACGTTAAACATATCATAAATGTCTTTAAATAAATTGTCGGACTATGTCCAATTCTAAAATATATGACGTCATTTGTTTACATTTGATACGCTAGAGCAGATATGAATAGAAGAGATTCATGGAAGATTTAAGTTTAAAGATAGTAAAATCGACCTTGCTAACCAGACGCTTCTCTGTGGCCGAACGGTTAAGGCACATCATGCGAAATGATGGTTCCATATAGGATACAGGTTCGATTCCTGTCGGAGAACGAAAATTTTCTATGAAAATTTCTCGGACATTCAGGCCGGTAAATGTTATTTAATACTGTTTATTATAAAACAGAGCATTTGCTTAAATACTTGTATCTATAAAAAGAACGTTAAACATATCAAAAATGTCTTTAATATATATATATATATATATATATATATATATATATATACATACAATCCAGAATCTATTTTAGCTTTAAATACCCCAGAAAGGGTTAAGCCATAAAAAAATAAAAAAAATCAAATTTACCCTTCCTGGTCCAATTTCCCTAAATAATTCAGATGAAACCTTGTTTAGTTTCCAATTATTATTATTGATTTTCTTTGATTTCTTGTCATACAGTTCTTCTCTCAATACTATAATAAAACCTAGTAATTGATTAGTCAAACACTTTCTCATAGTTTTGTTTTTTAATTGATTTCACCTCATGCAAGGCAGTAAAACGACTAAGACACAAGGAATTACTGGGTGTGAAAGAATTAGAAACCGAAGCATTACTAAACGGAAGCAAAAAGAGTAATCGGGAGGACAGTAGATAGTGATTGACTTTGCATTTAAATTATTGAAGATTAAAGTTGGTTGGAAAGCATGGTGCTGGGAGGGAGTTCCACAAGCAAGACGTGTGAGGGAGGAAACTGTCGGCATAGAACTTACAGCTACATCTAGCTTGCTCAACGGTAAATTGAGGGGATCTTGACACCAATCTAGTACTGCACTTAAATTCATACACTTAAGGTAGCATACCATGAAAGTATTTGTAGGATTTCGTTGGACAAACAGATCAGTACTCTGCTGTATTGCTATTAGGTTGGTGCAAAAATAATGTCATTTTATATATATATATATATATATATATATATAAGTTGAACGTCAAAAAACGACATTATTTTTGCACCAACCTAATAGTTGAATCTGCTCTGACAAAAGCCCAAAAAGCCGGTTGGTAGGTGTTCTGCATAGCAGCCTGGGATGTTCCATTAAGCTACTTGGTCTAGCTTATTCTCTCGGTTCTGATTGGCATTTGACTTTGGTGTGGATACTGTAATCAATAAGTATCCATCCTTAGACTCCTTTGCATGCTTAAGTACAGGGGTCCGTATTAAGTTACAGCTTGCTTTCTTTTGTCCGCGAAACTGGGCATCAGTTTGGACCTTTCATGCAAAAGGTGAGTATCATATTTTGATTCTACACTATTTCTAGAAAAGACACAGGGAGGCAATCTTTTGGAAAGTGGCCAAAGCCGAGCCGCCAGATCAGGACCAATAATATTGCTGATTCTTCTCTGGATTTTGTTAAGGAGATCAAGGTAACTAGTAATAGCACTACGCCACATGTAGCAGCAATATTCCAAGCATTTTTGAAGAGTAGACTTATAGATAAGTCAACAAAGTTTATTATATTGTACCGATTTATCAGTCATTTTAGGTATCGCTTGTAGTTGGGTTTTGATTGACACTCATTACATTCTGGTTGTACATGAGACTAATTTTCATCTCTCACATTTGTGAATCCATGTGGAAGGGTTTCACTGATATTCAACTGTGGATGTTCTCGGTGTAGTTCTAAAAGGGGTGTAAGTTGATATAAACACTTTTTGAATACCTTCCCATTTCTGCAATGAGTAAACTGATCTCTACAAGAAAGATATCAGAAGTAATCTGAATAGAAAGCCTTTTTCCGAAGTTAAACCCCAATATCTAAAATATCATGAATTTTTTTATATTGAAGGATTTTTTTTTCTCATTTCACAAAAAATGATCTTCAATTTTTTATATCCCACCAATACTGTTTTTTAGAGAATTCAATGATGCATTTCATTTTCTTCACTTTGAAATACAAGGTTCTTTCCCAAACCCAATTTATGTAAAATTTATTTACTTTTTCTTTTTGCGAATGTGTCCCAAATTTTTTTTATATACAACGACCAATGATTTTTGTCCAGATGTTGATTCTATTTGTTCTTGTGTTGATGAGGAAATAATTTTAAGCAATCAGCAGTAATTAATGACCCATATTGATACTGATGTACCAGGGGGGGAAAAAAAAAATTCCTTTTCAGTTCTATTTTGTCCAAATTGCAATCTTAAACCTGGGATGACCTTGAGTTGTAAATTTGCGTATCTTAAAATTCTCTTGATGCAGTTAATCTTCTATAGATCTTCTTATTCCACATGAAATAGCTTTATTTTGGCTTCCAGCCCTTAAAACCTGAGATAGATATGGAAAATCATGTTCTGAAAAGGGTTGGGTATTATATATATATATATATATGAGAAAAAGGAGTGGGGTTGCATGACATTCATGGTAAATTAAATCAGTAATAAAGCTCCTCAGCTTACAACCATATCACGTTGAAACTCCAGTTCTCATCAGATCAGTCGTTTATGCAACCTGGATGTGAGGTACTGTAAGCTTTGTGTGGGTGGAGGAATAGATGGCAGCTCAGAATGAAAAATCAGAGCCAAGTTTAAATTCTAATTGGGTTCATTACATTCACTTACAGATAAAAATACCCTTGGACAGTCATGAATCGAAAAAAGACTTGATTGCCCAAGAGTGTCAAATTTGCCCCCTACCAAAACAGATCAGGGTAGTGTAGTAGGGTAACAGCCCATTCCTTCCCATGATCTGGGGAAGCCCTATATCCAACAAAGAGGACCTTCACAGGCTGAGAAGAAACACTTTCACCAGCAATGTATATGTTTATGTGAATAAACTTTTTACCTATTATTACAAATTAGTTTACCTGCACTGTAAAAACTGTTAACATGAGTAATTGACTTAATTGTTATATTTGTGTGTGCTTGGGCACCTTGAGGTGGTATAATGGTTAGCAAGCTTGTCTCGCTAGAACAATTACGACTGAGTAGTGAGTTCGATCCTCACTGGATGCTCCTTAATTTCGGCCTTGTGCCACATCTAAGCTACGCTTGGAAAATCACTATATTTGTGTGTGCTTGAGTAGACATAAGTGCTTTCAATTTTTTTTTTTTTTTTTTTTTTTTAATTATTGAAATTAATGGCTACCGGCCATAGATAGTGAAAGTCTCATTCTTTTACTTGTAAAAGATCAAACTTCTCTTGTTTTTTGTTAACTCTGTGTCAAGTCATGAGATAGCAAGGAAAGTTGGTTCTCTGTATCACACCAGAAGGTTTTTCTCGTCCGAGTCCATCCTTGAAATCTATCATTCGTCCTTGCATTGAATACTGTTGCCATATATGATCTGGTGCCCCTGCCGTTCATCTCGAAGTCCTCAATAAGATCCAAAGACAGATATGCATTGTGATGGGTACTGACCTGGCATCCTGATTCCAGTCACTTTCTCACAGATGTGATATGGCTTCTCTCTGTCTTTTATACAAATATGTTCATGGCAATGGCTCTGACTAGCTACTTTCAATGGTTCCCAAAATGCATGAATTTAAGTGTGCTACTAGTTTGGGATCTCAGCCCCACCCTTTCACTGTTGAAACAGTTAAATGTAAGTGTCTCTTCTACTCCGACAGCTTCTTATCTCGCACTTCCCAACAGTGGAATTCCCTTCCTCTTACTTGCTTCCCTGATAGCTATAATCTTAAAATATTCAAATGTAATGTCAATCAACATCTGATGCCTTGATATCGATATCTGTGCTTCTCTTTAACCTTTCCTCAAACATCCCTCTTTACTTTTGCTCTCACTCTCTGTAAGCCTTTGCGTGCTAATGGCACCCCCACCTTGCTTGGGGTGAAATGCTTAAAAAAAAAAAAAAAAATTGAATGTAATGAACTCTACTGGAATTTGAACTTAGCACTCTGATTTGCTTCACCATGCTTCCATCTGATGAGATTTTTGAAATAAAACAAAATGCATTTGCCAACTCAAAATTTATTTGAATCTTAAATGTTTCAGTATTTTTTTTTTTTTTTTCTATATTCTTTTATGAATTCTGTTAAGTAGTGTTCTCTAATGAAATTGTCAATTAGTGCTGAGAAGAGAAAAAATATCTTGGTAATATGATAAAATCTAAAATGATTCTAAGAATCTCTGAGGAACCTGATCTGTATAAAATAAATGTACCAAAACTATTGGCCAACCAAGAACAATTGTGTACATGTCTTTGTGCAGACAAGTGTGTGTGCATGTGTACACACGTGTACATGTATACTTTGTACACACGTGTACATGTGTACACACGTGTACATGTGTACTTTGTCAGCAATCCTCTAAATGTATGTACTGCATATCGCATTATTACAGACTTTTAATTTCAACTAATTTTTAGGAAACTAAGGAAAGGATTCACACAAGTTCTGAGAAAATATATTCTTGAAAATGCTGCTATCAATTTTTATTAAAATATAAATTTGCACCACAGATTTTTTTTGAAATATCTCCTGGAATAATTATTCTTTTATCCCAAGCCAACATCCATGACGACAGAAAAGTTAGAAAAAAAAAAAAACTTACAAAAAATAGGTAAGTTCATGGCTTTCTATTATTTAAAATATATAAAACATAAATTCATCCCAAACTAAAATAATTTAAATATAAATATCTTGAAAAAAAAATTTACTCGCTTTCGTTTATTAGATGTTAAATTATATCACTTAGCATCCTCCATAATTTACCCAGACTTTTCAGTTAGCCTCATGAATATTTTTAAATTTAAGAATTTTGAAAAAATAAAATTTTTAATTTTGTTTATAAATGTTGCAAAATAAAATCTTTGCATTTGCCTTGATAAAATGCGTCAACTAAGTTTTCCATTTGTCTTTTTACAGATAAATTTGTAGCTATATCTAAAGTTTTACACACACACTCACACAGAGGGAATTGTATGACAAAGTGGAAAAAGTTTACTTGTGATGCATTTTGACATTCAGGACTAATTTTATATTGGTAAGATTAGACTAAACATGTACACAGCAGAAGGGTGCTGGGAATTTTAGAATTTTTTTAATATTTTTTTTTATTATGTGTCGAAAATCATTTTGTCTTTTTTTTTTCTTTTTCTTTCCATCATTTTTTAAAGTAGGTATTCCACACTGTGATATGAGAAGATCTGCCAGGAATGATGACATGTTGTAAGAGCCAGGGTGCAAATTTACTGTAGATGACCTTGGGATAAAGACACTCTCTAGACATTCAATCACAAGGTCATTTACAGTAAATTTGCACCATAGCTCTTACAACATGTCATCAGTCCTTGCAGATCTTCTAATATCACAGTGTGGAATACCTAATTACAAAAGTGATGGAAAGAAAAAGAACCAAAATGATTTTGGCTAATAATAATAATAATAATAATAAAATTTTAAAATTCCCACCACTCCTCATTTGTGCACATGTGTAGTCCGAGCAACATAAACTTTTTCCACTTTGTCATACAACTTCCTCAAAACTGTTCTTGATATATAAAAATATATATCATTATCTCTCATGTGTGTGTGTGTGTGGGAATATATAAAAATTATACCGACCTACATATGATGGGCAGCAGATTGTTGAATTTTTCAGAATTTTCCAAGTTTCGGTGAGCTGAGAGGAACTATAATTTTACAGTAGGCACAAAGTTTAAAAAAGAAAATGAGAACAACATCATTGTAATGTTGGCAAATTTATGATGACAGCCCCCCCCATTATATATATATATCACCCACAAGGCCGTGTAGATGTTTTTGAAATCAAAACAGGCATGTTAGGACCAGATATGGCAGCAATATGGATCTTGTAAAGATACAATATGGCAGCTAAGTCAGATACTTACCGGGACGGTACAATGAATGAACCATGGTGTCTTGAGCAATAGATCGTATATATGACTTCCACAAGGTCTGGTGAGATCTTGAATCCCAATAGACATTCGATGCAAGGAAGCCACCTTGAGAGAACAACCATCATAAGTGAAAGTTCAGGGTTTGTTTGATGGTGGTGTTGCATTACTAGTTTAGTTTTGGCTGTATTGAATTTTACAATCCATTCCCCACCTCTCCCCTGAACCACCTGGGCTGGGTCAAAGGAGAGATGAGCTGCTAGGTTCTGGTCATCCACCTATAACATCTATCATCTACAGAGATATTCGCTAACAAGATATACTTGATAAAATGGTACAATGAACCAACCATTTTCCAGCCTCTTTAGCAATAGATTGCATAGGTACGCCACTTAAGGTTTGGAGGGAGCTTGTGTCCCAATAGACGTTCAAGGCAAGGAGCCAACTGGAGACAATATTCTGTTCATGATGATAAGAATAGGAGTTAAGAAGTGCAGTTTATGAGCATATGTGGGGAAAAAGAACCCTAGACTTGAAGAGGTTAAGATTGTAGTGTTTGGAAAGCATCTTCTGTGAGTCTGTTCTATAAAGTAGCAGTTCTTGGAGAAAAAAGCAGTTTAAATGGAAATTGCTTCTTACTAATGGAATACAAAGAGAATGGGGATGGCTTATTCCAGTGTATGTGGCAATAGGCTTGCAACATCTAGGAAAGGGGTTGTGAGGGAGAAAATAACTCACACAACAAGGTCACATAGATGCTTTTGAACTTTATCAAGACAGGCAAGTGAGGACTGGTCAGCTCCAGCCCCAATATGGCAGCAATGCCCCATTTTTGGTCTGATCGGGCTCTCATAAAGATAAGAGTATAACGGGGGGGAGTCAGATATTTATTTACTGTAGCGGTACAATGAACCAACCAATTTTCCTGCCTCTTGAGCAATTGATTATATATATATATATATATATATATAAAATTTAAGGCCATATCAGGCTTGAATCCCGATAGATGTTTAAGGGGTCTTGGTGGTGGTGGTGAAACATTATCAGCCCCCCCCAAAATGTAAAAAAATCACTCCTATTTCCCAGTGGAACCATTAAAACCATTTCATTGTTTTCACTAGCTGCTTGTTATCTTGGTGCAGCCTGGTATCATTGTTTCCAAAGGATAATTATTCATACGTGATCTGTTGTCTTATTAAGGAGAAAGCATGACATCAGGTCAAGAGGCCTCCTTTTATTCATACAAGATCCGATTTTGATGTTTGTGTATCTAATGAAAGTACTTTGTGATTGGTTAACATAGATACCTGATTCTATATGCAACAAGTGTTCTGTGGTTTGAGATAGTTTGACTATTCTCAATTCATACCACAGTAGCCCTTTCATTGATGGAGAGTCTCTGTTCACTTCTCACTTTCACGTGTCTTAGTTACGTGATGCCTTAAAAGTATCTGTCTCTATTTCTGAGATGAGGTATTATGTACACTATTTACATTATTCGGACTATTGTCCTCATCTTTGTCGCCATATTTATTAAAACGTTTCGGCCCTTCAGTATCTGTCTATATTTCTGAGATGAGATATTATGTATACTATTTACATTATTCGGACTATTGTCCTCATTTTTGTCGCCATATTTATTAGAATGTTTTGGCCGTTGTATGCTTCGGCCTTCTTCAGGACACATGGCACAGTGGATAAAGGTGTTGGTTAGATCCAGTGACAGGACCCAAAGAGTGTAAGTTCCTTACCTGGTTATGGCAGTGAAGAACTTTGAGAGGGGAATTAACATGAGATAACTGGTAACTGACATCCATTAAACATGGCACGTGGAACTACAACAGTCTACCCCAGTGAGCGAAATAAAGGGTTCAGTTCGACATTCCAACCACCTGAAGAAGGCCGGAGCATACAACGGCCAAAACGTAATAAATATGGTGACAAAGATGAGGACAATAGTCCAAATAATGTAAATAGTATGCCTTAAAAGCTTCTTTTTTTTTTTTCTCCCTACCTAGCCTACTTCCTTTGAGTACTAACTATAAGTGAATGTAAGCACCTCACAAACTGCTTTTTTAGAAATGCTCTGATCTTAGGTCTTAACAATTTATCTTTCATCCAACTTAGATCTTTCTTTTTCTGGCCGCAATTTGAGTATTGTCGGCATCAGAACGAAATTCTTGAGGCCAGCTTGCATGTCTCTTATACAGTAGCCGTTATTCTTAGCATATGTCACCAGTTATAAGTTTTTGGCTCATCAGTGTATAAGTTTGTTTGGAAAGTAATTACACATTTTTGGAGAGGGCATAAAAATCCATTAAAGTCGAGCTGATGTTAAATTTGTCAAGATGATTCTCATTGGCAATGACAAAAGCTCTTTGCGAAACTAATTGTTTCCTTCTCCATAAGAATCTGGGATTTTCGATGAGAAGAATTCTGATGAAGTTGAATTGATCTCTCTTTCTCTCTTTTGTAATTTTTTTTTTTTTTTTTTCACCTCAACTTTTTACTCAGAAAAAATGTGTCCTTGTTACGAGAATAAATTGAAAATTTAAGATGCTAAACTGCTTGAGTTAATGGTAATAGTGAAGTGACCTGTTTGCTTATGAGGAAATCAGTTGAAAATCTTGAAACATTCTTTCTCTAGTTCACTGTTACCACACTTTCTAGGATTGATGGGCATTTCCTTCCTAGCCTTTTGTTTAAGGTAGTGTGGAAAGTCAACATCTTCATTATATCATTATTTTCCCTTTAAGTTACAGTTGCTATCCATTTGAATTGTTTGTTTGAAAAAAAAAAAAAGTAAATGTATATAAAGCTAACATGTTTCACGTTTAATATAAGATAAGGAGAAAAAAATTCTGGTATTATTTTTTATTTCAGAAAGCCATAACTTAAACTAATGCTGCTTAACAAGTCAAATGCATGTTTAGCCTGCTTAACTAATGAAAATCAATACAAAAATAAGAATACTAGAATTTCTTTTTTTTGTCCATATCTCATTCTCTGATGAAGCTTTAACAAAAGTCAAACATGTTAGATTCATAAACATTTCCTATTTGTTCTTAATCGTATATATATATATATATATATATATATATATAGTCAAATTATATAGAATTTTTTATGTATCAAGAATTTTTCAGGGAAATCTATGACAAAGTGGAAAAAGTTTGTGTGACATATTTTGTTCTTTAGGACTTCACCAGACTAACATTTTTAAATTAATACTTTTAAAAAAATTGCAGATGCTAACCTCCAGGAGGGTGACTCATTCTACCTTCTTTGACTAACATTTTCAGCTGACATGCAGTGAAAAAAGTATATTGAATCAATTGCTTAGTCTTCATCTTGGTTCCCAATGTTGTGGTCGACGGTTTTTCTTGTCAGAATCTATCTTACACATTTATAAGTCTACCATTCATCCTTGCTTTGAATATTGCTGCCACATATGTCTTGGTGCTCCTGCTATATATTTAGAGATTCTTGATAAGATCCAAAGTATTTGCAATGTTATTGGTGCTGACCTGGCATCTCGGCTTCAATCTGTTTCCCACTGCTATAATGTAACTTCCCAATGTCTTTTTTTATAAATACTCTCATGATAATTCTTCTGATGAACCTTCCTCTATGAAACCTAGACTATGAATTTATGCGCAGTACTAAATTGGCAGCAAGGCTCATAGTTGAAATGGCTAGAGGTCACCATATGTTCTATGCTAACACTTCCGGCTTCAAGCTTTCCAAACAGATCTGATCTGAAAAATTTAAATGCAATGTCAATCATTATCTTCTGTCTTGTTAATTTCTGTTCTTTTATTGTTCTCTCTCCTTAATAGAATTTTTTTTTTCCCCATATTCTCTAACATTCAGTAATCCTCCTTGTATCTTAGTGGCTTTATTGCCTTGCTTGGTGTGAAATGATTAAAAAAGAAAAAAGTCACAATTAAAATAGAGGCTAATAAGCCATTTAATTAGTCTGTACTTTGTATATTTTGTAGACATTCAGGAATATCTATGACTCATTTATTACTCCTGGTAATATATAAATTGCTTAATATATTTTTGTTTCAAAAAATTTGTACGGATTCCTGAGCTGACCTAGTGAGGGAGGTGGTGTTCGTGTGAAGTTGACATTAACTCCCTCTGTGGGGTAGGAATTTGAATTTTGCAGATTCTGTTTGGTATGTCATTGAATGTTGATAAACTCTACAATGTCCTTATAACAATACCTAATATATCATATATACTTGTGTATCAAGTGACTTTTGAAGCTAATTTTAAGGGGGTCATATCATACACAAGATATAAAATTAGCATATGTGCTGCTGGCCGTGATCACATTGTTGACCAAACACTATATCCATATACTGTAGTCAAAAAGTACAGCTGTATTTAAAATAAACATTGTTACATGTGTGTATATATATATATATATATATATATATATATATATTAATAAGCCCAGAGTTTAATGCTGAAAAAAGCATTAGTTTTAAAGATAATCTTTACTTGAATATTAAACACAAACCAAACATTATACAATGAAAATTTCAGCAAATAACTGTATCAGGCTATGAACTTACTGATCCACTCTCATTTCGTATCTTTGTGTGTGTGTGTGTGTGTATGTATATATATATATATATATATATATATATAAGTACATATACGCATACCTACCTTTTTGGTGTGTGACTATAGTTTCACTGGGTGGTGTTCCCAGTTTGTCAGGCATGGAGTCTCTGTGCCTGATGAACTGGGAACACCACCCAGCGAAACTATAGTCGCACACCAAAAACATAGGTACACATATATGTACTAATTAATACATATCTTTGCTCTGTATAACCGCATTGAGCACTATTACGTTTACACCTCATGCATAAATTTAACGATTATTTATTTGCTTTCCTGTGTATGCACACCAGCACACGTGTATATGCCTGCTTATATTTGGGCATTTCATTTATCTACTCTGTGTGTGTGTGTGTGTCTCAAAATATTAATAATTCGAGATTATAATTTAAAAAATAAAATCATACTGGTAATGTAGTTTTCCTGTGCGTTTTCTATAAATGTTTTCATGGTAATTGTTCTGATATGCTTTCCTCTGTGATACATCAAATCATGAATTTAAATGCAATACTAGATTGGCAGCTAGGTCTCATCATTATAACATTGAAATGGCTGGATGTAACCGTAAGTTCTATGCTAATAGTTTCTTCTCTTGCACTTCTCACTCATGGGACTCTTTCAGGCTTCTTACTTTCCAGTCAACCTTGATCTAGAAAAATTTAAACGTCATATCAATAATTATTTTCAGTCTTAATGTCTGTTCTTTTATTGTCCTCTCTAATTGTTTTTTTTTCTCATTCTTTTGTACTCACTAACACTTTGTCTCACTGGCTTTATTTCCTTCCTTGGGGTGAAATGATTTAAAAAAAACAAAAAAACTAAAGTGTAATTGGTTTTAATTTTTTTTGTGTTTATTCAAGATGCAAATAAATATCAAAAGACAACAAACAATTTTTATTTTATTTTATTTTATGACAGTGTTTTTTTTTTTTTTTCCAAGTTCTGTTTGTTGATGTACCTTGTAGAAATGTTTTCACGGGAATCACTGCTGCATAGATGCTAGAAAACCAATAGCAACTAGATAGATGTTTGAATTCTTTCAACTGGCAGATAAAAACCAATAGCAACTAGATAGATGTTTGAATTCTTTCAACTGGCAGATAAAAACCAATAGCAACTAGATAGATGTTTGAATTCTTTCAACTGGCAGATAAAAACCAATAGCAACTAGATAGATGTTTGAATTCTTTCAACTGGCAGATAAAAACCAATAGCAACTAGATAGATGTTTGAATTCTTTCAACTGGCAGATAAAAACCAATAGCAACTAGATAGATGTTTGAATTCTTTCAACTGGCAGATAAAAACCAATAGCAACTAGATAGATGTTTGAATTCTTTCAACTGGCAGATAAAAACCAATAGCAACTAGATAGATGTTTGAATTCTTTCAACTGGCAGATAAAAACCAATAGCAACTAGATAGATGTTTGAATTCTTTCAACTGGCAGATAAAAACCAATAGCAACTAGATAGATGTTTGAATTCTTTCAACTGGCAGATAAAAACCAATAGCAACTAGATAGATGTTTGAATTCTTTCAACTGGCAGATAAAAACCAATAGCAACTAGATAGATGTTTGAATTCTTTCAACTGGCAGATAAAAACCAATAGCAACTAGATAGATGTTTGAATTCTTTCAACTGGCAGATAAAAACCAATAGCAACTAGATAGATGTTTGAATTCTTTCAACTGGCAGATAAAAACCAATAGCAACTAGATAGATGTTTGAATTCTTTCAACTGGCAGATAAAAACCAATAGCAACTAGATAGATGTTTGAATTCTTTCAACTGGCAGATAAAAACCAATAGCAACTAGATAGATGTTTGAATTCTTTCAACTGGCAGATAAAAACCAATAGCAACTAGATAGATGTTTGAATTCTTTCAACTGGCAGATAAAAACCAATAGCAACTAGATAGATGTTTGAATTCTTTCAACTGGCAGATAAAAACCAATAGCAACTAGATAGATGTTTGAATTCTTTCAACTGGCAGATAAAAACCAATAGCAACTAGATAGATGTTTGAATTCTTTCAACTGGCAGATAAAAACCAATAGCAACTAGATAGATGTTTGAATTCTTTCAACTGGCAGATAAAAACCAATAGCAACTAGATAGATGTTTGAATTCTTTCAACTGGCAGATAAAAACCAATAGCAACTAGATAGATGTTTGAATTCTTTCAACTGGCAGATAAAAACCAATAGCAACTAGATAGATGTTTGAATTCTTTCAACTGGCAGATAAAAACCAATAGCAACTAGATAGATGTTTGAATTCTTTCAACTGGCAGATAAAAACCAATAGCAACTAGATAGATGTTTGAATTCTTTCAACTGGCAGATAAAAACCAATAGCAACTAGATAGATGTTTGAATTCTTTCAACTGGCAGATAAAAACCAATAGCAACTAGATAGATGTTTGAATTCTTTCAACTGGCAGATAAAAACCAATAGCAACTAGATAGATGTTTGAATTCTTTCAACTGGCAGATAAAAACCAATAGCAACTAGATAGATGTTTGAATTCTTTCAACTGGCAGATAAAAACCAATAGCAACTAGATAGATGTTTGAATTCTTTCAACTGGCAGATAAAAACCAATAGCAACTAGATAGATGTTTGAATTCTTTCAACTGGCAGATAAAAACCAATAGCAACTAGATAGATGTTTGAATTCTTTCAACTGGCAGATAAAAACCAATAGCAACTAGATAGATGTTTGAATTCTTTCAACTGGCAGATAAAAACCAATAGCAACTAGATAGATGTTTGAATTCTTTCAACTGGCAGATAAAAACCAATAGCAACTAGATAGATGTTTGAATTCTTTCAACTGGCAGATAAAAACCAATAGCAACTAGATAGATGTTTGAATTCTTTCAACTGGCAGATAAAACTGCAACTGCACTAAAATAAATTGAATCCTCACTCGTCATGGATATTACAAATTCTTCTGTGAGGTAGTCAAAATTATCCTTTTTTTTTTTTTCCTTTTTTTTTCTCTCTTCCTTTCTCTTTTTTTTTTCCTTTTTATATCATTGAGATATGCTTCTGAATTTACATGACTATTTCTTGATATTGTCATATTATTTACAGTCAGTCTAATATCCTCATCTTTGTTATCACATTGTTTCAGATATCGTGCTTTATTCACTTTTCAAGTATCTATCAAGGAATCTCAGATTGAAACATTTATTTAATCTGCAGGGATAGATTGTTATTCTTCTGTTGTTTTATGTCTCAGGATATGTCATCTTGGTCTTTTTTTTTCTTTAGTACTACTCGCTTAAAACTAACCCTTTCTCCACTCAATCAAAGTTTGTACCACCCAGCCCAGGGATTGAACTTAGAATTACAAAATACATTTCAAAAGTTTGGGGACTTTTACAAGCAATAAACTTCTTAATTTCAAAGAAGTAAAAAAAAATTTTTTTTAAATTAAAAGGGATCCTCTGAATTCAATACACTTGTAACACACAAGGCCCCATCCTCTCAATGTCTTCCTTCAGCTTGGGAAACAACCAAAAGTCACAGGAAGCAAAGTCTGGACTGTAGGGCTGATAATGGCAAATTTTGATGCCTATCTCTGTCAATACAAAACTTTATTGCATGGTGAGCTTCCAGATTGTCTTCATGCCCCAACTGCATACTGCAAACTGGTCAGCTGCGACAAGCAGTGTTTAGTTAGGTGTGTTCAAAGAGCTTTCATAGCTGCTTCCTTCAATCTGGAATAACAAAACTTGGCTGGTCAGCTTATTACACGTGTAGTAATTATATACTAAAATTACAATTCTAAAAGTCTCAAAATTTCTTCCCGGTATTACTTAATTCCTGTAAGTAATACCTAGTAGTTTTAGTGCATAGAGAAAGTCCTTTTACTTACAGAGGAAGTTGTCATCTCTAACGATCGTCAAATAAAATGAAGACCACAGAACACCTAGAATTTTAAGAGTTGTCTGAAAATGTATTATCATAAAAAGGATTATCAATAAGATACTAGCCAATTGCTGATTCTGAAATCTTCTGGGTATATGATGTAGTATGATGCAATTGTCCATTCCTAATCCAAAATAAAACATGCTATTTAATGCTATATTCCAAATATCAATCAAAATCCCAAGGAGCAAGGTGTGGACTCTAGGGAGGGTGAGGGACAGTTTTGGTGCCCATGTCTGTCAACACAAAACTTTATTGCAGAGCGAGCTTTCAAATTGTCTATTTGTCAAATTCTGCAAACTAGTCATCTTTGACAAGCAGTGTTTAGTAGGATGTGTTCAAAGAGCTGATACAGCCATCTCCTTCAATCTGGAATAACCTAAGTTGGCAGGTCAGCTTATTACATGTATAGTAATTATATACTAAAATTACAATAATCTAGGACAGTTACAACTGCCTATTGTAAACAAAGTCTCAAAATTTCTGGAATGCATTTTGTAATATGACTCCTATATTAAATTTATTCCTCACTGAGTGACCCTCAAGTGTGGCTGTGTTAGCCTGACTGTTGTATTGAGTTTGTTTCTCACTGATTGCTCTAAACTTTTGGCCTTGTGTCAGATGAAGTTTCGTATAGATTTATGTGGGTGCAAAAAGATATTAGTCCCCTCTGTTTCAAAAAAACAAACAAAAAAACTAGAGAATGGATCCAGTTGGAAAGTCAGTAAATAACAGCCTCCTATCCTCCACGGTACCATCTGACTCTCCTGTGTATATAACCAAAACTTCACCCTGCTAGGGCCTCACCACTGTAGATTATTGCTGCTATGGTTTCTCTAGCAAGTGAGTTTTTATAGAGTGTAGTCACCAATATTTCGTCCATTTTTTTATTTTTTTTTCTTTTTATAATATTGGTTAGCTTGCCAGTGGTCAGACACAGAAGTGGGCAAGTGTGGCCAAAAGCTAAAACTGACTTGAGTCATTTACTGGAGGGATATATGGGTGAATATAGAGCACTCATGCAAATGTATTGGGCAGGTCCATTCTAGCAAAATGGAACAACCTAACTCTTATTCACCTAATACAATTGCCCCCCCCCAAAAAAAACTTCTTGAGTTAAAGGGTTTCAGAATGACGTTGTTGCAAGAGCATAAAGAGAGGATGTAATGAGTGCATATAATTAGGATATGTAGGACAGATAGTTGTTGCCCCTAGACTTTAAGACATTATCTGAGGATTTTGTGAAACAAACAAATTAAGAATCTCGTCAAAGAGGAAACTTCCTCCTTACCAATGGAATACAAAGGGAACCAGGAGGAGTCAACTCTGTGTAGTGATTTTCCAAGCGTGGCCCAGATGTGGCACAAGACCAAAAGTATGTGGCACCCAGTAAGGATCGAACTAAGTCATAATTGTTCTAGTGAGACAAGCTTACCAAGCATTAAACTGCCTTGAGGTGCCCAAAGTCAACTCTGTGTATGTGGCATGGCAGGTCATTGCTTTGAAACTGAACTATTGGAAATAAGGCCTGTCTGAAAATTTGCCATGAAAATAGTGATAGAGTAGCAAGGGGTGATTTATGTGGCTTTGTAGGCAATGAATTATTTTCCGCCTTGCAACCCCTTTCCTCCATGTATGAAATGTTGTTAGCTTCTTGCTACTCTATAATGTTCAAATGTGCTACAATCCACCAGTTCAGACCTTCACATCTACGACCCGCTGTCCCACGTTCACGACATCAAGTCAACCTTATTTCCTTCATATCCTTTTGCTGAGGTTCCGTTCAGACAGCTCCTTTCTCACTCTGGCCTACAGATTCCCGAGAGAATGCTTCCCCGATCACTACAATCTTAAAAATCTACAGTCAGCTGATGTCCATCGTTCAAGATATCTATCTCCTCTACACCTTTACAAATTCATTTAGCAACCCTCTACCTTTAGTGCCTCTTGGGACTTATGTCAAGTGAACAATAGTAAGAGCATAAATAAATAAAACTGAAATACATAGAAAAAATAAGTTATTCTCTTTTCTTGATGCCAAAATTGTGTATTATTGTAGTTAGAATGTTTGATTCATTTTATTGGCAGGTGAAATGCAAGTTATTTTGTAAATGTTTGAAGAATCTCATATTAAGAATTGATTTGGGTTGTGGATGGAATTAAGGATTCTCTTATACACGTCCCAATATTTGGTCGATTCTTTTTTCTATTATAAAACTTGTACACGGTTTTCAAATCTATAAAAGTTTATTTCAATTATTCACTAAACTTTCGACAAAGTATTTTATATTTCATCTGAGAACTTTTCCAACTTATGCAGTCTGTATGAAATATTTAAATTTTTTTTCTCTTATACATATATATGAAAGCTGGCCACTTGTATTTGAGGATACCAGTCTACTAGGGTGGTTCACCAATCTCTCTAGCAGACATTTGCTCAGGCACATTAGTGTTTGTTCAACTTCCACAGAGCCCACCTGTGGTTTATACTGCAACTATGCTGACCTTAGTTATAGTTTCTGGGAGATAGCATGCTATCTAGCATGATCAAAAATCTGAAGAAGGCCAGCACACTCAAACCCTCAGTCTTGATGACGTGTGACTTTGTGCTAGCACAGCTTGTGATGGCCCCAAGGGTACTGTCAATCCAATTTCACTCACAAGGCTTGCGTCCACCTGTAGTATGGTTTTCAGGCACTTCCCAAAGGTGCCACACACTGGGATCACCCCCTTCCAGGCCGATAACATCAGGAAGTATCCTTCCTGAAAAATCGATCATGATGAGATAGTCAACATTCTAACCAATCATCCATGTATGTGTTATATATATATATATATATAAGACAAATAACACTATATATATATATATATATATATATATATATATATAATATATATATATATATATTGTGTTATTTGTCTTCTTTCCTGTCAAGTTTTAAATTAATAAACCCCAAAAGTTATGTTTCTTTTTAATGAATTTATTATAAAATTCTCTTGGACTAAATAAACAAATCAGGATCTCAGTGTCTGAGATGCAGCAAAAATTGACACTTTTTTTTCTTTTTTTTGGTTTGCTTTCCTTTCCTTTGCTGTTTTTTCTGCTTTGCTGTCATCTGTTTTGTTGATATTTTCTTCATTTTTTTTATTTTTGGTTTCACTCTTCTGTTTAAATATTTCTGCTTTTTGTGGGAGTGCTGTCGATAAAAATCTGAAAGCTGATTGGATTTTAGTCCTCTGTGTAGGTGTATCTGCATATACGGGTTTCATCCGTGCACATGTATGTGAAGATTCTTCACGTGTGTGTGTGTGTGTGGATTCTAGATTTGTGCTTGCCAGTCCACATTGATCTTTCAAAATTTAAATGCACTGTCAATTGTTATCTTCTGTCTTCTTAAATCCTGTCTTTTTATTGTTCTCTCTTGTTAATAATGCTTTCCATTTCTCATTCCCTCATTCTCAGTAACCCCATGCAGCTTAGAGGCTTTATTGCCTTTCTTGGGGGAGAAATGATTACAAAAATGCCATCATCTAAGTACAAAACATTTAATAAGAGGTCATTCATTTTTGCCATTCTTATAATCTCTGAAGTTTGTCTACTTTATCACCAATTTCGTCATTTTTTCTTTGTATCTATCCATGCCAGTCTTTCTACATTGACTTATATCTCTTTGTGTGTGTCTATATATATATATATATATATATATATATATATATATAATTAGGTCATCCCATAAATTCTGTCTGAATTTTAACTTTTTGTTAAAATGAATGAAATTTAAAGAGTATTTTATGATGTCTAATAGGGATGAACATTATTATGTTTAGATGCATTTAAACTGATCAGATTTTATTTCAGAGAACAATAAAATTAAATTTTGTTTGATTAAAACCCTGCTAACATGGAAGTACCCAAGAATCTTTTGAGGCACATAATGCTTTATGAGTTCAAGAAAGGAAACTCAGCAGCCGAAGTGGCTAGAAACATTCACTCAGTTTATGGAGAGGAATGTGTGAATGAAAGAACTTGCAGAAGATGGTTTGCAAAATTCAGAGGTGGAGATTTCACCCTTGAAGATGAAGATTGAACTGGACGTCCAGTTGAGTTTGATGAAAAGCTTCTTGAAGCAGCCCTTGAAGAAAATCCTGCTTTATCAGTTGACGAATTGGCAGTGGTTCTCAGTTCAAACCATACAACTGTTCATCGTCATCTTCAACAACTTGGAAAAGTTCCTAAACTTGGAAAATGGGTGCCTCATGAATTGTCTGAAAACAACCTCAAATGCCGAGTTGACATCTGCTCTTCTCTCCATTCTTGCCAACTTGTTTCACCCTTTTTGGATAGACTTGTGACTGGCGACGAAAAATGCAACTTTTATCGAAATGTTAAGCGTCGTAGACAGTGGCTTGGTAAAGGGGAAGGACCACAGCCACAGCTGAGAAGGGAACTTCATGGGCAAAAGGTTCTTCTTTCAATCTGGTGGGATTGCCAAGGAATAATCCGCTTTGAATTCTTACCACCTAATGCAACAATTAATGCTCAAATATACTGTCAGCAATTAGAACGTTTGAACCAACCTTTGAGGAAAAAAAAGCCTGCTCTAGTGAATCAAAAACGGGTGATGTTTCATCAGGACAATGCGCAACCACACACAGCAAGAATCACGTCACAAAAGATCGAAGAACTTGGTTGGGAGAAAATTCCTCATTCACCTTATTCTCCCGACCTTGCTCCTTCAGACTACCATTTGTTTCGTAGCTTACAGAATCATTTGGAAGAAACAACTTTTGTAACACAGGAAGAGGTTAAAACTGACATTTGTGAGTTCTTCGAATCAAAGCCAAAATAATTTTACAGTAATGGAATTAGTAAGCTTGTTAATAGATGGAAGGAAGTCATAGATAATCAGGGAAAATACATTGTTGATTGAATCTGTAATTAAATGTAACATTTGGTCACTTGTTTTCTTTATTCAAAATTCGGACAGAACTTATGGGATGACCTGATATATATGAAATGTATCAAATGTCTCTGTGTTTGGCATTCCTAAAATGTCTGCCTGTCTCTTTGTATTTTTGTCTGTAATGTTTGTCCATTACTTAAATTTCAATTGTGGGGATCTTTGGCACATAGTTGAGAATATAAGAATAAATGGCAACAAGGAAAAGAAAATTAATATTTCCATGTTGAATCAAACCAATGACCTTCTTACAATCCTTTTCCATGAGTCACTTGAGTGACCATGTTTCTTAACTTTCTATCCTTTGTAGTTCTGGTTCAATGATTCTTTTTACTATCCCTCCCACTACCTGTTCTGCCATCCATGAACACAAGCTTGTTAAGCAGGCTATTTACTGTCTACTCCTCTATCTCTTTGGCTTTCACTATGGCCGGAGTGTCAAATTTTTCAGGCCTGTTCTCTATGCATCCCATTTCAACTTCTTGCAGACAACCATACATTTTGTGTTTTTTAAAAAAGAACTGATTATTCCTTTTACTACCTTGACTAGTCTGCCATCAACACACTATCATCAGCATTTCTTATATGGTTAAGATTGTGACCACCCAATACTTTCCGGCACAGGAGTTTGCATTTGGTTGAATTAGGAGTTAATTGTTCTCAATGAAAAAAAGAGTATTACATGTACTTAACATAAACCACGGTATCATATATAAAGAAACCAAATAGGAAGACAGTTACATAAAAGGAGTAATCAGGAAAAAAACACACACACATATAGAAAAAAATCCACATATAGAGAAAAATTTCACGTAGAGAAAATAAGTGAATGAGGAAAGTGTGAGGTTGAGAAAATATATCAGTTGGAAATTTTTTCTATGACAACACTTGGAAACCAATTCATTCGTTTTATTTAGTAAAATGTTTTGATTATTAAATTTAATAATTCTAATTTTCTCCTCCAAACATAAATTACATCTAGCCTTAAAGCTGCTTGGAGTCCGGACAAAACCTATAAATTCCCAGTCAATTTGAGGGTTCAATATTTACCTCTGACTCACTTTCTCCTACTCTCGCCAGCTTATTAGGTAGGTTACTTGGTTGTTGATTGATTCGTTTTTTTAACAGTTTATCCACCTTTTGCGGGTTATTTAAAACTGAAACATATTTTGGATTGTAAGAATGATTTTTCCCTTTTTTATGAGTGGATATTGCATTAAAAATATTTTGAGAATAAATGATTTTTCATGATACGAATCTTACTATTTAACTCTTAATTGGATAAAGAGGAAGTCATACCACTTTCCAAATTATTAAATTTAATAATTCTAATTTTCTCCTCCAAACATAAATTACATCTAGCCTTAAAGCTGCTTGGAGTCCGGACAAAACCTATAAATTCCCAGTCAATTTGAGGGTTCAATATTTACCTCTGACTCACTTTCTCCTACTCTCGCCAGCTTATTAGGTAGGTTACTTGGTTGTTGATTGATTCGTTTTTTTAACAGTTTATCCACCTTTTGCGGGTTATTTAAAACTGAAACATATTTTGGATTGTAAGAATGATTTTTCCCTTTTTTATGAGTGGATATTGCATTAAAAATATTTTGAGAATAAATGATTTTTCATGATACGAATCTTACTATTTAACTCTTAATTGGATAAAGAGGAAGTCATACCACTTTCCAAATTATTAAATTTAATAATTCTAATTTTCTCCTCCAAACATAAATTACATCTAGCCTTAAAGCTGCTTGGAGTCCGGACAAAACCTATAAATTCCCAGTCAATTTGAGGGTTCAATATTTACCTCTGACTCACTTTCTCCTACTCTCGCCAGCTTATTAGGTAGGTTACTTGGTTGTTGATTGATTCGTTTTTTTAACAGTTTATCCACCTTTTGCGGGTTATTTAAAACTGAAACATATTTTGGATTGTAAGAATGATTTTTCCCTTTTTTATGAGTGGATATTGCATTAAAAATATTTTGAGAATAAATGATTTTTCATGATACGAATCTTACTATTTAACTCTTAATTGGATAAAGAGGAAGTCATACCACTTTCCAAAGGGTATTTGCATGTATATGAAGATAACAAAGGTTACTCACTTTTTCCCTCTGACTCATTTTCTTTCACTATGTCCTCTGAGTGTCAAATTCTCCAAGCACTCTTTCTTCACTGTATTTCCCAGACATTTCAACTGTCTCTTTCTGATACTAGGTATACGTTCTTTTTATTTCCATTTTCCTTAAAACATCCTAATTGTCCATGGTATTTTCCACATGCTTCCATGGAGCCACATCTCAGCTGCCTCAAGTTTCCTCTTCATCTGTGAGAAAAATGTCCAGCATGTACTGCCATATAGGATTGATATTACATAGCAGTTCAGTACTTTTTTTTCTTTGTTTTTAACAAAATTTTCTTGTTTCTTGATATTTGGTTTAGCGTTTCGAAGGCATCTTTCTTTATTCCAATGCGCTTTTTGATTTCTGTGTCACATTTTCTGCCATCCGTTAAAACACTTCAGATATTTCTGTATTTGCTTGATTTTGATATCTGCAATTTGTAACCCTGGTCCTCCTGCTGACCACCTTGTATTCCGTTTTCTTACAATTGATGGTTAGTCCTTTCTTCTCACTTTCCTTTACCATCTTGCCAACTCACAAGAGGATACAGTATTTACATTAGTCGGACTATTGTCCTCATCTTTGTCGCCATATTTGTCGCAACGTTTCGGCCGTTGTACGCTCCGGCCTTCTTCAGGTGGTTGGAATTTCGAACCGAACCCTTTATTTCGATCACTGGGGTACAAGGACACATGGTACAGTGGATAAAGGCATTGGTTAGATCCAGTGACAGACCCAAAGAGTGTGAGTTCAATACCCGGTTCAGGCAGTGGAGAACTTTCAGAGGGGAAAATTACCAGGAGATAACTGATAACTGACATCCATCAAACATGGCTCGTGGAACTAGAACAGTCTACCCCAGTGATTGAAATAAAGGGTTCGGCTTGAAATTCCAACCACCTGAAGAAGGCCGGACCGTACAACGGCCGAAACGTTGTGACAAATATGGCGACAAAGATGAGGACAATAGTCCGACTAATGTAAATACTGTACATAATACCTCATCTCAGAAATATAGACAGACTCACAAGAGGATGTTCTGCTGATCACTACAATCTTAACCTGTTCAAGTCTAGGGTTAACCATTATCTTCCATTCCTATCTGCATAAACTGCTTTTTATTATAACTCGCTATCTCTAGTGGCCTCTGGCCTTGTACATGGTGAAACTTACTGTTAAAAAATAAAAAAAAAGCTCCTTAGGGTGAATAATATCATGTCATATTGGGAATATCACATATTACTGGAGGTCAAATAATATTGCATCATGAGGTGTAAGTCACCAGATATTGGTTGTGCTATGGAAGAAAGAACTAATTTCCCCATTTGTTATTCCCCCATTATGGGCATTCATCTAACTTTCCTTTACTATCTTGCCTAGGAATTCCTGCAGTAGATGAGATGAAGAAGCATAAGATCTTGTCTCACTTGAGGTACTCGGAAGCAGCAGCAAATCTGGGCAAGATTGTTTTTTTGTTTTTTTTTTTTATTGGGATTTCCCCAACTTATAGTTTAACAAGAAAATATCTTATTTCTTGCAGGGGGAAACTCCATATGTATGTAAAGATGTACATGATTTAAGTGACAGTCGAACAACTGAAGCCAAACAACCGGCTAATGTTCATCACTATTTCTATTTAAAACTGTCTAATTTTGTTTCCATAGTGATCGTTTTCTTTTGACGCACCACTATCAGAATATGATACACTGTGTTCAGGAGCCATAATGAAGGGCAATTAAGTTCCCACAAACCCAACACAAATGAAAGAAGGTGAATACACTAATCTAACATGGTATACAACCAGGAACTGAATCATGCTGTCTTAAGTAAGAGGCAAATAGCATAAGTCGAAACAAGATTAATCGCGATTACATTTAACCATGAATTGTCATAGGTCAGGAGTGTTGTAACCCGGGGGACTTAGTGTATTCCACAAATACTGCAAGCCTCAATTTGCTTGGAGGATTTTATACATAATCGTTTAGCAAATATAAAATACATACACTGGAAGTAGATTTTAAAATTTTTACGATACAAATAACATGTCAACAGACATATTAAATATTTTAAAAAGTTGATGATTTGATGTGCCGTGTGCCTTCAGGACATAGGCGATCATGGCCCTCCACATCTTGTCCCTTGCAGCTCTTAATAAGTTTTGTCTTTTTGTTGTTTCTTTCAAACCTTGTACTGCCATCCATTTGCTCAAGCCCATCACGTATGTTACGTGCCCCCCTCTGACCTGTGAGTATAAGATTTTTCCAAACTCTTCTTCCTCATTGCGTGCCACAGAAATTTCAACTGCCTCTGCCTGGTGTTAAGTATGAGTTAATTTTTGTTTCCATTCTCTCCAAAACCTTTCTGTTGCTCACATGTTCGGCCCATGGTATCCTCAGCATCTTTCTGTAGAACAGCGTTTCTTGCCATACAGGACAGATATCATGTAACAGTTCAATACTCTTTTCTTTGTTTCCAATGAAATTTTTCTGTCTCTTAATACTCTACTTAGCATTTGGAATACATCTATGGCCATCCCGTAGTTAACCTATATTCTATCATCATCAGTTTCCTAACCGGGTGCAGTTGTAGGTTGTTGAGCGCCACCTGACCATATTTTGGTTGAAAGCTGGAGCGGAAAGGACAAGATTAAAGGGGAGTAACAAAAAAGTTCTGGCAATTCAAAGAAAATAAAAGAAATGTTGAGTCAAGATCGTCAAATCCTGAAGGGAGATGGCATTTCAAGCCTGAATTACTCTCTGGAAAAGCTTAGACGTCTGTGTATTCTATGTAAGAGATCAATTGGGATTGTATGGAGGACAAAGTAACTCTAGCAGCAGAATAACTTTTATAAATATTTGTTGAAATAAAACAAGTGTAGAAAAATGTTTATTCAGACATTCGGTGATAAACGAACTAGATTAGAAAAGACTTTCACTACCCATATTCTGATCATATCACTATATGAGGTATTGTTTTTTTTTTTGTTGGTTTTATTTTTTTAATCATTTCATCTCAAGCAAGGTCATAAAGCCACTAAGATGCAAGGGGTTACTGTATCAGAGAATATGAGAAAAAAAACTTGTGTTAAAAAATTCATGTTACATGCAATGATGAACATTGCATGCTGTCTAAATTGCAGTGCACTCATTAAATCCCTTTGTCTTCTCATAGGGTTCAATATTGCCATAAGCTTCCATCTCCGCATAGATTGCTAGAACAGACATTAAAATGGATTTGGGGTCAGAATTTTGCATCTCATTTGAATATTTAAAATTTGATATTTCTGAGGATGTAATGGCAACAGTTATTATTGCAGAAACTCGAATCATGACACTGAGAGTTCAAATTCTATCCTAGTCTGTTATGCTCACTTTTGCACTAATACCCTTAGACAAAGCCTGGGGGTATCTCTTCTCCCCTCCACAAGCTTTGGGTTAAATAAATGAGCAGACCAGGTTCTCTAGTCTTGGATGGCAACCAGTCTAAGAGAATGAAAACTTTGAATTCTAAACCAATGAGGAGCCAATAAGAAACTATTATACTGCCTTTCCCAAGTAGTCATGGCAATTCACAGAAAGTAAAGAACTGTGTTGAGTCATGATTACCTAAGTCCTGAAGACATGACATTTCAAGAAAGAATTACTTTCTGGACAATATCAGGCATTTGTTCATTCTGCATAAGAGATCTTTTAGGTTTGTATAGCGCACAAAGTAACTCTAACAGCAGATGCTTTTAATAATCCTTATATTTTTTTAAAATAAAACCAGTGTCAAAAAATGTTTATTCATACATTCAGTGAGAAACAGACTAGATTAGAAAAGGCTTTCAATACCCGTATGCTGATCAGTTCACTATACAAGGTAATATATGTGTCTGTATGTGCATAAATATATATATCCTCTGCATGTGGTTGGTGCATTAGTGTTCCGATTATAAGGGCTGGGTTCAAATTCCACCAATGTCGGTTTGTCAAGAAGGTGCCTTTTTGATAAGACAAACTTTGTTCAACAAATATCTGCTCAGTTTAATTACAGTATAAATCACAGGTTGGCTTTGTGGGTGTTGAAGAAACAACGACGTGCCTAAGCAGATGACTGCAATGGGGATTGTCTATTTGGTGAGGTATATAGCTAAACTTGGAAATGAGTAGCTAGCCATAAATGAACACTGAGGTCAACGCTTAGCAGTGGCAGTCTGTTTCATTCTTCAACATATTTTTATATTAACATATGCTTTATCCCTCATATTGTGTACTTTCACCCATAAATATATCAGACCTTCAAACTATATTTCTATCACATACATATAAGTGGACACTGAGGTTCACACTGAATGGTGACAGTTAGTTTCTTTTCTCGCACTTCCCAACAGTGGTAGTTGCTTCCATTTACTTACTTCCCTGAAAGCTATAATCTTCAAAAATTTAAATTCAATGTCAATCGCCATCTTGAATCCCGTTCATCTTTTGTCCTTTCCTCGGTCCCCCTTGTACCCAGTCTCTTTTCTCACTTTCACTGTAAACCCCTTGTGTACTAGTGGTATTCCTGCCTTGCTTGGGGTGAAATGATTAAAAAAATTCTTTAGATGGCATTTAAGCAGGAAAACGGACCGTCGCCACTTGGTATTAACCTGAATGTCCACTTTTATGTTTACACAGTCTATCCGTGATATTGAGCACTTTTTCTCGTAAATATTGCATGCCTTAAAACTGTATTTATCACACAGATATATATATATATATATATATATATATATATATATATATATATAGTGATTAAAGCAGGCATGTTAAAGCAAAAAGAGTAAATAACATGAGGGCAGTAGTAAAAACAAGTTTACATTGCCATAAATTGTTAATATCAAAATACAATAACAAAAAAAGAATGCCAGTTTAACTGGTTTATTTATCATCTTTCATCAGAGCCCAATTGAGGATAAAGTGCATTGGTTAAAAGACATTTACTTCCCCACATTTTTTTTGTTGTTTTAATATATCCATTTTAATCACTTCGTAAAATTTGTACCACCCTTTTGAAGTGTGTGTGTGTGTGTGTGTGTAAAATTTGTACCACCCTTTTGAAGTGTGTAAAATTTGTACCACCCTTTTGAAGTGTGTGTGTAAATTAGTACTGAATTTGTGATACGTGACTTGTTTCCTTTTTCATTTATTTCTCTTTAAACAAATAAATGCAACTAAAATAACTCATCTGAAATTAGTTAAAATCTGCTCTGTGTAACACACCAGGGAATATAAGTCTCATGCCCTCAGCCATTTAACATGAATGAGGTTTTGTCTCTCTCCTAAAGATTTTCTTGCTCTGAAATTCTTTCTGATGGCAATAATTCATCAGTGCAAAAAAAAAAAAAAAATCAAACTAGCTTTCTACACACACACACACACACACGGCTTGATCATGATTAAGTTGTGAAACTGGCAGTCATCATGCAGTGTTGATTTCTCTATCCGTATCGTTTATATCTACAAACTCTATACCCAATATAGAGAAGTTGTCCCTTATAAATATAGTAATATTGTAAACATATATAAGCTATTTGAAACTTTGACACCTATCAATAATTCAACATTGGTCAGTGTTGTGTTAGTACTTAATTTCTATCTTGTAGACGAACAAAAAGTGATCATGGAATAGTTTTTGTATGGAGCCTGGAACTGACTCGAGTCATTTTAACTCTCAGCTTCCTGTACCAGGCAATGTTTGTCTTTGCTCTTAAAAACAGTATTCACATGTTTGGCCTTCAAAAGGTCTTTTCTCTTTCTTTTTAAGAATTGTGTGTGTGGCTTAGAACTTTGGAACATACTCTCATATAGTTCTTCATTCTTACCCCCCCCCCAAAAGAAAACCTGAAGTAATTCTTTTTTCAGTCCTCATTATCATTTAAGGAGTTTTAGTTTTCTCCCTTTTTCCCCCTTCTCCCATTATCTTTCCTTTTTATGCTGCTTTTTTTATCAAAATATTTTCCTTTGGCAAGCATATCAAAACACAGAAGTTTTTTTTTAATGGTAACAGAACTCATACTTTTTACCACAGGAGCTTGCTACATCATGTAGCAAAACTTACGCTTATTCAATATCTCTGTCTCTCTCTCTCTCTCTCTCTATATATATATATATATATATATATATATATATATATATATATATATATATATGAGAGAGAGAGAGGAAGCACAGTGGAGTAATGGATTGAGACTTGGATTGAGTAATCGGGGAGATGAGTTCGAATTTCATTAGAATCCATTACATTCACTTATGTGCTAATACCCTTGGGAAAACTGTGAATCCTCTTCTTCTCCCTCCAGCTCTGGGTAAATAGCTGGACAGACTGGGTGCTATAGCTTTGGATGGCAACTGGTCTAGGAGAAGGACAACTCTGAATTCAAAACCTGCGATGGGTCGTTTGGGGACCCTGTGGCACGTAGTGCCACATGTCTCTGTATTTGGCCCTTCAAAAAGTGTGGATGGTTCTGCATAGTCAAATCTCATGTGCTGACGTTGGGCTGTCAGTTTCCTAGGAACTGATCTGCTTGACCCTCATACGTTGAATTTGACAGGAGAGTCGAGAATATATATATATATATATATATATATATATATATCATATGAATTTAGCAATTTGGATTTCAATCTGAGGACAGTGCAGAGGATTCAGAAAGAGTTGAACGAGTCCCATGTTGAATACAAAGGTGTGGCAACTCAGGAAACTCACCTTGATCATTCTGATGAGAAAAGAATTCGTGGAGGTAGTGCTGCCCTGGATCAAGAGAGTGACTGCTGGAAGACCCTATGTCTGGCAACAGGACTCTGCACCATACCACACAGGCAAGAGAATGGATGTCAGACAATATCTGCAACCACATCACTGCTTACATCTGGCCACCTAACTCTTCAGACTACAACACCCTAGATGATTATGTGTGGAATACAGTTGAGTGAGAGACCATCAAAACTCCTTGTAACACCAAAGATGAACTGAAGGCAAGAATTATGGCAGCATTTGTAAATCATGTTTAATGTAGTTTGAATGTAGCAATCCGACGTAGGAAGTAATTTGTTCAACGAAACAGCATCAATGTCTAGTAGCAGCTATTCAGGAATTCTTAAGGTCTTCCATATCAGAGGTTGGCAGTGGATATTCGGAGAGAGTAGGAAAACGTAGTTCTGCAGGTCTTTTCATCTGACAGATTAGCAGTGGATATTCTACAAGAAAAGAAAACAAAATGGCTGCCTTTATACACATCGGATCGAATATTTCAAGTCTTCTGATTGGTTAACCTTCTCTTGGTATACTATAAAAGGAGTCGGCTCATTTTGGTTTACTCACTAGTACATTATGTACTCAAAATAACTTAACAGCATTCACCATCTTAAACAAGGAGACCATCCAGAAGAATTGCAGGAGATTCTGAAGTCATCTGAAGGCTGTGGTTGAAGATAGTGGCAATTTTATTGAATGAATTTACTCTTTAGTATTTCAAGATATTTTGTAATTTTGGTAAATATTTCTGTTAAAATGAGATGTCAGTATTATTTTGATTTTTGTGTAATTTAATTAATTTATCCACATATATATATAAGGAGGATTTGAGATAAGTAATTCATTGAGGCTACAAGAAACTTCAACAGAATGCAAAATCACTGGACGCCCGTTTTGTCCTATATTTGGTACTCCTCAGCAGTGCGCATCCACTACCGAGAATTGAAACCCAGACAGTTACATTATCAGGCTATATATATATATATATATATATATATATATAATTTTAATAATTCATTAGTGTGTAACTTTGGAATGTAGAGGGAAGTGCAGAAGAAAAACATTGAAAGGAATCCTGAGAAAAATCATATTATATTGGAGTCTGGGAAAGATTACTCTTTATCCTCATCAAAACAAGAAACAGTAATTAACACAAAAGATGTCATACAGATCTCATAATGCAAGTATATAGGAAATGAAACATATCCTGAGAATAATTAGAAATAATATAAGGATGAGTTTATCCAATATCTGTCCTTTTATTGTCCAATGACATGTGTCCATCTTGCTTTTATTACCCAATGACATGTGTCCATCTTGCTTTTATTGTCCAATGACATGAGTCCTTCTCACTTTTATTATCCAGTGACATGAGTCTGTAGGTTTTTGAGTTTACTGACAACTGTAAAAGTGATGGAAAGTGTAAAGCTATATTACATGTTTCCAATTTTGTGTATGTGTGTACATACATACGTACATATACACATATATATGATGGACTCTCCCCTCGTTTTCAATGTATGAGTGTCTTTCAGTTCAGTTTTTGTTTGTTTCGCATCAGACAACAATCCTGCACGAGATTTGCAAACAAGTCCACATGCAGAACATGCTGAAGGGTTGACTGTCATATGGGTTGATGTATTAGCCCAAGATTTAGTGTTAATTCTTAATTCTCTCAGACAATTAATTTCAAACTTAGTTATACGTCGGTAGCAGGTATTTCTCCAGTTTGCTCGGTTTTTAACAGCAAGTTCGAACTCCGCTAGGGATATTTGCAGCATTTAAATTGTATTTTAGTTTCTCCTTGAAGCGTAACCATGTATGGCCTATATTACGCTAACCATGAAAAAGTTGGCTATACATGAGGATTTTCGGCATCTGATGCGCGTCTTGTATGGCATCAACGATTCTAGCCCATAACATATATGTATAAGAAATGGAAAACCATTTCATTGAAACTAGATTTGATGACACGTTTTGCCTTTCTGGGTTTCGTCATATCAAAAGTGAAGGAAAGAAATGTGTGTGTATGCTTAAATAATAAACCATTAGTATTTTTTCCACTAAGCTGGTGTTTCTAGACATGAAAGAAAAGAAAGTGAATTTTTAAAAAGCCGTTAATATTTATTCTGTATCCTGTTTTTATAATTCTTACATGTCAAGAGTTATCTCCTTCCAGCTTTTCTGTATTAAATTTAAGGTAAATCCTCATCTTATTTTCAGAATGACACAAAAGCAAAAGATTCATATCACCTTTTCTAAAATTAATTTAAAGTAAATCCTTATCCAATTTTTCAGAATGGGTTGAAATTTCCATCGGCCAAGGAAGATCTCTTAACGGCACCTCTTAATTTTTGTTTATATATTTTACTTTTAGGTTTTATTTTATCAGGACTCACTACATATACTTCTGTTTCATGAAAGTGATGAGTTCACAAAGACAAATTTAACTGATATGAAATTTTTTTTAGTATCGATAGCAGAATGGGAACTATTTAACCTTGAATACTGAATAAAGTGTTTGTTCTAAATTCTCAAAGTTGCTAACTACAGACATCTCAAGGAGGCTGAAATGTTTGACTGTAAGGATGAAGATGCTGACCTTGAGGAAACTGATCCATATTAAAAGGAGTAAATGGTGTTGAATTTTTCATTTGGTCAGCAAAATAAAACTACTTTTCAATGAAGAATTCTGAATCCACAGTCATGAATAAAGAGAAATAACTTTCTTCTTATTGACATCATTCTTGAATATTTTTTCAAGCAGCTCTCTGTTAGTTTGAGTGGAACTTTGTCATACTTCACCTTCATGACTTGAAATGCTTACAAAGGTAAATTTCAGCGAACATGTTTATACACATCAGTTGCAACAAGCACTTGAGCTGAAGTGGGTGACTCAATTTGATCGAGCTTTTGGTTGTGGAGGTGGCTGTTAATTAACATATTTAAGAATGCAATTGAGTCTGGATGTTTCAGGGCTGGGATCAGGGGGTTCTCTTATCTGTCCGTTTTCGTCTTCTGTCAGTTTTGTTCTATCTTTTCTGTTTGTTCTGTTTTCTTTTTTTTTTGTTTGTTCTGTTTTCTTTTTTTTTGTTTGTTCTTCTGTCTGTTTTTTGTTTGTTCTTCTCTCTGTTTTTCTTGTTTGTTCTTCTCTCTGTTTTTCTTGTTTGTTCTTCTCTCTGTTTTTTTTTGTTTGTTCTTCTCTCTGTTTTTTTTTGTTTGTTCTTCTCTGTTTTTTTTTTGTTTGTTCTTCTCTCTGTTTTTTTTGTTTGTTCTTCTCTGTTTTTTTTTGTTTGTTCTTCTCTCTGTTTTTTTTTGTTTGTTCTTCTCTCTGTTTTTTTTGTTTGTTCTTCTCTCTGTTTTTTTTGTTTGTTCTTCTCTGTTTTTTTTTGTTTGTTCTTCTCTCTGTTTTTGTTTGTTTGTTCTTCTCTCTGTTTTTTTTTGTTTGTTCTTCTCTCTGTTTTTTTTGTTTGTTCTTCTCTCTGTTTTTTTTGTTTGTTCTTCTCTCTGTTTTTTTTGTTTGTTCTTCTCTCTGTTTTTTTTTGTTTGTTCTTCTCTCTGTTTTTTTTTTGTTTGTTCTTCTCTCTGTTTTTTTTGTTTGTTCTTCTCTGTTTTTTTTTGTTTGTTCTTCTCTCTGTTTTTTTTTGTTTGTTCTTCTCTCTGTTTTTTTTTGTTTGTTCTTCTCTCTGTTTTTTTTGTTTGTTCTTCTCTCTGTTTTTTTTGTTTGTTCTTCTCTCTGTTTTTTTTTGTTTGTTCTTCTCTCTGTTTTTTTTTGTTTGTCCTTCTCTCTGTTTTTTTTTGTTTGTTCTTCTCTCTGTTTTTTTTGTTTGTTCTTCTCTGTTTTTTTTTGTTTGTTCTTCTCTCTGTTTTTTTTTGTTTGTTCTTCTCTCTGTTTTTTTTTGTTTGTTCTTCTCTCTGTTTTTTTTTGTTTGTTCTTCTCTCTGTTTTTTTTGTTTGTTCTTCTCTGTTTTTTTTTGTTTGTTCTTCTCTCTGTTTTTTTTTGTTTGTTCTTCTCTCTGTTTTTTTTTGTTTGTTCTTCTCTCTGTTTTTTTTGTTTGTTCTTCTCTCTGTTTTTTTTGTTTGTTCTTCTCTCTGTTTTTTTTGTTTGTTCTTCTCTCTGTTTTTTTTTGTTTGTTCTTCTCTCTGTTTTTTTTTGTTTGTCCTTCTCTCTGTTTTTTTTTGTTTGTTCTTCTCTCTGTTTTTTTTGTTTGTTCTTCTCTGTTTGTTCTTCTCTCTGTTCTTCTCTGTTTGTTCTTCTCTCTGTTTTTTTTTGTTTGTTCTTCTCTCTGTTTTTTTTTGTTTGTTCTTTTTTTTTTTGTTTGTTCTTCTCTCTGTTTTTTTTTGTTTGTTCTTCTCTCTGTTTTTTTTTGTTTGTTCTTCTCTCTGTTTTTTTTGTTTGTTCTTCTCTGTTTTTTTTTGTTTGTTCTTCTCTCTGTTTTTTTTTGTTTGTTCTTCTCTCTGTTTTTTTTTGTTTGTTCTTCTCTCTGTTTTTTTTGTTTGTTCTTCTCTGTTTTTTTTTGTTTGTTCTTCTCTCTGTTTTTTTTTGTTTGTTCTTCTCTCTGTTTTTTTTTGTTTGTTCTTCTCTCTGTTTTTTTTTGTTTGTTCTTCTCTCTGTTTTTTTTGTTTGTTCTTCTCTCTGTTTTTTTTGTTTGTTCTTCTCTCTGTTTTTTTTGTTTGTTCTTCTCTCTGTTTTTTTTTGTTTGTTCTTCTCTCTGTTTTTTTTTGTTTGTCCTTCTCTCTGTTTTTTTTTGTTTGTTCTTCTCTCTGTTTTTTTTGTTTGTTCTTCTCTGTTTGTTCTTCTCTCTGTTCTTCTCTGTTTCTTCTTCTCTCTGTTTTTTTTTGTTTGTTCTTCTCTCTGTTTTTTTTTGTTTGTTCTTTTTTTTTTTGTTTGTTCTTCTCTCTGTTTTTTTTTGTTTGTTCTTCTCTCTGTTTTTTTTTGTTTGTTCTTCTCTCTGTTTTTTTTGTTTGTTCTTCTCTGTTTTTTTTTGTTTGTTCTTCTCTCTGTTTTTTTTTGTTTGTTCTTCTCTCTGTTTTTTTTTGTTTGTTCTTCTCTCTGTTTTTTTTGTTTGTTCTTCTCTCTGTTTTTTTTGTTTGTTCTTCTCTCTGTTTTTTTTGTTTGTTCTTCTCTCTGTTTTTTTTTGTTTGTTCTTCTCTCTGTTTTTTTTTGTTTGTCCTTCTCTCTGTTTTTTTTTGTTTGTTCTTCTCTCTGTTTTTTTTGTTTGTTCTTCTCTGTTTGTTCTTCTCTCTGTTCTTCTCTGTTTGTTCTTCTCTCTGTTTTTTTTTGTTTGTTCTTCTCTCTGTTTTTTTTTGTTTGTTCTTTTTTTTTTTGTTTGTTCTTCTCTCTGTTTTTTTTTGTTTGTTCTTCTCTCTGTTTTTTTTTGTTTGTTCTTCTCTCTGTTTTTTTTGTTTGTTCTTTCTGTTTTTTTTTGTTTGTTCTCTCTGTTTTTTTTTGTTTGTTCTTCTCTCTGTTTTTTTTGTTTGTTCTTCTCTCTGTTTTTTTTTGTTTGTTCTTCTCTCTGTTTTTTTTTGTTTGTTCTTCTCTCTGTTTTTTTTGTTCTTCTCTCTGTTTTTTTTGTTTGTTCTTCTCTCTGTTTTTTTTTGTTTGTTCTTCTCTCTGTTTTTTTTGTTTGTTCTTCTCTCTGTTTTTTTTTGTTTGTTCTTCTCTCTGTTTTTTTTGTTTGTTCTTCTCTCTGTTTTTTTTTGTTTGTTCTTCTCTCTGTTTTTTTTTGTTTGTTCTTCTCTCTGTTTTTTTTGTTTGTTCTTCTCTCTGTTTTTTTTTGTTTGTTCTTCTCTCTGTTTTTTTTTGTTTGTTCTTCTCTCTGTTTTTTTTGTTTGTTCTTCTCTCTGTTTTTTTTTGTTTGTTCTTCTCTCTGTTTTTTTTTGTTTGTTCTTCTCTCTGTTTTTTTTTGTTTGTTCTTCTCTCTGTTTTTTTTTGTTTGTTCTTCTCTCTGTTTTTTTTGTTTGTTCTCTCTGTTTTTTTTTGTTTGTTCTTCTCTCTGTTTTTTTTGTTTGTTCTTCTCTCTGTTTTTTTTTGTTTGTTCTTCTCTCTGTTTTTTTTGTTTGTTCTTCTCTCTGTTTTTTTTGTTTGTTCTTCTGTTTTTTTTTGTTTGTTCTTCTCTGTTTTTTTTTGTTTGTTCTTCTCTGTTTTTTTTTGTTTGTTCTTCTCTGTTTTTTTTGTTTGTTCTCTGTTTTTTTTTGTTTGTTCTTCTCTCTGTTTTTTTTTGTTTGTTCTTCTCTCTGTTTTTTTTGTTTGTTCTTTCTGTTTTTTTTGTTTGTTCTCTCTGTTTTTTTTTGTTTGTTCTTCTCTCTGTTTTTTTTTGTTTGTTCTTCTCTCTGTTTTTTTTGTTTGTTCTCTGTTTTTTTTTGTTTGTTCTTCTCTCTGTTTTTTTTTGTTTGTTCTTCTCTCTGTTTTTTTTGTTTGTTCTTCTCTGTTTGTTCTTCTCTCTGTTCTTCTCTGTTTGTTCTTCTCTCTGTTCTTCTCTGTTTGTTCTTCTCTCTGTTCTTCTCTGTTTGTTCTTCTCTCTGTTTTTTTTTGTTTGTTCTTCTCTCTGTTTTTTTTTGTTTGTTCTTTGTTTTTTTTTGTTTGTTCTTCTCTCTGTTTTTTTTTGTTTGTTCTTCTCTCTGTTTTTTTTTGTTTGTTCTTCTCTCTGTTTTTTTTTGTTTGTTCTTCTCTCTGTTTTTTTTTGTTTGTTCTTCTCTCTGTTTTTTTTTGTTTGTTCTTCTCTCTGTTTTTTTTTGTTTGTTCTTCTCTCTGTTTTTTTTTGTTTGTTCTTCTCTCTGTTTTTTTTTGTTTGTTCTTCTCTCTGTTTTTTTTGTTTGTTCTTCTCTGTTTTTTTTTGTTTGTTCTTCTCTCTGTTTTTTTTTGTTTGTTCTTCTCTCTGTTTTTTTTTGTTTGTTCTTCTCTCTGTTTTTTTTTGTTTGTTCTTCTCTCTGTTTTTTTTTGTTTGTTCTTCTCTCTGTTTTTTTTTGTTTGTTCTTCTCTCTGTTTTTTTTGTTTGTTCTTCTCTGTTTTTTTTTGTTTGTTCTTCTCTCTGTTTTTTTTTGTTTGTTCTTCTCTCTGTTTTTTTTTGTTTGTTCTTCTCTCTGTTTTTTTTGTTTGTTCTTCTCTCTGTTTTTTTTTGTTTGTTCTTCTCTCTGTTTTTTTTTGTTTGTTCTTCTCTCTGTTTTTTTTTGTTTGTTCTTCTCTCTGTTTTTTTTGTTTGTTCTTCTCTGTTTGTTCTTCTCTCTGTTCTTCTCTGTTTGTTCTTCTCTCTGTTCTTCTCTGTTTGTTCTTCTCTCTGTTTTTTTTATTTTCCTTCATGTTATATCAGTATATAGGTGATAACAACTCTCCAGAACTTCTCTTTCGTTCATACGGATATAGTGCCATGACTTCTGGTGAAAGAATGTAGTGATTGCTCGTTATCTTCACAATGCTTTTGAATTAATACTAATTCTATACTGGCTGCCAATCAAGACTAATGAGCTCGGTTTACCCTGATATTTAATCCATAACTTGCAGGGAACAGCTGATGGGTTCATGCCTTTCCCAAGACTGAGTGCAAGGTTGAACTCGGCTCATCAGTTCTACTTTCAACACTGATAACAATTACATTACTTGCACATTGATTTTTTTTTTTTTTTTTTTTCAGTTTATAATATATAGAGTGTTTATGTCACCAAATAAAGCATTTGAAAGGCTTCGGTCACTAGTCACTGTATGTTTAATGTAAACTTTAGCTAGTAATTATGATCTCCGTTATTACAGTTCTGTGAAGGATGCATGAATTGGTCATGGCTATTTGTCTCTCTCACTGGACTTGTATCGTCCAGTGGAAATCTTCCCTTACGTTGTGTACCTGTTGGGATTAACTATGTAGTATATCTTATTCATTCCGTCAGGCTGTGGATTTTGGTTTGTGGTTCGTGCAATGTTTCAGTCTTAGAAACTTTATTAACTCGGGCGACCTTCCTGAAAGACAGGAAAGTCTATACAGAAAGAAGAAACTTGTATCAACAATTTATTAATGATGAGAGTATATAAAAGTTGCAACCATCACACTCATGCAGTTCGACTTCAATAAATATTTTTCTTTCCTTCAGGTATTGAGAAATATTTGATGGATGACATGCAGGTGTTTTGCTAACTTTTGCTGCTGCTAGAAATTCAATGAAAATGGAGGGCAATGTTGTCCCTGGCTGCAAAGTGGATAAAATGGTGTGTGTGTGCACACTTTTACACATGAATCTGTGCATTGGGACTATGATTAATTATTAAATAACTTGCTGTTAAATTGCTTCTAAAAATACTTGAGACCAGACACTTTAGCAGTATTTCTATGCACATTTGCTGGATAGGTTTTTAAAATATTTCCTAATTTGTTCTGGGTTTTGTGTAATTTAGGCAAACTGATTAATCATGTCATCACGGCTTTCAGGGGTCCGTGTGTCTAGGCTAGGAATTTCAGTTATACTCGATTTTACTGAATCTTGGTTTATTTGATGTTCACACCTTTCCAGATGCCTTCTTCACAAGTGTTTTATAGATTCAAATTAATATATTAAACCCAACTTTTTTCATCAGGTTCCAACTCAATTAACCACTCTCCCATATTTAATATCCCTTCTCCTTCACTCAGTATTACTAAGTCTCTCAATACCTCAAGTGTTAGATGTAGACGTCTTTTCTACTCCAATAGCTTCATGTCTCGCACATCTTGCCTATGGAACTCCCTTCCCTATTACTGTTTCCCTGACAAATACAATCTCCAACGGTTTAAGTGTAGCGTCAATCGTCATCTCCAATTGCCTTGATCTATCCACTTCCCTTCTCCACTTACTGACATCTTTCATTCCTATCTGCTCTCGCTCTATATCTCCCGTAACCTCCCCACCTCGATCAACCCCCCGTCCTTCTCTGTCTCCACATCCCTTCCTTTACCACTCCTATCTGCTCTTCCTCCAACCCTTCTGTAACCCCATGCGTGATAGTGGCCACCAGCCTTGCTTGGGGTGATACGCTTAAAAAAAAAAAAAGTAACCAAATAATAGTTCATGCACTAATATGACTCAACCAATGACACTGCCCTATTACAAGTGTAATAGCCTTTTTTTAACACTGTCATCTAATAGGAATCATGAGTCCTCATCAGACAGTGGTTCTCAACCTATTTTACCCACTGCACCCTATTCACCATAAGTCAGACTCCTCTTTTCAAGATTGTCCAACTCAAAAGGTGCATTCCAAATAATATACATATGATATTGAAAAATCTTCATTCTTTTCCATGTTAGTTCATATATATTTACATGGATTATTTTTATAGAGGAATTTTACCAATAGAAAATAATCAAAGAAAAATCCAGTAGAAATTAGTCCACAAAAATTTGAGTGGCAAGGGTTCCCCAGGCATCAGATGTTAAAGTCAGAAAGAGACATTTTAACCAGCTTATATTTGCGTCATTGGGAAAATGCTACTTAGAAGGAAGGGAGACAAGCCTGTTGCTGCTTGGACCCATCCATTAAATTTGAGGAGGGGACATAACTGAATAAGTTAACAGAGAATGTTGGATTTTTTCAAACTTGACATGTACAGCAATTTCTTTTAATTTATAATAAATTATTAAATAAATAAACAAAAGATTCAATAGAATGCTGAAGTATTGTCATTCAGTAAACAAAATTCTGTAAATAAACAATCCAAGAACATGTAAAGGACCCTACCATGCAACCCCCAAATCACATGCAGGACCCCTCTGACACTGTTGAGAACCCCTGCCATAGTGGTTTTGGTTGATCTTATATTAGGAAACACAGGGTGCTACTGTGTGTTTCTGCAGTTTCCATCTCATTTGGAATCCATTGTCCTGCATGAAGTATCATTTGGCCATTACAGTTGTGTGCCACAAATTTGGTCTGTTAGATTCTACCATTTACTACATCCAACATCTTGCTGCTGATGTCTTTCCCAATCTCTTTTTTAAATGAATCGGGATAATACCTTTTTAATGTAGATTTTCTAACCTGGGAGTGTTCAGACAATGGTGTAGCTTTATAAGTTTAAAAATTGATAACATCTTTTTGATTATACTTTACATTTTTTTTCTACTCCTGCATGACTAGTTGTAAAGAAATTCGTACAGATTAGGTAGGTCTTCTCTATTCAGTTGCTTTTCTTCATTTGTTTGTCTAATGAAATTTTAAATACTTTAGATTAATGCTGATTACCAAATTTGTTTTGTGCAAGTAATTTGTTTTCTGTATTCAAAATCTGTCACCTTATCAGTGTGTGGGGGGTCAATAAATCAGGCACACCTGTTAAGTCTTGTTTATTGCTTGAGTGGTTGGCACACAAGTGAAATAAATGTATATATATTTATTATCCTAAGATGATCATTTGAATTTTAGTAATTACTTTTTGGCATTTTGTGTGTACGTTTTTTCAGATCCTATTGAGGTGATTTCAATTGATTGCTTGACTTATGATATTAATTATTAATGCTTTTTTAGATGAGTCGCCATTAACTAAGTGTCCATTGACTCACCTGCACAAAAGAAAGTATGTGTCCTAAATTACAGACTTATAACCAGATCATGTTAAAACACCAGTTCTTATACGATTACCGAAGTTAAGCAGTCTTGAGTAAGACGATAAACTATATCCAACAGCAAGGACTCTGATCAGGAGGTTTTGAGGAGCATGGAACCACCTCTTAATTGCTGGTGTTCCGAGGTCCACCCTGATCTGCGGCGATAGCACCTGTTAGGGTCCCAGTTATGGGCAAATAGTTAACTCCCAAACTGGGGTCAAAATACTATGAAAGTGTAAAAATAGGTTTTAATACTAGCAATACATTTTTGAAAAAACTATTACCAGCAATAAAAAACCTTGTTGGCATTAAATAACCCATTGAGATTGATATGCCATAAAATAAACCAAACCAAAGTGACGTTGTACTTAGTCAGTACCTAGGCAGGTGACCACTGGGAAATACTGGAAGCTGTAAGCATGGATATGTAGAATTGGTAATTGGAAAGCCAAGTTCAGATTCCAATCAGATTTATTATGTCTACTTATGTACAAATATACATGGGACAGGTATGAATCCAACAACATTCTGTAAGTATCAATGAATATTAATAGGTGCAATTTTTGGCTGCATTATTATTATTATTATTTTTTTTTGTTCAGCCAGTACAAAAGCCTCTCAAGGCAGAGAGTTACTGAATGTGATAAAATGTATGGCTGGTAAATTCAGTACAAAAATGTTTTTGGTAATTTTTTTTAATAAAAAATGTACTGTTGATTTTTTGTGGGGGGGGATTCACTATTTGCCCATAGCTGGGACCCTAACAAGGCGCTACCACCCTGAGTCAGAGTAGACTTTGAAACAACAGCATTGTTCAGAATTTTATGTCAGTTGCCATTTTATCAGACTGTTCCTCAGGTGCAATCCTTATGTGATACACACCAATCTCTCTCTCATGGAGTTTTATTTATTTATTTATATATATATATATATATATATATTTGTGTATTTAAGTAGCAATCCTTCTTTCAAGCACATTTCATTAAAAACGACTGACAAGGTGTTTTTATTTAGTTTTTTATATAATTTCTCGTGCGATCTAATAAAGTTTTTCTTTTCAGAGGATCTTTATTAGATCGCACGAGATATTATATAAAAAACTAAATAAAAGCACCTTGTCAGTCGTTTTTAATGAAATGTGCTTGAAAGAATGATTGCTGCCTAAATACACAAATATAAATATATATATATATATATATATATATATATACATAAAAGGTTAATGGTCAGAGTTGAATCAGACCAGGAAACAGTAGTATTAAAAAGTGCTCAATACACTTGTAAAAAAAACAAAAAAAAACCGTAAAAATAACATGTAGAGCTTTTAACTTTAAGTCAGTTGAATCCGCTACCTTGCGTGCATATCACTAAAATTTTATATTAGTGCATATGAGGCTGGCTAAAGAAAATATAATTTAACTCCTCACCAATACATTTACAATACACTTACTTTTCTTCACTTCCCCCTTCTTTTTTCTTTTTCCTTCTTCACATCCCCCTCCTCCTTTTCTAATTCACACAACGTCGTGTGTTTGTTTATTTTTGAAAGTAATAATGTAGCATTCTTTACTCTTTTTTTTTTTTTTTTTAGTTTGTTTTTTTTTTCTTTTAAATAAAAAAAATTAAAAAAATAGCGTTAAGTGGTCATTAGATAAAAAAAATTGCCCGAGGATACCATAATGTTGAAACAAAGGTAGCTGCTTCAACTGACCTCCTGATTTTTAAAGTGCGTGTATATGTGTGTGTGTATATATATATATACATATATATATATATATATATATATATATATACACATATACATATATATATATATATATATATATATATATATATATATATATATATATATATAGTGTAATACGGATATAAGAGAGATTTTTTCTGGTCCCAAATTAGAGCCTGTGTTAATAAAACAAAATAGACCAAACCCGGATATAAGAGACTTCTTATCCGGTCCCGACAACTCTCTTATATCCGGGTTACACTATATATATATATATATATATATATATATATATGGTATGCTATATTTCTGAATTAAATTGCTCAATATGAGGGATAAAGTATATATGTAAATCTAAAAGTGGACAATCTGTTTCAAGCTTAAACACAATTTTCAGGCCATGTGTGTAGTTTTGGCTTTACTATTTATATATGCTGGTCAATGGTTTATTATGTGTAGGTCTATTATTGAGTGTGTGGTAATGATTGTTTCAAATTATTCTATGGGCTTTTGAGTAGAAATAGTAATTCTATTCAGTAGCCCCAAGAAGTTTGTGTTTAAGCATGAAACAATCACCAATGGGTGTTAACCATAATTTCCACTTATATAATAGCTAGCTGCTCATTTCCAAGTTTGCCTGTCTGTTATGGTGGCTAGCTAATCCCTAATGCAGGCACCTACTCAGGCACATTTTTGTTTGTTCAACACCCACAAAGTCCACTTGTGGTTTACGCTGCAACTAGGCTGAGCAGGCCTTAGCTACAATTTCTGGGAGAGAGCACATTATCTGGTGTGATCAACATTTGGAACAAGGCCAGTATACAGAAACCATCGGTCACTATGACTTCTGACTTTGTGCTAACATGCTAACATTGATTGCTTCCGAACAGTTTTGTTTATCCAATTTCACTCACAAGACTTGGGTCAACCCATGGTAGAGTTTTCAGGCATTTTGTAAAACTGATGCATGCTGGGGGTCACCTCCCCCAGACCAATCATTATCAAGAAGACATCTTCTTAGTGAGCGACAAACCTAGGTCTCATGGTCATATAGGCAAACGTTCTAACCATTAGGCTATACATATTGTGTATGTGGTAGCTGTCAGCTTGTACATGGGGGGGGGGAACCTCCCCTTTAAGAACACATCTCTGTTACTATTTCATTGTTGCAGATGTTATCTACAGTCGCTCTTTAATGCAGCTTGTGACCAACACAACTCCACAAGTGTGCCATTGACGACTTCCTGCTGGTACCTCTCCATTTGAATGATGTCATTTCAAATGAAACGTCAGTCCACCTGTTGCTTGCAACACATTGTTAATCAAGACGCATGCGGAGTTGAACTGCGTTTTGTACTCGTATTCAGTGTTGCTGGCAGTGTGACGCTGTTGGTATTTTATTACGCTTATGTATAGGCATACATAATGGCACTCATTGCATACTGGCAATTGTATTTTACGTCATTCATATATTTGCTATATATGCTGAGCACTAGGTTTTACGGTCATTAACACTTGAAAAAGTCAATCATCTCCACTGATTTCTGTATTATGCAATATTTTCCCAGCTGTTGGCATTGACAGTGGCTTTTTTTCAATGTATTCTTCAATCAACCTGTCATTCTGTAGACCGGCATTTCACCAGTTGCCCATTAAGTTAGGTTCACTTGGGAACTGTAGTGTTGCACTCAATTTGAAAGTTGGGGTTTAACATGATAAATAAGAACAGAAATTATGTTTTTTTCCAAATCATTATCATTGTTTGAGGAAACTAGTTCAAACATTACATTTAGGTTCAAAATTGTAGTATTAGAATTTAATTCCAGTGATCAGTGAAAAGCCTTACAGAATCTATAATTTACTGTGGCTTTACAAATTATATATGGACAACATGCATAGCACAAGCACATTATTACTAAATCATTGTGCCATAAAATAAGACCTTCATTTACTTCAAAGGGAAGTTATACAATTTAGCTATATTATGATTATACAGTGCAGTAGTTTTAGTGTGACGTTTAATGCACAATGCAAATTTAAAACATTTTGTCTTAGAAAGTGTGTCTGGCAGTATTATGGTATTATAGCAGAATTACCTATGTCTTGCTGCATGTGATACTTTTTTTTTCTTTTTGTAAGAAAATGATGATTGATTTTAAATCATTGTTATAATTTGTGGAGAACAATGATGCATTTCAATATTACTCAATGATCTTGCCGATGTGACCTCCATCGTCTGGCTTTCTCCTATATTTTGGTTGCATCATTCCCTTGTTCAAATTTAATTAGAATCAAAGGGAAATAAATTTTCAGGAGGTGGCGGGGGTGATTTGTTTCCCCCTCTCTCCTTTGATCAAAGTGAAATATACTTATCCAAGTACCCTGGGTAATTTAGTTTCAGAATATTTTTATAGAGGTCTACCTCCAAAAGGCTAGGAGGCATTCGATACCAAACAAAGAGATAGAGGCTACAATTTTATATATATATATACATATATTTATTTATTTATATTATATATATTTATTTATTTATATTATATATATTTATTTATTTATATTATATATATTTATTTATTTATATTATATATATTTATTTATTTATATTATATATATATATATATTTATTTATTTATATTATATATATATATATATTTATTTATTTATATTATATATATATATATATTTATTTATTTATATTATATATATATATATATTTATTTATTTATATTATATATATATATTTATTTATTTATATATATATATATTTATTTATATATATATTTATATATTTATTTATTTATTTATATTATATATATTTATTTATATATATATTTATATATTTATTTATTTATTTATATTATATATATATATATATTTATTTATTTATATTATATATATATATTTATTTATATATATATTTATATATTTATTTATATTACATATATATATATTTATTTATATATATATATATTTATATTTATATATATATATATATATTTTTATATTTATATATATATATATATATATTTTTATATTTATATATATATGTATATATTTATATTATATATATGTATATATTTATATTATATATATATATATATATATATTTTTATATTTATATATATATATATATATTTTTATATTTATATATATATATATTTTTATATATATATATATATATTTTTATATATATATATATATATATATATATTTTTATATATATATATATATATTTTTATATATATATATTTTTATATATATATATATTTATATATATATATATATATATATTTTTATATATATATATATATATATATATTTTTATATTTATATATATATATATTTTTATATTTATATATATATATATATATATATATATATTTTTATATTTATATATATATATATATATATATATATATATTTTTATATTTATATATATATATATTTTTATATTTATATATATATATATATATATATATATTTTTATATTTATATATATATATATATATATATATATATATATTTTTATATTTATATATATATATATATATATATATATATTTTTATATTTATATATATATATATATATTTTTATATTTATATATATATATATATTTTTATATTTATATATATATATATATTTTTATATTTATATATATATATATATTTTTATATTTATATATATATATATATATATATATTTTTATATTTATATATATATATATATATATATATTTTTATATTTATATATATATATATATATATATATATATTTTTATATTTATATATATATATATATATATATATATATATATATATATATATATATATTTTTATATTTATATATATATATATATATTTTTATATTTATATATATATATATATATTTTTATATTTATATATATATTTTTATATTTATATATATATATATATATATATTTTTATATTTATATATATATTTTTATATTTATATATATATATATATATATATATATATATATATATATATATTTTTATATTTATATATATATATATATATATTTTTATATATATATATATATATTTTTATATTTATAGCATAATGAGAGGCCACGTATACTTTCTTTATGTATATAATATCTGGATAAAATAAATGAAACAAAATTGGGTGTTTTTTTTATGAAAGTATTTATTTCTGTGTTTTTGTATATATTTATTTATTTAATATTTCAGACCACCTAGGTCTTTCCTCAGAAATCAAATGAGATACTGTGTTTGTGTTTTTGTTTACAGCGTTTGTCGTGAAGCGTGCATGTCACGTGATGTGCAATGCGACTTTGTTTGAATTTTTGGCGGAAGACTGATGATAGTGTCTTAAATGTTGTTTAAAAGGTTTTTTGACCATAACTCAAGAAATATTTCTTAAAATATTTTTAACTGTTGAAATATTTATGTAGATTTAAAATATCCACGTGTTTGTTTACCCCTAGTTTATATGTGTCTAATTTTAGAATTCAGTATTTTTCTTTTTTTTCTTCTTCGTATGTGTGTTGTACTTAAATTACTGTGTTTGTGTGTTTGTTTTTAGACTCGGACGACACGTGGTGTGGAACGTGATTGTGTTTGATTCTTTAACGGACATCTGGTATTTTGGTTATTGTTTAAAAAGGATTTTTTACCATATCTAAAGAAATTTTTTTAAGAAATATTTTAACTATTGAAATATTTATACTGATTTAGAATACCCAAGTCTTTGTTTAACCCTAGTTTATATGTGTTTAATTTTAAAATCCAGTATTTCTCTTTTTTTCTTCGTATGTATGTAGTGCTAAAATTTGAGTCTATCAATATACATTTGCAATCATCTATCGAATGTCGTGGTCTATTGAAGTGTTCTACTACTGAGGAATATGAATTATTTTGTCGTATGTCTTGTTTATGGTTGTTGAAACGAAGCCTAAAGTTAGTTCCAGATTCGCCAATATATCCACTATTAGGACATATTGTGCAGAATAGGTAGTAAATTATATTATTGCTATCACAAGTGAGGCGGGGTGGATGTATTGTGATTTTGGAGTTGGGTGCGAGAAATTCACTGTCTGTTATTATGTGTTTGCAAATTAGACAACGAGTTTTGTTACATTTGTAATTACCTGTTTGGTTTGTATTATTTAGATATTTGGTGGAGGTGAGGATAGCTGATAAGTTAGGTGTTTGTTTTTTTGCGTTGATGGGTGGTTTGGCGAAAATGTGTTTGATATTTTTGTTTAATTGGAGGATCTTGTAGTCATTTTTTAATTTGTGAGTAAGTGTGTGGGAATATTGATTGTGGTTAAAAACCATGGGAATCCGATTGTTGTTTTTACTTTTTTTGTATGTGAGAAGTGTGTTACGGTTTATGTGGATAGTTTTATTAAGTGCTTCTTTTATTATATTTATTGGGTATTTACATTTTAGGAGTTGTTCTGTTAAGTTATTAATGTTGTGTAGAAAATCTAGATGGTCTGAGCATATGCGTTTGATTCTTAGAAATGAGCTGTATACGATAGATTTTTTTAATTTAAGAGGATGACAGCTTTTGAAGTGAAGGAATTTGTGATGGTTTGTGGGTTTGTTGTATAAACTGGTGGAAAGTGTGTGTTTGTTTAATTTTATCACAACGTCTAAGAAAGAGACGGATGTGTTTGAATGTTCCATGGTAAATTTAATTGTGTTGTGGAAGTTGTTGCAGAAAGTGAAAAAACTTTTTAGTTTTTCTGATCCATGAGTCCATAGCAAGAAAATGTCGTCAATATATCTAAAGTAGTGTAATGGTTTAAATTCTGAATTGTCTAGTATTTTCCTTTCTAGAATGTGCATAAAGATATTAGCATAGCTAGGTGCCATTTTCGTGCCCATTGCTGTGCCACTAATTTGTAAATAGTGTTTGTTGTTGAATTTAAAGTTGTTATGTGTAAGAATGAAATTTATTAATTGACATATATCTATAACTTGGTTGTTGGGTAATTTTTTACTAAGGAACTCACGGCAAGCTGAAACTCCTTCAGTGTGTGGAATGTTCGTATAAAGAGATGAAACATCCATCGTTACTAGGATTGTATCCGGGTTGACTGAGTTGAGGTTTTTTAATTTGTTGAGAAAGTCGGTGGTGTCTCTAATATAACTGGGTATGTCAGGCAGTAAAGGTTTTAGGATGTTGTCTATGTACCCGGATATAAGTTCTGTGAGGGTACCAATGCCTGATATTATGGGTCTACCAGGTGGTATGATTTTGAGGGATTTTGAAATTTCATATATATTCCCTGCATTGTGTGGTTGTGTAATTTGGTGTTCGTTGGATGAGAGTGTTAGTGTTTTTCTGAAATGATTTTAGGGAGTTTGTGTAGTTTTGGGATAGTGTAGAATGTTGCTGTTTTAGGGTTCTCAGGGATAAGAGAATTTATGGTGCCCCTTATGTTGTGGTTCAGGTTCTGAGTGAGAGATGATAGTTCTGTCTTGAATGTGTTAGTTGGGTCTAGAGGTAAGGGTGCACAGAACTGGTTATTTTGAAGTTGTGATTCTGCTCTTTTCTTTTATGTAGTTATTAGTGTCTAAGATATATATAGATAGATAGATATATATCTATCTATCTATCTATTTATTTACATATATATATATATATATATATATCTATCTATCTATCTATCTATTTATTTACATATATATATATATATATATATATATATCTATCTATCTATTTATTTACATATATATATATATATATATATATATATCTATTTATTTACATATATATATATATATATCTATCTATCTATTTATTTACATATATATATATATATATATATATATATCTATCTATCTATTTATTTACATATATATATATATATCTATCTATCTATTTATTTACATATATATATATATATATCTATCTATTTATTTACATATATATATATATATCTATCTATTTATTTACATATATATATATATATATATATATATCTATCTATTTATTTACATATATATATATATATATATATATCTATTTATTTACATATATATATATATATATATATATATATATCTATCTATTTATTTACATATATATATATATATATCTATCTATTTATTTACATATATATATATATATATCTATCTATTTATTTACATATATATATATATATATATATATATATATCTATTTATTTACATATATATATATATATATATATCTATCTATTTATTTACATATATATATATATATATATATATATATCTATTTATTTACATATATATATATATATATATATATATATATCTATCTATCTATTTATTTACATATACATATATATATATATATATATATATATATATATATATCTATTTATTTACATATATATATATATATATATATATATATCTATCTATCTATTTATTTACATATATATATATATATATATATATATATCTATCTATCTATCTATTTATTTACATATATATATATATATATATATATTTTCAGGCTCACTGTGTATTAATATTTTTTCATTTTATCATTTCAATTAGGTTCCTTGACTATTTTCGGCCAACATGGCCATCTTCAGAAAAAAAACTCTGCTTGTTAGTAGCAGTGAATGACTGTTTCTGAAGAAAGTGAATTTTATTTGCAGTTTTCATTTCTGTTTTATCGTTAATTTTGGTCAGTCCTTGTGTTGGTCAAATGGCCTCTTTCAAGTTGTTTTTTTAGACAGATAATGGCAGATTGCTGATTAAGAATTCCCTCCTTGGTCATTTTGACAGCTTTAATGGGATGTGTGTATTAAGTGTATGTTATCTTTTTGTTCTTTGACAGCGTGTGTGATATGTATATATTTGTGTCAGTGTGTGTATAGATACCTACAAAGAAAAACAGTACTTGAGGTTTAAAATGAAAAATCTTTCTTGAAGAAAGTTTTAAAATTTTTATTTTTCCTTTTCTTATTTTCATTTTTTTGATGAAATGTAACTGTTTACACTATTGAATAGATATTTTAGCTATTTACAGGCATGGCATGTGGAATTAGAACAATTTGGACTAAATAAAGGATTCGGTTCAAAATTCTAACAAATATCACCAGAAGAAGTCCAGAGCATACAACTACTGAAACGTTGTGAATATAGCAATAAAGATGAAGGCAACGGTCTGAACAATGTAGATAGTGTAAATACTGTAAACATGTTCATCAGGAATGTTTCATATTGCGAGTGAACAATAATAAAAAATTTCCTTTGTGAAATCTAGCACAAAGATAGAGGGCGAAACTCGGTAAACTTGTAAAGGTTTATATAATCAAGTGCAACAATAGCTGTATGCCAACAATGGTTATGCATTGTTTAAAATTTCCAGGTCAAACTCAGGAGAATAGATATGATGGGTAAACTTATGGCTATTTTTAATGCTAAATTCCTTCTCTGCTGAGGTTCATATCAGCAAATTCTCAATTTTATAGTATAGTAAAAAAAAAGAAAACAAAAAAACCCTGATCTTCTACAAGTAGATAAAATCATAAAAACTTTCCAATGTTATTTCACTTTTAGCAATGATTTTTATAAGCAAAATATTTTGATTACCAATCAGATCACCTCTTTGTGTAGTTTTAGCTCATCTGTTCTTATAATTTCTTGAATCTTGTCCTTTCCAAAGTGTTTTACCTAAACAATAAAATTTCCAGTATATCGATGACACCCTATTAATATAACCCCACAAATCAATATTACCTTATTTGTGCACGAACAATGTTGACCGTATGTCAGAATTCACTTATGAAATGGAAACAAACAATACATGACCTTTCCTAGATATCATGCTAAACTGTACTGATAACAACCTAAAACTAAGTGCCCATCATAAATCAAATGAAAATGAACTCATAAATTTCTATCCAGAATAATTATCTGACTCTATTTAACAAGTTGACTGCCAGAGGTCACTTATGAAATCTGACTTCTGAAGTGCCAGATTTATAATAGCCAACGTAGGCAATATAAATGTTTTATGAGCTGGTTTCTAGCTTCAATCAAAGTCTTAACATTGTTTTCACACTAAAAGTATCACTGTGAATAAACTCGTTGTTGGCAGTCGCAGATGAAAAGATCAGAAAATGCCAAGCACGAGGTAACTCATAGTCAGTAGCCAGTGTATTAATATTTGAAAATATTAAAAATATCAAGAAAAACAAACAGAAAAACACTCACCTTTTTTGTAATCTATAATAGTTGCAGAAAATTTTAAATATTTATGCCTTCCTCATAAACTGCACGATCTTGATCATTCAACAAGAGATTGTAAAAATCATCGAGAGCTTTAACTTCTCCCAAAGCTTCTGTGTCAGCCAATCGGGCAGCAACAGTTGGGTCCTGCAACACTTCTGAAAAGGTGTGAGAAAGAGAATAAACAAATAAACATTATATATAGGATAGATATTTTGTTGTAAAAGCAATTTAACTGGTTCAAGTGTATGCTCTTTTATACGAGGGTCATTCAATAAATAAGGTGAATTTTTCGGTATAAGGACTTCTAATACAGATAGAAGCTTACTTTTTTTTATTTTTCAACGTAGTCTCCCTGCACTGTCCCACACTTTTACCATCTGTTCACAAGCTTCCATATTCACTCAGTGTAAAAATCTTTGGACTGATGTCTTGGCCAGTCGCTCACAACACTTTTGACTTCATCGTCACTTTTAAACTTCGTGCCTCTCGTGAACGCTTTCAAGGGACCAAACAGGTGAAAGTCTGAAGGGGCATGGTCTGGCCAGTAAGGGGGATGAGGGAGCAGTTCCCAGCCCAGCTCGTTGATGGTCTGCACCGTTTGGGCTGCTGTGTGAGGCCTTGAGTTGTCATAATGCAAGATGACTCATTCTGACTGATGACCCCTGCGTTTGTCCCAACAGATAAGCTCAAAGTCCTTGTAATGTCATCCACTGTCACCCTTCTGTCAGACTGAATGAGGTCATTGACTGATTCGATCACCTCAGGAGACCTCACTTCTGTAGGCCTCCCAGGCCTGTCTTCATCCTCAACACTGCTCCGTCCTTCTTTAAACAATTTAGCCCACTTGTAGACATTTTTTTGGTTGAAACATGTGGCACCATACTCAGTTGACATCCTCCTATGAATTTCAACTGGTTTGCACCCTTCAGCAACCAAAAACTTGATAACTGACCGCTGTTCAATCCTGGAGCATGCTTCTTGGTCGGCCGTCTTCGTTAATCGCCAAAACTCTCAAAGTTTTTTTTTTTTAATCTGCAGAAGAAATTAAATCCATGTGAAAAAGAAATAAAACAAAAAAATAAAAAAGAGTAAGCTTCTATCTGTATTAGAAGTCCTTATACCAAAAAATTCAACTTATTTATTGAATGACCCTCGTATTATTCAATATACATGAAACACTATTAGAGGAATAATCAAGGTTTCTTTTTGTTGGTCATTTTAATTATGAAGCTTTTGAAACACACAACAATATTAGCTGCTGCTTACAATATTAGGTGACCTAATGTTAGCAGTTGATTTCTAGCTTCAACCAAAAGTCTTAACATACGAAAAGTATCACTGTCATTAAATTTGTTATTGGCTCCAACAGATGAAAATGTATCGGAAAAATCCAAGCACAAGGTAACACATAGTCAGCATTATAAGAAAAACTGCCGGTCACAAGTTGTCTCACTGCTGGCAATTAATGTATGTCTTAAGAGCGTGTAGAATTTGTTGCCCACAATATTTCCATGATTTATTGAGTCATTCCTGTTTTTTATGGCTTATCAACCTATTGCAGGTTATTTAAAGTCAGAAAATATTTTTAGATATATTTTTTTGGAGATAATGATTTTTACCAATACAATTTCTACTAATTAACCCATAGCTGGGGGAGAAGAGGTGAATTTATACCATTTCCTAGGGTATTTGCATGTAATTGAATATAATGAAGCCAACTGGAATTGGAACTTGGCTACTGATTAACAATTCTGAGCCATTATCCATTACACTACCTGCACAGCCAAGCCTGCAGTACCTGGTATTCCCAAGCAGTCACTCATTTAGATCATGACCAGGCTCAATGTTGCTTATCTTTGGTGATCATATAGGAACCGGTATTTCATGATATGGATGATGAGGAATACATTGAAAATTACTTTTAAGCCCCAATACTCTTATTATTTACACTAATATTTACTATAATTATTTCATATTTAATGCAAAACAAAAAACTCATCAATTTTTTTTTTTTAAATTAAAGGAAAAAAAATAATATAATCACACTTAATAATGTTGTACTGCTCACAATTTTTTTTTGTTTCTAATCAATTCACTCAAAGCAAGGAAATAATGCCACTAAGACACAAAGGGTTCATGGGAGTAAAAGAGAATTAGAAGACTAGGAAGTGAAAACACAATCCTAAGCAGAAAATAAGAGATAAATCTCTTCTGCTGCTCAAAAAAAACTAGAGGCGTGTGAATCTGGCAATAGGCAAACATATCTATTTCTATTTAAGTAAAAAACAAAAACGAATAGTAAATGAAATTTCAGAGTTTAAATGGAGACATTAAAGGAGAGTTAAAGTAGACTTTAGTTATTTGATGTAAATGAGGCAGAGGCTGTTAAAAATTCAATAAAATAAACAATTAGTGATTTAAATGAGAATTAAAATAAAGTTATAAAGAATTAAAATAATCATATTGCTACAATTGGAAATGATTTATCTAAGCTTAACAAACTTTGTTAAAACTCTCAAATAAAAGATTTAATTACTTGTGTATCATGTGAATTTTGAAGAGCTAATTTTGAAGCTAATTTTAAGGGGGTCACACCGTACACAATAAAATTAGCATATTTACTGCTGGCCCTGGCTACACTGTTGACCAAGTCAAATCAGCTTCAAAATTAGGTCTTCAGATGACACATGATATGTGAGTATATACAGTAATACAAAACAAAATGACATCCTAAAATGTGAAACTGGAATTTAATCTATAGTCTGTAATGATTGCTTCAATGAATACATTCCAGAGACTTTGAGGAATTTAAAAGATATGTGCATGAGATCTCTTACAACAGGGGTCTGCAACCTACAGCAATGTGTGCCACACTGGCATGCCAAGCAATTTCCACTGGCATGCAGCTGCAAATCACATCACAAAGTCCAAACCAATAACTACTCCAATGCAAAGAAGACATCTGGCTGTTTCAATTTTAATCTATACTAAAATATATATTAATATATAAAATATATTGTAGAACAGGTATATTGACCTTGACTTGTATAAAAATACGTCTGCTGTTGGCACACTGAATAATTTTAAAACCCTAAGTCGGCACATAGTTAGCAAAAGGTTGCCGACCCGTCTTACAATATATAGTTACGTACTCAAAAAATGCTGCATTTATTAAGAAAGTTCTTTAGTAAGATGAAAGTGTACAAAAAGTGCATAGATTTCTGAATTATCCACAATAAATTCATGCCCAGGTAACAAATCTTAGGCTGTCACGGTGTGCTATATTTAAAAACAGGGATAGAAATGAATGCATTGGTTCACTGTGTCATATTAGACAATTTACCTCATCAGGATTTATCTTCAGTATTTACATTAGTCGGACTATTGTCCTCATCTTTGTCGCCATATTTGTCACAACGTTTCGGCTGTTGTATGCTCCGGCCTTCTTCAGGTGGTTGGAATTTCGAACCGAACCCTTTATTTCGATCACTGGGGTAGACTGTTCTAGTTTCACGAGCCATGTTTGATGGATGTCAGTTATCAGTTATCTCCTGGTAATTTTCCCTCTGAAAATTCTCCACTGCCTGAACCGGGTATTGAACTCACACTCTTTGGGTCTGTCACTGGATCTAACCAACGCCTTTATCCACTGTACCATGTGTCCTTGAGGAAATCTAGGTATGAATTTCTGAGTATTATAAACCTAATTTTTCAGCAACCATTTTTTACCAGTACTCATATTGCAATTTTGCTGTTATCATTTCATGTTTTTACCAGATCTCATATTACAACTTTTTTGTTATCATTGCTGTTCTCTGGCACTCCTTATTACTGGTTCCCATATTGTATTTATTTCTATGCTTGGCCGACTCAGGAGATTTTTGTGGCCTAGCATATGTGCTGATTCCTTAAGTTTAAATACTGTACATAATACCTCATCTCAGAAATATAGATAGGATTTATCTTGTATCTGTGCAAGTCTGCCATTTCTCCATGCATTGAATATTGCTGCCACATCTGGTTTGGTGCTTCTAAATATCTATTGATTCTTGACAAAATCCAAATCTGCACTGTTATTGGTCCTAACCTGGCATCTTGACTTCAGTCACTTTCCCACCACTGTAAGGAGGTTTGTAAATTTAAAAAAATTTTAATGTTGCCGACACTTGTATTTGATACTGTATTTAATTAAAAATAACAAAATAGAACACTTTATATAAACTCTATACAAGACGTTATTATCTAGTTTTTTTTTTTATATATCTTTTTCTGTAATAATAGTTCTTGATTAATAACATCCCCATAAATTTATTGATAATGTGATCATAAATGGACACTTCAGTGAGAGAGAGAGAAAGAAAAAAAAACATGCCTTTTACACGAGGGATATTTATAAAGACAGGTTCAAGGAAACATAAGAGTACATATTGTCTGGTTCAGCATAATTACTGAAATGAATAATATTGCCATAAAGAAAATTATTTGAAAAATAATAATTAAATAATACTTAAACTTTAATCTTGTGTTTGTGTGTGTTCCTGAGATATAGCTTAAACAATACATTATATTCCAACCAATTTAGGAACATACTGTCTCTGGAACCTCTGCTAAGTGCAGTGCAAAATTTCATTAAAATTAGACAAGAGATTTTTGAGCTGGTGCCATTTTTTTTCTTACAGCATTTCTGATGGGAAATTCAGTATTTGTTCTTGATGCAGATTCTTATATTAATCTGTGTATATAAACAAACAAATGCATATTATATTTCAACTGTTATGTGTGTGGAAAATAATGAATGTACATGATACATTATAAGATTTTTAAATAAGTTTAACTATATATAGCACAACATATATTTATGCAATTCACTGCAGTACATTAGAAGCTTTTCTATAAACAAATATCTCAGATGTTCGGTAGCTACTTGATAGAGGCTATGTGGGGTGGGGTGCCATTGTAAAATGTAATCAGTATAGCTGGAAAATTGTCTCACATGAGTCGATGGTAAATAAATAGATGCAAGCTAGTTTGCTGCTGTTACATATTTTGAAATAAATGTGAGGAAGAAACAAATATATTATAAGAAATATAATTATTTTGAAAAAGTTATCTAGCAAAAAAAAATGAAACTAAGTGCACAAATAGGAGGCATCCATACTTTATGTTGTTTCAATAAATATGAATCTCTCTTAGCATACGGTTACTGTTTGTTGGCTTTTTTTTTTAATAACCTTCACATTTGAAAATTATAATATGGTAAATACTAAAATTGGTATAAATTGTCACCCTGGTGCTACTATTGAACAGACAGACCTTTTAGTGTGATATCAGTTTGCAATTACATTCTAAAAAAAAAAAAGTAAACTTTTTCTTATTAATGTCCTATTGCATTTGATCTAAGTAATATTATATAACACTAGCAGCATGGCCCGGCGTTGCCCGGGCTTGATTCAAATATCGTACGACTCATACAGCAATCGCTATCACTTGACTTAAAATATTTTTGCCCTTCCTTGCCTTTAAAGGAGTGCCCTTTGCCATGCTGATGTTGTTACATGCCTTACTTCTTGCCTATCTCACACTGCAAATTTTTTCTAAGCTCTATACTAAACATTAAATCTGTTACTAAAAAAAGAACTGAACAAAATGAACACAAAACGATCAGCTTTAAAAAAGGTCTCGTAACTGGAAAACCCGAATGAAAAAAGAATGTTAACAACAAATACTTTTTCACACCCAACCCAGTTCTGTGGAATCAGAATCAATGTTGAGTTTAAGCAAGCAAATGAGCCAATTGGAGTAAAGTGCCATGCAGATTTAAGTTTTTCCCACTTGTGACGAATGCAGCTATCGATTTTTTTTTTTTTTTTTTTTTTTTTTTTTTTTTGCATGTTAGCATGCTAGTTAACATTCGTGTCAGTCAGCTGTTGGCTCTCACACTGGCCAATAGAATCTTCCTGCCTATTCGTGGCAGCCACCTATAGGCTCTCACTCTGGCCAGTAGAAAATGGCCGCAAACTACAAGAAAATTGCCATAGAAGCATGAAAAAGTCGATTATTTCCACTATTGATGGGAGTTGGGAAATGCAAAGTCAGTCTTGGCCTTCCCACGAACTTGGAGTATCTGCATGTAAATTTAGGTGCAAATCCATCGAAAATTGCGGCCGTGCATTCGTTACACACACACACACACACAATATCCTGCCTTTTATAGATAGATAATTATGTGGTAATAATAATAATATATAATTAAAAAATGCAGAACATGTTATTTAAAACAAAGAATATTATTTAGTCAAATGATATAAAAATATATTGTTAGTAATCAATATTAATGAACCAGATTTAATTCATGTTTTAGTGTTTTTTTAATTATCATAATTATTATAATTATCATAATTATCATAATTATTATAATTATCATAATTATTATAATTATACCACAAGTTCTAAAGTTTGGAGATTAGTAAATATTTAGTTGTTAACCAAATTAATCTTGCTGTTAATTTAATTTTCTATACTTTAATATTATTTAACCACATTCGTTATAGAATCTTTTAAAATGTATGAATAAAAGTTATTAATACAACGAAATGTAACCCTCATCATTGACACACCTAACAGCACACCTATAACTTCGAGCTCTGTCCCTTCTTCTCTTCCTCAATTGATAGTAGTTTAGTAATACTGACCTTACGAGTCATCTGGCCTTCTTTTCCATCCTCAGTTGGGGGTCTGGTGTGCTGCTGGATCAAATAGACGTGAGAATCCCTGGTATCAGCCATGGCTTGTTTCCTGGAGCAAAATAATCGTGCAGCAGAGAAAATTACTTGGAAAATAATAAATATACTAAATAAATCTCAACTACCTACAATGCTGACATTGCTGCATAATATATGTATATTGTACTAATAAATTTGGCATTTTATTACAATTTTATTACTTTACTAAAGCCCTACCCAGTCAATTCCAGGTAGGCCTTGCAACTTGTCAGTCCAGTAGCACCTCTACATATTGAGGACTTCTGTTAATATAAATAGAAAAGCTTGCTAGGCCTATTGCATAGTTTATAGCATAATTCCTGAAATAAATAATCTTACCACAGAAAAAAATTATTTTAAAGTATTGTGTCTTCCCAAATAAACGTGGTGTTCGGGATAGAAAATTATTTAATCAGGCCATCATGTATATTTGGTCAATAGGAATACTAAATGCTTAGATACTTCCAGTCATCTTTTTGACAACATCACTCGATGCTGAGACATCGGTAATGTATAGGAGCCAATTGGTGAGACCAAATAAAAAATGAGTTTGGAATTTGTCAACTCAAAAACTAGGAGTGCCAGTGAAATTGCATGTTCACTGGAAGGTCACAGCTTCAACACCTGGGAAAGGTGAGGATGATTTAAGCAGCCTTCAGGCAAGAGATACCATATGTGATATGTCTTGGAAAGGATGATATGCGACATCAAAACAGGTTCTTCCAAAAACAACACTACCTGTTGGAATAACTTTGTCTAAAATATAAAATTATAAATAAACTCATCAATGTCGTTATTTTGCTTTTTGCTTCATGTATTTTCCTTTTTCTCCATTTCAGGTAAGTGGCAATTGCTGAATAATTTTCAAGTACCTTGCTCCTCTTGCCCGGGGATGTGTTGTATGGTGGCAACAGCATTATTTCAAAGGTAGTGTTGTTTTTCCATATTTTTTTTTCTCCCCTTCCCACTTTATGTTAGATGAGACTTTTAGATTTTAGAAGATGACCTGTCAAAAACAATAGTAGCTAAAAAAAAAAAAAAAAGTTTTCAAAATAAAAAGGTATTATTTTATTTTTTATTTATTTATTTTTTTATAACAAAAATGCCTTTTATCAAAGACAAGAAAAATATTTGAACTGTTTCTTTCTTTGTATTTTTGTTTATATTTTAAAAAATATTTTTACTTGCTCAGTAAAAAGAATTCAAAACCTGCATTTTATGTCACATAACTGTTTACTTTTTACTCTCATATTTTACTGCTTTGGTATGTACAGATGACTGCTATGCTGGGCAGGGATGGGGGTGTATTATTATTATTATTATTATTTTTTTTTTTTTTATGAGTTGGGGTAAATATTTTATGACTCGCTGCTTGATTTTTAACTATTCTTCTGGATTGTGAACCCAATTAGCTCGATAATGTTTCAACTGGTATCTTTCAGTTTTCTGTTTTTATTATCAGTCGTTCTTATTCCAAGAGACAAATGTTCATTGGACACAGTTTGAATAATATAAGCTCGGGTCATGAAGTAACAGGCTGAATATCTGATTGGAACAAAGGAGAAAATTGAAACAATCTTGATTGACGTACATAAAACCTAAAGTGTATCTATAGAAATATATTTGTTTTGCTTTTGAAACACTTCTCTAGATCACACGTGGACATTTCTTGAGACAAAATTTGTTCTTCTGTTTGGCTTCTTATTTACCTGTGCCCTCCCCCCCCGACCATGAA
>OZ038506.1:17894503-17897003 GCA_964036315.1 Acanthosepion esculentum | reverse complement strand
CATGGACGAATGGTAGATTTATTGATATGTAAGATAGATTCCAGAGAGGAAAATCTCACCAGACACAGTGAACCAACTTTCTTAGCAGTTGATCTAGCAATGGATTCAATGTAGTCCTTCCACCTCATGTCAGCTGAGAACGTTAGCCTGAGAAGGCGCAATGAGTCACTTGCTTGGAGGGTAGCATCAGCCATGGTGATGATGGACAGCAGAAAGGTCTCTCAAGTGATTAGTGGAGAGAAGTTTAGTTTTGGAGGCGTTAAAATTGAAAAGCTATCTTTTGCCTCAGTTAACTATACTTTTTTCCTTATTTTTTTTTTCATCCATGTTCCTCTCACTTCCACGAATGTATGTCGGTTTTAATGGTGGCAATAATTCCCCAAGGAAATCCTTCAATTCTACGCTTGTTTATTACCACTCATTCGTGACGTGACAGGCATTATCATGCAACGGAATAACCAATTATCTTTTGTGCCCAGAAAAGAAATCTTTGTTCTTTCACTCAAACAAGACTTATTCTTTTCTGATTTTTCTGCAAGTTCACACATTGTTTTTTGTGTGGCATCTGACTCCAGAAATTCTTCAAATCCAGAAATTTCATCAGCATTCTTTTGATTATTCAAATCAAACATCAACTCTTTGTTCATAATTCTCAAGATGCGCATGTGTGTGTGTGTACATGTGTGTATACATGTGTGTGATCAGATGTTGTTTATGCATTTCCACAGTTTTCATCCAATTTCAATGAAATTCTTTTTGTTTGATAGATAATTCTTCAGTGCCAGTTTTGAGTCCAAATTGTTGTCGACAATGGCTCTCCCCTACTTCCTGTCCATTATAACTCTCAGCAACGTTTTACTATTTACTATCTGTTCTTGGATATTTATCTTTCATATAAACTTTAATAAAAATAAATAGTTTAAATTATTACAATAATATTATTTATTATTATACAGTTCCTTTTCAGAGCCACCCCCATTCAATTTGTTAACATCCCATTTGGGGATGTGACTCTGTTGCACCCAAATGTTTTTAGTAATATTGATTTTTGGGTGGGCTGACTTTAAACTTAAAATGCAAAAATTCCCAGTAATGAAAGACCCAGTCAAAGATGGGTTATACTGCTCGTACATATTCATATAATATATATATATATATATAATGAAACACACTAAGTCTGACAATTATTTTAATATATTTTCTGATTATGTTATTTTTATAGATACAAGCATTTAAGTAAATACTCTGTTGATAATAAACAGTATTAATTACATTTACCGGCCTGAATGTCCAAGAAATTTCACGAAAAATATGTTTCCTCCAACAGGAATTGAACCTGTATCCTACACGGAACCATCATTTGGCCTGACATGCTATACCATTTAGCTACAGAGAAGCATCTGGTTAGCAAAATCAAATTACTGTTTTTAAATTTTTAAATTTCTCCTGATTTTTCGTGAACGATCCTATCTGCTCAAAGCGTATCTTAACATAAACAAATGAAACATATTTTGAAATGGATGAAGTCCAACAATTATTTTAATATAGTTTCTGTTCATACATTATTTTTATAGATACAAATATTTCAGTAAATGCTCTGTTTATAATAAACACTATTAATAACATTTATTTAGTGTGTGTGTGTGTGTGTGTGTGTGTGTGTGTGTGTGTGTGTGTGTGTGTGTGTGTATATATATATATATATATATATATATATATATTACATCTTTGTAAAAAGAAATTTAGATGTTTGTTTGCTCAAATATATTCTTAAAAGAAATATATGCACATGTAAAATGCTGTTAGCTTGTCTACAAATTTATTTTTCTTCTTACTTGGATTATATTTTTAAAAAATTGCTTTGTTAGATAAACATTTTAATCATCACTTTATAATCGGCAACCTGTAACCTGGCAGCATTTTAAGAGTTCAGTCATGATAACAGTCTGTCCTGTTATATCTGTTATTGTTCTGTTGCTCTTAGATTAGGGTCTCCCTTCATAACTTGGTATGTTCTTGCTATCAGCAGCAGCATGTTTATCTCCCCCACAGTTCTTAATGGACTCAACTTCTCAGCTCCATATAAACTGTGCCCATTTCTCCTTGAGGCAGAAACTAACACAACTCTAGTCAACCTCTCTGCCTGAAGGCAGACAGGAACCCAGACAAGGCTATGCCAAAGGGAAGTCTATCATTTGGGGAGGTAGACAAACCCGACTCCGTTGTTACAAGGTCTGCAGGCAATTTTTGGAATTACTCCATGTAAAAAAAATGGCTTTGTGCCACATCCTGCCTTGTGGGGAGATAAATAGCAAAACTACCACATGCCTGGAAAACCCCTGTCAGTCAGCACTTACCTTTTTATGTGCCATGTCCCTTCAGGACGTAGGCGATCATGCTTCTCACCACCCGCCCATTCCTTGTAGCTCTCAATAAGTTTTGTTCCTCTGGCACCTCCCCCCCAGACCATGTTCTGTCATCCACTTGCTCAAGCCGACCA
>OZ038506.1:17854503-17887003 GCA_964036315.1 Acanthosepion esculentum | reverse complement strand
AAAAGACATTTATGATATGTTTAACGTTCTTTTTAAAGATACAAGTATTTAAGTAAATGCTCTGTTTATAATAAACAGTATTAAATAACATTTACCGGCCTGACTGTCCGAGAAATTTTCATAGAAAATTTTTGTTCTCCGAAAATTTCTAGGACAGTCAGGCCGGTAAATGTTATTTAATACTGTTTATTATAAAACAGAGTATTTGCTTAAATACTTGTATCTATAAAAAGAACGTTAAACATATCATAAATGTCTTTAAATATATATATATATATACACACACACACACACGCTATTCTTTCAGTGATATTTGAATTAGTTCCTAACTATCTATTGTTGTTGATGTTCGATGCCTTTTTATACTAAAATCATTTAAACTGAATAGTAATAGTAAATTCATTTTTATAAGATAACTACTTACTATTAATTCTATATTAAAGTTACTTTTCATGCCTTTCTATTGTAAACATGTATATGTGAATAAATAAGTGGAAAAAAAAGCTTGTGCGTACTGTATTTACAGCATGCAAACCAAAGTAATGTAGAGAATATAGAACTGATTTTTGGATTTTGGTTTACTGTTCCGTACAGTTGGCAACCTTTGGAAAAAGTGGGCCAGACGGCTATGCAGTGTCTTGGAGGAGGGCCATGATAATCAATTGTACTATAATAAATTCTCTCAGACCACTCTATCTAGAAAGCTGCCTTGGCCAGGAGGTTTAAGCCAAAAAAACAATGTTAATGTTACAGTATTTAAACAAGGTCCATTATTTTACTGCAGAAATAACAGGAGAGCAACTAATGCAACTTCTTTACTACAAACGAAATACAGTTACAAATGGCAAATTATTTAATGAAACCCTTGTTTCGGCTTATTGTTTGATAACTTCTCCACATCAGGTGAAATATTTGTCAGTGACAGGAACAACACATAATCCTGGTGGTCATCACCCAACCATGTTCATAAATGACTTTTAGTATATTTCATTTTCAAAAAAGATCACAAGCATATGTACTTCCAAATAATGATACCATAATTTTTGCATTATTCAATAGGCTTTTAGATTTTCCGCTAGGTAAAACATTTCTTGTAGAAGTCGGTAGTGGATTCGGAATGAAATTTTGATGTTAAAAAATGTTTTGCATTGTAACGGTTAACTCTAACTGATATTTGTCTGCCACTTGCTCTCCATCTGTTTCATAAGAAATAACAAATAATGTAAATTGATTTTCATATTGCCAGAAGTCAGCAAAATGGGAGGAAAACTCACTTAAATCCTGAATAGTGCTTAGAAATGTCTGGTATTCTGTCTCTTGCGATTTTGGAGATTAGGAAAATGAGAGGAGTTTCCTTTCTGAAGTTTTCTGTCAAAAGCAGGAATTTGACCAAACATCTCCAATATAAGCTTGTCGTTTCCTTGAAGCTCAAGATTTAAAGGTTTTCATATGGGTCATGATGTCCACCAAAAATGCTATGTTGGCAATCCACTCTGGATCCAGAAAGTAAGAATTATCTTGGTCTTTGCTCTCTAAGAACATAGACATCTCGTCTCTGAATGTGTATACTTGTTCCAACATTTTTCCGTAGCTAAAAAAATAAAAAATATGTAAGGTTGCCATACATTTAACAAATATTCTTCAATTTGTTTTAGAAATTCTTGAAACTGGCAATGATTTAGTCCTCCTGACAGTATAACATTCACTGTTTTACATATAACCTTTGTCATGAGGTCCTTAAAATTCAGTGACTTTGCACATAATGCATCCTGATAGATAATGCAATGGTTTGATTAATTTGTGATCAATACCAACATGTTCTTGGAGCAATGCAACAAACCTCTTTTTCTCTCCAATCATTGCTGGTGTTTCATCTGTGGTTACTCCAATAAGCTTTGATGAATCAAGATTTATTTCAGTTCTCCATTTTATCACCCTTTCAAAAGCATCTGCTCCAGTGCTGGTGTTCTCATAGGAATTAATTGCCCAAATTCTTCCACACTATCAAATGTTGGTGTTACCCCCTCACAAACACTGCAAGTTGACAAATATATCTAAATGTATCTGTTGTTTCATCGATAACAGCAGAATAATATTACAGATTTTTTAAAATGTTCTTCAAGCCACATCTGACATTTGCTGCCAGTTCTCCAATTTACCTTGTTACTGTGCTTACTGATTAGCTGATCACAGAAAATAATACCCTTTTTTCTGGACAAACAATATCTACTATCTTCAACATTTATTCATTGAAAAACTTTCCATTGCTAAAAGTTTTCATCCTTTCTGCAATTAGTTCTGACACCTTGTAGCTAGTTTCTACCATTTTCTTCAATCTTTCTGTTGAAAAATGATGATTATTTTAAATCTTTTCTTTGCCGTTCGACTTCATCTTCTCGTGTCTTTCCAGTGAAATTCTTATAATGATTATGCCAAGTTTCATAGTGCTATTTAATATTTGAAACTTTCTTCACAGCAATGGTTTGTTGACAAATTAAACAAACATTTTTTTTCCAAAGTGTCCAATGAAAAAAAAAATGGTTGTGCCCAGCCTTCATTAAAATTCCGGCGCTCAAAATCCACTTTTTTTTCCCCTCTTAGTTTCCATGGGCTTCTTTTAGCTCAGACAAAATAGATTTCTGGAAAAGAAAAACAAAAAAAAAAAAAAAATAGTAACTGAATTGAGTTACTGTTAAGTTGGCAGGCTGGACAAAAATCCTTTGTGAGCCAGATGCCTCCCCCCCCACCCCCTGGGGAGGGCGGGCAACCCCTGGTATAAACATTGAGAAATTAATTAGGAATCATCCAAATGGTGTAAAAGTGACATTAAATTATCTGAGGCTGGTTGGCATATGTGTAACATGCCTTAAATAGTCAAGTAGTACACATCACATAACAACCAGCTGATGAGTTGGTCATTAAGTGAGAAGTGGGTTGTATTCCTCTCAGGCCGCCTGCTGTGGAAACAGTCTTGTCATATTGGTTCGGGGGGGGGGGGGTAATTGTCTTTTAGTTGCTTTCCTCTGCCTCATATAGCATTATTCACTACTTGTATTATTTTGCTCCGCACTTTCTTTTATTATTGTTACTGAGAATTACTTAAAAATGCCCACTTATTCAAAGAGCCATGCTAAGATTGAATATGGATTTGAATTGAGTTGTCCTTCTCCCAGGCTGGTTGCCAACCACAGCTACAGTCTTGTCTAATCTGCTATTAAATCCATAGCCGATGGGAAGTGAATTCATACTTTTCCCACGGATATTTGTGTGAAAGTGAATGCAATGAACTGTGTTGGAATTCAGACTCGGCCCTCCAATTTTGCATTCTGAGACTGTAACCATTGCACCAACTGTGCATTCATTATTTATTGCGTTGATAAAATCCAAGCTGTGTAATTTGTTGCTGAAAAGAGCGAACAAAAGTAAATTTGCTTGGAAGAAAAAATTATATTGTTTGATTCTTAAGAAAAAAATTAAATAAAAATACGTTTATTACAATTGTGTTTTCCATTAAGAAATGAAAATAAAAACATATTTCAGGTAATGTTTCATGATACGTTTGTTGTAAAGAAAAAAAAAATTCTTTAACTATTTCTTTTTCTTTGTTTCTATATTGAAAGAATTTTATGACCAAATATTTCCCAATGAAAGGTTCAGTAGGAAAAGCAAGCAAGCAAAAGAACAACCCCCCCCCAAAAAAAAAACAATGGTTTAGAAAGACAACTAAGCTGAGAACTTGACTGTTGAAGTTTCTGAACATAATTTAATAAAAAGAAAACAGAAACGGATTTCTTTGATATTTTGACAGAAGCTTATAACAACAACAACAAAATAAAACCCCGAAAGAGAACCTTAACTTGAAATATGTATAGAAATAGATAAAATGAAATAAGAAAAAAGTCCATCTTCATTCTTAAAAGGAAAGATACTGGAAAAAGGTGCATTGCCATTCTTCAAGGACATCGATGTAGATAAGATCTTACCTATGTAAATAAGTTTTTAAAAAAATGCGATCAACTATTATTCACCAAAAAATATAAAACGTGAACGTGAATCGAAATGCCTGCAAGTTTCAGTTGGATAGAACAAAGCTTGTTTTCTTTGGTTTTGTTTCTGGAACCTTTGGATAGAGGCACTGTATTGACTTTCTCTTACTCCAAAGACTTTTTGATGGACTCATTGGGGTTATTTTTAAAATTTCAAATGAGTATCTTTGTCCATTTTGGTCAGGATAATTGGCATCTTTTCTCTGATAGATATTGCATCCAGTGCTCTTATAAAAAGAAAAACTATTTTCATCCATTCAAGAATTGATCTGATGATGGAATTTGATCTTCCTGTCACTTTTATTGCTACTGCAACATTTTGTTGGATGTATTCAACAATCATCTCTGGGTGAGAATATAGAGCTGGGGGTCTCTTGGTGGCGCTAAGAAAAGAAATGGTAACTAATCTCCCTTTATGGACTAACTCATTCTTCATATTCTCAGAGTGACTCACATTGCTGGGAATGATCTGAACCTAATGGATTGTACCTTCTTTGAAGAAAGCTGGAGAAAGAGTTGGGTGTAATATTGCAGCAATGTCAGGAAGATACATGATTCTCTCTCTTATATAAAAGCGAAGAGTGTTCTTTATTGGAGACAGCATTTGCAAATTTAGACAGTGCGAAAATCAACAATGCATGATGGATGTCAGTTGTAGTTTTCAATGTGATCTTCAGACTCTTTCTCATATATATATATATATATATATATATATATATATTGTCATCCACAGACACTGTTTTGCTGTATCACAGCTCATCAGTGTGGCTCGACATCAGATTGCTTCAAGCCAGGATCAAAACGTGACTGATTCGCCAACAATCAGAGTTTTTCCCCCTAAGCCATTGGCACATGGTTGAAAGAAAGGTGAATTTTTACATACTTATTCTGTGAATAAACACACCAATGACTGACAGTGCTCAATTCGGGAAGAGCTATACATTTCTTCTAATTTGCATCAACATTTACATCAACTGAAATCAGTTGATGTAAAAACACAATTTTTTTAAGCATAACTTAGATTTGGCACAAGGCCGAAAGTATGGGGCACACAGTGAAGTCACTCACTACTCAGATGTAATTGTTCTAGTAAAACAAGTTTGCTAACTATTACACCACATCAAACTGCTCCACTCTCTCTCTTTCTCTCTCTCTCTTTCACACACACATATATGATTGACATTTTTTTTTTTTTTTTGATGGTTTATCAATATTTTGTGGTTTATTTAAACCAAAATTGGTGATGGAATAACTTTTAGTGTGATTTGACTATACGCATTATATTTGTAGAATTGTGGTACCAAAGAGGAAATCTCATCAGAACAAGTGCCATGAAAAATATTTATACAAAAGGCAGAGGGAATCTTTGTTAAAGTGGTGGGAAAGTGAAGCCAAGATGTCATGACTGATATTATTGCAGCTTCTTTTGGGGATTTTATTCAGAATCTCTCAAGCAAGAAGTCAGAATATAATGGTTGGCACAGCATTTTAATTTTTGAAGATGAAAGTTGACTGAAAAGCAAGAAACTGGAAGAGTTTCACAAGTGAAAAGTGCAAGAGATGAAACTGTTTGCATAGAACTTAGGGCTATACCTAGCCATTTCAACTTTAAAATGATGAGATCTATTACGATGCTTAGTATTTATAGAGAAGACACAGAGGCTACATTATGGTGGTGGGAAAGTGAAGCTGAAATGCTAGGTCAAGGCCAGTAACATAGCTGCTGCTTTGAATTTTATCCAAAATCTCTCTCAATACATAACAAGAGCACCAGAACAGATGTGGCAGAAATAATCAATGTATGAATGAATGATGGGCTTATAAATATACAAGGTAGATTCTGGCTAGAAAAATTGTTTAGCACAAAACACTGAACCAATTTTCCTAGCAGTAGTCACACCAATTGAGTCAATATAATTTTCCACTTCAAAATGGTGCAATGAATCCCTCTCCATGATGATGGAGGCCAAAAAAGGTTTTCTAAGGCAATTAATAGCGCAATTACATTTTGGAGGTGTTAAAATTAAGAAGCCATTTCTTGCCCCAGTTAAAAACAGATTGTAGGTCATTTTTGAGATCAGCTGCCAATTTGACCTTCTTGAACGTAATCGGATGGACCATTACTGACAGGCATAAATAGAGGTCATCAGCGTAGATACCAAGTTAAGAGCTGATGACATCGAGAAGGTTGTTGATGGAAATTAGGAATAACATAGGTCCAAGGCTAGAGCCAGTGGTGGGGGGGGGATTTGCATTAATGCCAAAAGATCTAGAAAAGTGGCCATTCAAGACAACTTTCATTTTTTGATTGGATAAGGATTGAATTGGATCATAACCTTTCAACTCATGAAGAAGACCAGCATGCCAAACCCTATCAAATGCCTTCGAGATATCCAAGGCAACAGCCCTAGAATGAGTTATACTCAAACCAACCAGAGATGCCGGATTAACTTCTGCTTGAGATGTTGGTGATTGGGGCTCCTGTTAAGGTTAGTTGTGTGGTGTAAGCTATTTGCCTAAGAAAAATATGATAATTATGGGAGAGAAATTTGCCCAAATACTCACTAATTCATTTTGTCCATGTACCATCAAGGCTGGAAAGCAAGTAGTGATCAGCTCCAGCCCAGACATGGCAGCAGTATTTTCATTTTTAGTCTAATCTGGCTCCTGGAAAGTTAAAGCAAGGCAGAAGGAATCTGGAACTTTCTGAAACAATCGAATGAAGCCAAGCATTTCTCGAGTATCTTCAGCAATGTATTGTACGAGTTCCACTTGAGGGTTGGGTCTGGAACGAACATGGTTCTCAATAGGCGTTCAAAGCATGGAGTCTCATTGAGAGTGCACCTGTTGCAAAGAATGCTTCCCTCTCAACATATTCCATTTGTAAGGTGGAAGTTCCTCTTATACAGCTTTTTCCCCTGAGAACAGCTACTTCATGGAACAAACACCCGTGGGTATGCTTCCCCTGAACACTACACCCTTAACCTCTTCAAGTCAAGGGTCACTCACTAGCTTTTTATTCATCTTTACTTCTTCTTACCTCCTCTTATATTTATTTCACACGCCAAATTCATTGCGTCCTGGGTATGACGACAAACTACATCCGCGTCCTGGGTATGACGACAAACTACATCCGCGTCCTGGGTATGACGACAAACTACATCCGCGTCCTGGGTATGACGACAAACTACATCCGCGTCCTGGGTATGACGACAAACTACATCCGCGTCCTGGGTATGACGACAAACTACATCCGCGTCCTGGGTATGACGACAAACTACATCCGCGTCCTGGGTATGACGACAAACTACATCCGCGTATTTGATAAATATTATCAACAAAATAATTGCTTTTTTATAAAGATCACAAAAGACCAGAATGAAAATGAAAAAATATTATTACCAGCTCAAAAACAATATTACCAACTATACTTTTTTGAAAAACAATATTACCAACTATACTTTTTTGAAAAACAATATTACCAACTATACTTTTTTGAAAAACAATATTACCAACTATACTTTTTTGAAAAACAATATTACCAACTATACTTTTTTGAAAAACAATATTACCAACTATACTTTTTTGAGAAAAAAAAAAAAAATTTTCAAAACCCAACAGCCTTTCAACCTTTTATACAAAATAACCAACTTAAATTCATAAATTAATAAGGCTTCGGCATAAATTGACCCAAATAGGAGTTGACATGCCGTTAAATCCAACATCCATCCAACATCCATCCAAATTCATTAACCCTCTACCATGAGTGGTTATTGAGCCTTGTATTCAGTGAACATGAGTACAAAATAAAAAGCAATGTGTGAGTAGAAATAAATAGACTGATCTTTCTCGAAGCCACTAATGCAAAGTGAATATAAACAGTTTTAAACAGAATTTACTTGTACGCTGGTTAGAAAACTTTTTTTATTCTTTTATATTGATTGCACTTGTAGATTGGTCTGTAAGACAAACTTGTTAATCATTGCTGTATAACAGGCACCTTGTAACCTGGCACCATTTTAATAGAGTAGGGGGGGGCAGTGTGCAAGAGTGGAAAAATGGGGTCAGTAGAAAAATATCTACTCGATTTACTGATTTAATTTTTTTTTTTTTGCCAGTGGAAAGGTCAAAAAGCTTCACCTAAAATTTGGACTCTGTTCAGATTTCCTTCTCTATGTGGAGCACCGTCTTGCATACATGCCAACCGAAAATAGTGGAAAGTGCAAGGATGTTTTGAAATTAGGGCGAAGATACCCGTTAGATGCTCTAGAATTCTTCAGATAGCAAGAACCTTATTCAAAGATTGATAAATACACAATTGGAGAAAGGATTTCTTTCTTTGGTTTTGTCTTCTCTTTAAGCTCTCCACTTTTGAAATTTGAACTCAAAATGTGTGCCAATACATTTCTCAAATTTTATTTTTTTTTAAAAATAAATAGAAAAAGAAAAAAAAGCTTCTATCAACAACCACAAAGTACAAAGACATACACAAATATGTCACTTGCAATTGGGAGGGGAAGATTGACAAACTCAATACACACAAAATATCTATACTCTTTAATGTGACATGCGTGAAGGAACAATTGCTGATATACACGGTGTCCCCACAAAAATTGACATCTTTTAAAATGTGAATATCTGAGTAACTATATGTCCCAGGCAAAAAAGAAATTAAACAGGCTTCATGTTAAACGATAAAAGATTTATATCAAAATTTGAACAAGATATTCAAAGGTATGTAGATTTTATAGCCGATTTCACAAAGCTTCATAAATGTTCAATATACACACCTCATTTGGCATGGCACATATCAAGTTGGTAGATTGGTGCCATGGTTTAATCATTTTACAATTGAAATGGCAAGATGTAACCTTAAGTTCTATGCTAACCGTTTCTTCTCTTGTACTTCTCATTTTTTTTAACTCTCTTCTGGTTTCTTCCTTTCAATCCAACTTTGATCTTCAAAAATTTAAATGCAATATCACTCGTTATTTACTGTCTTCTTAATTCTTGCTTTTGTACTGTTCTCTCCCCTTAATAATGATTTTTCTTTTCTCATATTCCCTAACACTCGGTAACCTCTTGCATCTTAGCGGCTTTATTGACTGGCTTGGGGTGAAATGATTAAAAAAAATAGTTAATTAAATGAGCAATGTGATATAAAATTAACAATAATAAAATAAAAGATAAACTCATCAAAACTAATAATGAAAATAATTCACTTAAAAGAAATTAGGACAACTTTCTTTTGAGTGTTTGTTTATGGAATGATGGTAAAACAATGTGAATTCCCAGATACATAAACAGGACTGAAAATAAATGAAGCATTTAGTTGTTCAAATTTTTATATCAAGTATTTTCATTATTGATTTGTGAATTTAACAATGTCAATTGTCATCTTGTCATCTTAATCTTTCCTTAATAAGGTTCTTCTTTTTCTCATACACTTTCACACTCAGCAATGATTAAAAAATAAATGGTTTTCTTATGACTTTGACATGACTTCAAAATATTTCACTGTGCTTCCAAAGGTAGACATGCCTTTTAAAATCAACAATCAAACAATTTTTCTGACTTTTCAAAGATTGTTTTAATAAAGTTTGAACTGCATGAGTTTGTTGTTTTTGCTTTCTTTTGCTAAGAAAATATTTGTGCAAAATCAAAATTAAGAAGCAATAACTAAATTTTGACTTACTTAAAGGTTTTCAGTGCTTTTATTTTTGATCTCTATCATTTTTTATTTTAATTAAAAATGGATTTCTTAATAGTTTTATTTCATTTTTTTATTGAATACAACTGAATATATTTTAAATTAAATTTTTAATATTTTTAAAAATATTTTTGCAGGGGGTGTAAAATTGTATTAGAGCAATACAGATAGACATTAAAATGACATTCATTACAAAAAAAGAGGTAGTAAGAATATATATTATCATGAATTGGTAATATATCTGGTCTGGTAAACTGTAGATAAATGAGTCTCTATTCCTCGGATGTCATTTGTACAATACAAGATACCACTTGTTCAATCTGCCGTTCTTGTGTTCCGCACACTTCACCAATGTAAAACCATTCTGCCTTCTTACTACTCGGCCCTCTTTTTTTATCAGGCCAACACTGCGGTCGACCAACCAATCAGTGATCTTCGCTTTTGTTCTCAAGCAAATAGCCTCCTTCAATCTAACCAATCAGTACATGACTTGATATTGGCTGAACTATGCTAAACTGTACCAGTCGCTCTCTCACAGACGCGACGTTGCCTCGCTCTTTTTTACAAATACTTTCACGGTAATTGCTCCGAGAAGCTGCTTTTGCTGGTTCCTAGGCCTCATGAATTTAAACGTCCTACGAGGCTGGCATCCCGTTCCCACCCCTTCACCATTGAAACTGTTAGATCTAGACGTCTCTTCTACTCCAATAGCTTCATGTCTCGCACATCTCGCCTGTGGAACTCCCTTCCTTATTCCTGTTTCCCTGACAAATACAATCTCCAACTATTTAAGTGTAACGTCAATCGACATCTCCAGTTGCCTTGATCTATCCACTTCCCTTCTCCACATCCTTTCACCTTTCATTCCTATCTGCTCTCGCTCCAAATCTTCTGTAACCCCCTTGCCTTGATCGATCCACTATCTTTCTCCACATCGTCTCCTTTACCACTCCTATCTGCTCTTCCTCCAAACCTTGCGTAACCCCTTGCATGCTAGTGGCCTCCAACCTTGCTTGGGGTGATAAGCTTTAAAAAAAACCCAAAAAAAACCTCCATTACAGCACATACTGCTGGAATAGTTACATGGGAGAGAGAAATATAAACAGTCAATAGCTGATACCCCCTGATGAGTGGATGGAGTGATTGTTGATAGGTCCTTCTATGAAACCCTGAGTCTGGATGCTGAAAGTATTATCAATCAGCTAAGTGAGATATATATATATATATATATATATATATATATATATATATGATTGACTCTCCCGTCAAACTCGACGTATGAGGGTCAGGCAGATCAGTTCCTAGAAACTAAAAGCCCAACACCGACACATGAGATTTGATTATAGTGGTGAAGGCCTTGTGCAGGGCCATCCACACTTTTTGGAGGGACGAATACAGGGAACTGGTTCAGCGAATGCCACAAGGTCCCCAAACGACCCTCCGCAGGTTTTGAATTCAGAGTTGTCCTTCTCCTAGACCAGTCGCCATCCAAGGCTATAGAACCCAGTCTGTCCTGCTATTAACCCATAGCTGTGGGGAGAAGAGGATTCATACCTTTCCCAAGAGTATTAGCACGTAAGTGAATGTAATGGATTCGACTGGAATTCGAACTCGGCTCTCCGATTCCTCAATCCAAGCCGTTATCCATTACTCCACCGTGCATATATATATATATATATATATATATATATACATACATATACACACACACACAGAATTGTTTGAGTGATGACTGATTCTCATCATCCCTGCCACTTCTCTGTCTGTGATGGTGACAACACTAGTTGAAGAGATGCATCATTTAAGAATTATCCTTTAAGCGCAAAGTTGGAGACTGAAAAAGCTGAATGCGTCAAATGATCAATTATCTGTCATGACAGATTGTCTATTAATCAAGCCTGTGGTGATGAGAACAAGGGTCTCGTCACATCTGTGTCCACTGCTCTGCAAAGGAGAAGCATCTCGTTCTCCTGTGGTCATCGATCCAAATTCAGGAGAGAAGGCACATCTGCCGTCTGATATCTGACACCATGACTCAGTGGTTTCTTTTATTCCTGTTCACCCCGCCACCAATGGGTGCCTCAAGTCACTAGACACTTTTCTGTGCTGTTCAAGTGAGAGTCAATGACTTATTCACTCTCAGTTTAAACATTGCAACTTGTCAGACAAACTTTAAGAAGTTATGACACAAGTTTTAATTCTTTTTTTTTTCATGTATGCCCTTCTGCAGTGTGTTGTTAAAGAACTTGTTAACATTCCAAGTGTTGTTTGAACTTGTTCTTTTTTTTAGTGACCATTTTATAATCCCCACTAAATGTTTCAGATATGCAGTTGGTATAATGACTAATGTCTGAAAACAAGTAATTTTTGAGATGAGTTCAAATTCCAGTTCAGTTTGTTACATTCCCTTGGGAGCAGACTGGACTGTTCAGTGTTTGTTGGCAACCAGCTTACAAGGACAATTTTGAATTCAAAACTTGTTGGGCAGATTACTAGAGACTTCATCCTGTATGAAAAAAAAAAAAAACTATTTGCTATGGAAACCAAAGCATTAATATCAGTGTATCAAGGCTAGCGCAAAGAGTTTTTAGGATTTCTTCTTTTTAGTGATCTTGTTATAATTTCAATAAAAGTTTCAGATGTGCAGTTAGTGTAATTGTTAACCATTCTGTGCAAGAAAATAACAAACCAAGTTTTAATTGCACTCAAGTTTGTTCCATGCACTTTTGTACAAATAGCCTTGGGAAAGGTACAACTCAACTCTCCACTTCAATTGTGGATTAAATGGACTCTTCCATCTTGATTGGCAACCAGTCAAGAAGAACAGCTCTGAATTCAAAAACTTGGCCATAGAGCTAGCAATGCTATTGCATGAAAATGACTTGCTATAGAAACTGCAGCAGCAACACTTACTGTTTTGAGAGCTGTAGTGCTGTCCTCCATTTGGAATGTTCAAGCCTTGAGAGAGGGAAGGGCATTAGCAGAATTACTTTTCATCATTTGAGAAATTGTTAGCATTCTAAGAGAATGTTTGGACTTGTTCTTTTTAGCAGCCATATCATCATTGTCTGAACTAATTTGACTATCACTTAGTTTTCAGCGTATCTCGGTGTGAAGAGTGAAATTGACGGGCCAAGTTCGGATTTATGGTTGACTCGGTTTCATTTACTTTATATTAAAACCCTTTGGAAAAACCATGAATCTGCTTGCATTCAGCAATGGGCTAAATAGCAGGGCAGATTTGGCTCTCTTCGTCTTGGATGACAACTGGTCTAGAAGAAAAACTTTGAATTCAAAACCATCCTGAATAGAGATGGGCTCCGTCAGATTATCCTACCCTAGACACACCATAGCTGTATTACAGCTGCAACACACAGGGTGACCCCCAAAACTCTAAAACTAGATTAATGACTTGATATGATTTACTATATTTGATGGCATAGAAGGCCCTTTTTTTTTTTTACTAAAACTATCTTTTAAAATTCCCCTGTGTCTTGTATGCCATATGTAGGTTTACTAATTTTACTAGTTACTAATTTTTTCTTGATGTGCCCAGCTGAAATTGGGGTGTCTTATACACCCATGCTTCATATTTGAAAAGTGTTTTAGAGTACTATATTGTAGTGATCAGTACTAAAGTAGGTAGACACACAAACTAAAGACAGATAACCTTCACTGCTTATATTTAAGGGGGACTATTTATCAACTCCACCCTTCACACTGAAATTAGACTCACTAAGAAAAGACTAACTAAAATTAATGGCGAAAATGTGCAATCTGAGAATTCAGATTATTTTAAGATGTCATGATTGTTGATGAAGAAGAAACTGCATGATCAAGGACTTTCGGAAGCTACTCTTCCTTTTAAGTGGTTTTGTTATAATCTCAAATATTTTTACTAACCTGTTCTGTAGGATTATTCAAGTGTACAATATTTGGAACGTGTCGTATCTAGTAGTGGTTGATATGAAAGTAAGTAGTTACACAAACTGACTATAGAAAACTTTCTATGTTCTTGTGTAGAGGAGAATATTATATTCACCCCTCCTCACATATTGAAAGTAGACAAACACTAGATAAGTTGTTTGTGCCTTATTTTTTTTATTATTTTTATTTATTTTTTTTTTTTTGTTATGAACCAAACAGATCAGAAAATAGTTTGGGCAAACATATTGATTGGTTATGTCATTATTTCTTCCTTAAAAATGTGCATGCACGCCATTGGTTTCCTTGCTTCCGAAAATAGTCACGCCAGTAGACTTGTACATTTTTCTGCAGAGCTAATATATTTATCATTTTCCAGCAATGTTCTTTATTAATTAGTATTTAATTTGATAAAAAAAAACAAAAAACAACTCTAGCAACAAAATCAATGAAATTAAAAGTTCAAACAAATCTTGGAAAGATGGTGACTTCTCAAAATTACCAAAGGCTGGAAAATGGAAGATGAAATGCAGGAACAACAAAAGCAAAACATAAAATGAGTCCAATAGTTAGAACAACTATTGGAATATATATCCATAAAGGTTTATCAAGGCAGCAAGAAATCATTTAAATAAGTTTTGTTAAACAACACCAACAATGTCTGTCTGTTCAATTTTAAGTTTTGCTAACTTGCAACTAAGTTAGAATAAAAATTAGTAAAGTCTTCAAACTTTATTTTTATGTTTTTTTCTGAATCCGAGTACTTTTGACTGTCACTACAGTCATTAAGAAGAATTGTATGTTTGCTCTGTTTATAAAAAGGTGTTTGACCAATTCCAGTGTTCCTCAGTGTGCTGGAACCAATTCCGACAAAAAGAAAAAAAAATCACATAAAAACTTTGTTTGACCATTGTAAATAATGTCACCTTTTAAATGACTTAAAGTTGGTCTCGGTAAACTGAAGAATGCAAGAATTGGCCAAACATTATTTTAAAAAAAATTTGAACTCCATCTGTTAGCAGCAAAAGATTTTGAGCACTTAAACAATATCAGATATAGTGAATTTTAAAAGTTGAACAAGGCCGAAAATGTGGGGCACCTAGTGAGGATCAAAATCACTACTCAGTTCTACACCATGTCGAGATGCCTAGTGGTGATTTTCTAAGCATAGCTTTGATGTGGCACAAGGCCGAAAGTATGGAGCACCCAGTGAGGACTGAACTCCCTTTTCAGTTGTCTTACTTTTAGCAAGACAAGCTTACTGACCATTACATCACTTCAAAGTACCCAAACGATGTCGGGGAAGTGACATTTTCGAGAACCTTTGAGAATTGTGTTTATAATCCTCAATCAGAAGTCCATATGCATGTAAGAACTTACATCAATTCTTATAAACGGGTTGAACTTTAAATTTCATTTTCTCCCCTTTGGCCATTTTTATTTTAAAAACAGATGTTGCTCAGAGTTCATTTTAAAACGATAATTAACATTTTTCGAGACAAGGCAATTGGGAACAGAACAGCATATTTAATCAGTTGGCATGATAAATTCAAATGCATTTGAAAAAAAAAAAAAAAAAAATCTTTTTTTCTTTTTCCTATTTGATTTCCCTGCCTTATACACTTCAAAGTCACTCTTTAACAAAAGAAAATTCAGTCTGTTACATTGCATATGAGATGCAAATCTGGAAAATCTCAAATATTTGAAGAACAAAAGACATGGTCATAAAGAGCAAGTTCAAATATTTCTTCTCCCCATAACAGTGAAATATATTTTGTGTTCGATAAAATCCTATCAATGTACACTATTTACATTATTCGGACTATTTTCCTCATCTTTGTTGCCATATATATTACAACGTTTCTGGCCTTCCTCAGGTGGTTGGAATGTCAAACTGAACCCTTTATTTCGCTCTCTAGGGTAGACTATTCTGTTTCCATGTGCCATGTTTAATGGATGTCGGTTATCAGTTATCTCCTGTTAATTCCCCTCTCCAAGTTCTCCACTGCATTCCAACCACCTAAAGAAGGCCGGAGCGTACAACGGCCAAAACGTAATAAATATGGTGACAAAGATGAAGAAAATAGTCCAAATAATGTAAATAGTGTACATAATTCCGCATCTCGGAAATATAGACAGATCCTATCAATGTGTTTTGATGTAACTTTCTAAGTGTTCAGAATTTCTTCTAATGAGCCATATCAGTCTGTGTAGAGCTTTTGAACATTTGCAGTCTAATGGAATTTGAGCTGTCATCATAAAGAATTCAGACATGAATGAAATCTGGAATTTTCAATGTATTTCAACTTAATACAATAGTCTGGCCAGAGACTACTCTTCCCAATGACATCAGCTTCCAACTTGATATCTACACTGATGACACAGCCATTTGCTCCTGTCTCGATAGCAAGTCTGATAAGGTCAAATTGGCAGCTGATTTAAAAAAACAACTGTCATTGTTAACTGGGGCAAAGGATGGCTTGTTAATTTTAATGCTTCCAAAATTAAACTACCCTCTATTAGTCATCTGAGAGACCACTTTCTGTCTTCCATCAGCGTGGCTGATTCTAACCTCCAGGAGAGTCACTTGTTGAACCTTCTTGGGCTAATGGTCTTGGCTGACATGAAGAGGAAAGATTATATTGTATCCATTGCTAGGTCACCCAAGAAAGTTGGTTCATTGTATTGTGCTAGACAATTTTTCTCTCCAGAATCTATCTTACATATCTATAAGTCCACCATTCACCCATGCTTAGAAAATTGTTGCCATATATGGTTCAGAGCTCCTGCTATATGTCTAGAGATCATTCATGAAATCCAAAGAATTAGCAATATTATTTGTCCTGATCTGGCAACTCAGTTTTAGTCACTTTCCAACTGTTGTAAAGTTGCTTGCCTTTGTCTAAATCGACCATTCGCCCTTGCATGGAGTATTGCTGCCATATATGGTCTGGGCCCCCTGCTGTTTGCCTCAGGGTTCTTGATAAGATCCAGAGACGGATATGCAATGTAATTGGCCCTGATCTGTCATCTCGTCTGCAGTCGCTCTCTCACAGACGCGAAGTTGCCTCGCTCTGTCTTTTTTACAAGTACTTTCATGGTAATTGCTCCGAGGAGCTGCTTTCGCTGGTTCCTAGGCCTCATGAATTTAAACGTCCCACGAGGCTGGCATCCCGTTCCCACCCCTTCACCGTTGAAACTGTTAGATGTAGACGTCTCTTCTACTCCAATAGCTTCATGTCTCGCACATCTCGCCTGTGGAACTCCCTTCCCTATTCCTGTTTCCCTGACAAATCTCCAACTATTTAAGTGTAACGTCAATCGACATCTCCAGTTGCCTTGATCTATCCACTTCCCTTCTTCACATCCTTTCACCTTTCATTCCTATCTGCTCTCGCTCCAAATCTTCTGTAACCCCCTTGCCTTGATCGATCCACTATCTTTTTCTACACATCCTCTCCTTTACCACTCCTATCTGCTCTTCCTCCAAACCTTCTGTAACCCCTTGCGTGCTAGTGGCTTCCAGCCTTGCTTGGGGTGATAAGCTTAAAAAAAAAAAAAAAAATACTTTTATGTCAACTATTCAGATGAGCTCTTCGCTAGGGTACCTAGACTTTATGAATTTAAGCACAATATTAGACTTGCAGCAACATCACATCGATATGCAGTTGAATTGGTTTGATGTAACTGTAACTTCAATGCTAAGTTTCTTTTTCTGATACTTTTTGCTTATGGAACTCTCTTCCATGCTCTCCAGTTAATTATAATCTTCAAAATTGTACATGCAATGTCAATTGCGTTCTACTCTCCTCCTGATTACTCTTCTTTTGTTCTCACTCCTCAATAATGTTTCTGTTTCTCTTTAATTCTTCCACACCCAGTAACCCCTTGTGTCTTAGTGACTTTACTGCCTTGCTTGGGGTGAAATTGATTTAATAAAATGAACATTCTGATCAATGGCTACAGTTTTTGTCTATTAAGGTTTTGGATCTTGATTATGCTAACAAATGTCTAATCTATATTAACTTCTATCTATACAAGATAGGTTAAGTAAAATATTAATAAAAAAACTTCCTTATCTTCCCTTTTACTACTTAGATCCATAGAAACCAATACCTAGTCTAATATTGATTGACTGATTTTTATGGTTTATCAACCCTTTGTGGTTTATTTAAAGCTAAACACATTTTGGTTTGAAAGGATAATACTTTCTTTGTGAGTGAATATTGAATTAAGAATTTTGTTTGAGAATAACAATAATTTTCTAGATAGGTCTACTATTTAACCCACAGCTGTTTTTGATTGATTTGTTTTTTACAGCTTATCAACCCCTTTGCAGATTATTTAAAGCCACAAAATATTTTTAGATTGTAAGAAGAATGTTTTAGATAGTGATGCTACAATGCAGTGTTGAACTCCTGCTATATATATATATATATAGCATAATGAGAGGCCACGTATACTTTCTTGATAAACGCTGTAAACAAACACACAAACACAGTATCTCATTTGATTTCTAAGGAAAGACCTAGGTGGTCTGAAATGTTAAATAAATAAATATATACAAAAACACAGAAATAAATACTTTCATAAAAAAAAACACCCAATTTTGTTTCATTTATTTTATCCAGATATTATATATATATATATATATATATATATATATATATATATATATATATATATATGCTTTATCTCTGTATACACGTAAATTAGCATGTCCAAACATTAAGGTTTGATTTGTCAGTCATTTGTGTTTATGAACTTTATATTTAAAAAGAAACATATCATAAATATGTATCATGCTTTTAAACTCTGAGGAGAAAAAAATCTTCTAGTAGAATTGTTTACTAAAATATAGAGAACACTGTTTTGTAAAGTTGTTTCTTGTAGAACAAGAAACTTTCGTTCATGCAGAGATACATTGGATTGGAATTTGTGGAGAACCATCATCACTAGGGAAAATAATGACACTACTGACTTTCCATACTGTTGTAGCATACCTATGGACAATAATAGGTATGTACCCATTCGCATAAATACAGTAGTAAATACTGTATGTTGGTCTGCAGTTGGAGATTTATCTCCAGCTGTACTGGTCAAACTCTCTGCCTCCGGGCAAAGAGGATCCCCAGACGAGGCTATATCTAAGGGCAGATTCTTGTCTCAGGAAACTCCTACCCAACCCCATTTTATACGGGGTCTATGGGGAATTCTTAGCCGAGCCTACAGGCTCAGACACCCCACAATAAACTGTGTGTGGGGCAGTTGGTAGATATCCTGCAGTCGGAGATTCATTGTGGAATTGACTCACTTCTAGCAGTTGTCTACTACTTCTATGTGCTGCTGGCGAATCTTATATGTGTTGTTCTTGTTTTAAATATTATCATTCATTACCAACCTTTATTTGATTATTCTATTCAGTAACCTTCCCTAGGTTACAACACATACAACCTTAAACAAAAAGTTGGAAAGAAACTCCTGTCAGTACTAGAAAGGGCAAAAACAGTGGACTTGAGAAACCTATTTTCCTGAAAACATTTTTAAGAGAAATTTTTTAGAAATGTCTGTCGACAGTAACACTGTTTGGTCAGTGAATGCTGAATCTTTCCTATATAGAAATGGCTAATCATACCATGGAAATGGTTTTAATATGAAAGTGCACTTGGAATGGTTTTACTATGAAAATTAATTGTATTAAAATTTATTTTTCAGGAAAACAGTTTTAAGAGAAAGAATTTATAAATTTCAACCGACAGTAATGCTAACTGTTCAATTAAGGCGGAATGTTTTATGTATAGAAACAGTCAATCTCACCGTTATCATTGCCATAGGAATGTATTGGAAATGATTTATCATGATACCTCAGGTTTAAAATTATTTTTTTAAAATGAAAAAGCTTTATTCAAGCTTAATTGAAAGCTAATGGATTGAATTAGCTGTTTCCAGTAAGCAAAATAATCTGGTGTATTTCAAACAGAAATTATATTGATTGGAAGTGATGTTTTTTTTTTGTTTTTTTTTTCTAAAATTGCTTTTTAGTTGTCTTTAATTGCAATGTAATTCTAAATCAGCTAATATTCCAAAAATAAAGTTTCAGAAAAGTATATTTTATTTTTGGAAGATTTTTTAATACAAAGTATAATTAATTTGATTTGAAACAAATATTTACTTTAAGTTGAAAATAACAGAGAAATGCATTTTTAAAACGAGCAGTATCAGTGATTACATGCTTTTTATCATTTGTCAACCACTTAAAGCACTGACACACAAAAAAAAGAACAAGATTTTTGACCAAATTTTCGAGCATGTGAGAAAGAAGTAAAAAATACTTTGATCTTTCCTCTTAATAATAACAAACATTTTGATGATAAAACTTTGTTTTTATTAAGTTTGGTGCCTTTTTTTCATCATGCTATGTTGTTTTTAGTGAAAAGGTGGCAGTAAGAATGAATTTATAAGTTTCATCCGAAAGTAATACTGTTTGGTCAATGAAGGCCAAAGGTTTCCTCTATGGAAATGACGAATCTCACCATATCCAATGTAACAAATGAAGTTGGTTAAGATTTAGTCAGTTGCTTATCAAGGAAAAATTGTAGATTGAACTAAAAGAACTAGAATCATCTGGGAACATTCTTGTAGACTCTAAAAATAATTCCATTTCCATGAAATACATTTGACATCATGCAAGACACTTATCTTGCATAGATTCATATTGAAAAAGAGTCTTACCAAATTAGGAAAGCCACTTAAATACCTCGGCACTTAATTCAGCTTTTATTTCGTGCTTCAAGCTGCATGGTCTTCTCTTTCTGTAGCCACTGACTACGGATGAACGAAGGAATACCATGGAAAATAATCCACAGGCAAAGGTCTTTGGCTGACAAACTGATGAGAAGAATGTTTAGCTGGCAGACTTTTATTTCTCGAAATAGAAGAGAAAATGAAGAAACCAATTCAGCCAATGTTTTTGCCGGTCATAAAATATATAATTGATTTGATTGTATGACACATTCATTAGTAAGTGGTGAGATGTTCATAATAACCTATCATGTTCCAGGAGGTGGTGGCGGCAGGAAAGTCTTAGAAGTTTGGTAAGCAACAATTTGTGTTCAGTCTTAAAGATAATGAAAGTTCTTCATTTTGAAGAATTATGAAAAAGGATAAGATAATTAATTCTCCTTCGCAAACAATATGAGACAAGAGACTACCTAAATGAATAATTCATATAGGGACAGAAAAAAGGACGGTAACAAGATTCCTAAGACATAATTTAAAAAAGACAAAAACCCTAAGACATCATAATTCTTGCAATTCGACCCTTAATTCAGATTAGAAATCTGCTCTTCAGATGACCCATCTACAGAAAAGATTCCAAATCTAACCATTCTCACTACTCACATGAGATTTTAATCTTCTCATGCTATTGCTCCATTAGTGGAATATATTTAAAAAAAACCAGACTATCATTAATTGTATTTTAATACAATGTGTAAGCACATACTGTATTTCAATCATCTCTGTGTATATTATCAATAAAATAATCGAATAATATTTCTGCATTTTCCTTAGCACGTACATTAACCCTGCCAATACTTCATAAATAATGGTCTACTTTTTAATCTGAGTTAGTCACCGCAGCTTTCCGAAAATGGTTAGTATCCTGGGGTGTTTACAAAACCCCAATACAAAAATGCTTATAGTGTTACAATTATATAAGATACTGCTGAAAAAAATAATGTAATAGTCAATCTACATTACAATGTATACTAAATCAAAATTTGAACTGAAGATATAATTATTCATTGAAGGAAGATTATAACAAATTTGTTGCATAAACAGATGTTGTAAATTGTAGATGAAACACACAAATACAATAATAAAGAAAAGTTTTATTCATCAAAAATACAATATAGAAAGATATTACATTAGATAAAATCATAATTACAGGACTAAAAGAGTAATAATATATAACCATTCCCCAATAAAACCAATGTAGTGTACAAGTTATCATGCCCATTTCTCACATAATAATCCTAAAACTTACATTGGACACAGAACTAGAACTCTCTCATGTTGTCTTACATACCATCTTAATGACAACAGTGCCATAAAAATTCACCTTTATAACAACACACTGTACCACTAATAAGATCTGAATTCTCTAAAATACAAAAAATCCTAATCAACAATACTGAAATCATCTACAAAAACAAATGCAAAAAACGCTTACAAATTCTTGAAGCCATCACAATTAAAAATCAAAAACCTAACATAAATAAAATAGGATTTAATACTGACACAAACATCTTGATTATATTTAATAACTAATTCACCAAATAATAAATACCAACTCCTTCCTAAATCGTTAATGAACTAATCCAAAGACATGGCCTGAATGCTCAAAATATTACTTATAAAAATAAAAAACCAACCTACTTAAAACCAAAGACATACAGCCATGATGACGGTTGACAACAACTGAAAGTGCTCAGCAACACGCCAAAGACTGGGGCCTTTTTTCAACAATTTAGACCCAAATACAAAGAAACTTGTGAGAAAGCAAGAAAAAAAATTGGAAGGAAGATTATTAAATGAAAAAGTTCTGTAGTTTTCAATAACACATGCCTCAAAATATATATATATATACGTGTGTGTATATATATATATATATATATATATATATATATATATATATATATATATAAACTTACCTTCGTTAGACAGGTGTAGTGACAGAACACTTCAAGGAAGACAAAGCAATGTCTGCCTCCCATGACCACTGAGTCATACCGCATGCTACACATCCTTACTGAATCAGGATAGTAGTGGGAGGAAGCAAAAGAAACTAGTTGCCAACTAGCAATTACAAGTACTTAAAAAAAAAAACATTTGGGTAACAAAACACCCCATGTGACTAACACGGGGTAAATTGGTCTAATTTTTTCATATTGTGTTTTCCATTTTAGTACAACAGCTTTCTTTTCAACAGAATAATAACCACTTCAAAATGTTCTTTACTCTTTTAAATGACTTTAAAAATAACAAGGACAGCCTACACCTTATGACTGAAATATTGATTTGAATTGTTGTGATTCGAATTAGTTTTTTTTTTAATGTTGTCATTCTTGTTTAACGTTTAAAATTTTTTAAAAACTTTCAATTGTAATAGGAGTGAGCTAGGGAAGAAACCTTTATTCCCTATTTACATTTATTCTGTTATGGGTATTATTATATCCATGATTCATAGACAGAATGGAATGTCTGAAAAGAAAAAAAGAATAACAAACCTGCTTTGTTCTCAGAGAGATTTTTATATCACTAAGACATACCCCAAATTATATATACATATATATCTGTCCCATGCAGAGAATTAATATATCACATACAGTGAGCAGAGTTTAAGGAGAAACAAAAAGGATTGATCTAACATATGGAGATACTCCTGTGTCTGGAGAAGGCATATTTAGGGCTCTAGATTGAAATGGGCTGGATTCATCTATGTCCCAGGCAGAGACATATTCCGCAAATGGGAAACGGCGAGTCTTGGGTTTTGAGGACTGCAAACTAGTTTTTTTTCTCTATCTGGGAAAGATATATTCCCAAAGGGAGACAGTACCATGGACTTGTAAGCTGGGTTGAGGAGTGGGCAGGTTTAGCCTCTGACCATGCTAAAGAAAGCAACCCCTTGGTTGGGTTGCTGTGAACCAAACTGAAATTGACTGCCACTTTCATCACTGTATGGAGTGACGTCACTAAGTGGTCTGTCATGTCACCCACATGACATAGCTCCACCAAAGGGAGATAATCGCCTTTTGTATCCACACACAATCAGACAGAACTTTTTATTTTAGTTTTCAGCTTAGATACAAACTCACTGCATAACCTCACCTGGAGATAGCTGGAAAATAGATAAGCCACTGCTGAAAAGTGTAGGAGGCCATGAATTTACTCAGGAGAAACAAAAGAAAACCCTCAACGATGAGAATAGTCTGTAAAATTTATTGAATTTTAATACTTATTAATATGAAGGCCTCACCTGACAACAGCTGGCGAATCCTCTTCACTGTACAGCGTTCTTTCAGGACATTGGCGATCATGGCTCTTCACAATTTCCTGTTCTTTGTAGCTCTTCGTAACTTTTGTCTTTTTGTTATGTATTCTAAACCGTGTTATGTCAAACACTTACACAAGCTCGTTAGGTAGGTTTTGTGTTGATTTTCTCTGTCACTCTTGCCTTCAATTTGTCCTGGGAGTGTCAAATTTTCCAAGCCCTCTTTCCTCATTATGTGCCCTAGAAATTTGAATTGTCTCTTTCTGATGTTAAATATAAGTGTTCTTTTTGTTCCCATTTTTTTCTAAAATTTTTTCATTGCTCACATGATATATTCTCAGTATTCTTCTGTAGGACAACATTTGTATCACCTCGGGTTACTTCCTTTGTGGGAAGAGCAACAAAAACTTCAAAGATGAGAATAGTCTTTAAAATATATTGAATTTTAATAATTATTAATCTCAAGGTCTCACTGAAAATCCACCTGAAGACAAATGGAGAATGGACCACTCAAAACATTTTTTTTTGTGGGGGGTGTGTAAAATAAAAATATCAAAAATAAAAATAGTCTCTAAAAATAAATTGAATTTTAATAATTATTAATTTTTCTAGTCTCACCTGAAATCCACCTGAAAGATAGCTGGAGAATAGACCAGCTAAAACATTTCTGCCAAAAAATGCATGAAGGCTGAAGTTGGTCGATAAAAAATGTTGGATACTGATAACAATCCATCCGCCATATCTTTCGTAACCTTTTCCATTGTCTCCTGTTCCTGACCGAATAATTGATTAACATCACCAGCTGTTAACTTTTGTACTGGGAAAAAAAAAAAAATCTCTTGACAAAAGGTGAAAAATTCTTCAGAACAGTGTTTCTGGTTGTTCAGTCTGAAACTATTTTAGTAAGAACAATATGATTATTAAAAAAATGAAAAAAAACAGCCGTGTATTTAAACTTTGGTCAAGGAGAAACATAGCCTCGCAAAAGACAAACATGGTGCATTTATCATGCAACAAGTGCAAATAACATTGTGTAATGTCAACTACATTCTTTGGAAAGTACAAGATATCTGGCTAAAAATATGTAATTTTTACATTCAGTCTTAAAAAAGAAATATCAACATTACCCCGCCTTGGCCATTAGGTGACATTTAACCTGCCACGAGCCCCATTTGAGGATCTGTTAAAATTAAACTCACGCGTTATTCCTTGTATTTACATTGAATTGCTTATATACATTGCATTTGCAGAGGTATATTTTACAACACTTAAAAGTTTTTATTATTAACAGTAAGAAGACACTTTCTGTCGTAATTTTACATTTCACGAGTATAAAAATAATGACTATTTTGAAAAGTACTTTTTATTATTTCTAATCAATATTATTTTTTGATGTTTTATACACATATATATTTGATGTTCTAGTTTCTATAAAAACGACAATGGTAGCTACTGAAATTAAACATAAGGAATAAATAAACTCCTAAGACACCTGTCTGGGCCAAAAATGCGCGCATTAAAAAAAAATGGCAGTTAATGGGTTAATAAAGTGTTGTAGAGCTATTTCCTCAGTGGAAACTGTATTTGGACTAAATTCGGTCCTAAATAGGTTCAACGTACAAAAACATTAGGAACTTGTTATAATAAGTATTACGCAGAGTAATCGAGTTGTGGTAGCTGACTACTTTCCGTATTTGACTCCCACTGACGCCTACTTATATTAGATGGGAGAGTCTATTATTTATAGACTAGGTGTGTTTCACCATAACATAAGGCTATATGAAAGGTATATCAAATACCTTTGGAGTTGAAGGTTCTTGCCTTGCATAGTTCATAAACCTTTGGAATGTGGATGGATAGGGACTTGTCATGAGGTCGATTTAAAATTAACTCGGCCATCAAACTAAAACTGAATTATCCTCCAATAAACAAATCATTGTATTTAAATAACTGTAAAGGATTTGAAATGCCGTTAAACAAAAAAAGTATAAAAGGGACACAATCGCCCTGCGCTCTCTCTCCTTTCACTATTCAACCACAGGATACTGTAGTAACAAGACATGCCTTGTTTCCCTTCCATGGACCCTCTTACTCCACAGCAAAACATGTATCGCATACAACACAATATTATAACTACACTGTCTCCTGTTATTTAAAAAAAACAAAACAAAAAAAAACAAACACATACAACCACAATAATATCTCTACTACAGCCACCATAGAAATACATATTCTTCATCATCACATGAGTGAAACACTACAGCAAATTGGTAGCCTGGTGTATCTGTTATAAGGTTTAAGAAATAAATATGGCTACCTATTATTGCAGTAAAAATGCAGCCAGATAAATGCTCCTGATCTTTAGTATGAAAAACTTTCTCTCCATTTTCTTTCAGTTTTTATTAACGAACTGCCTTGGAACATTCACAGATCATTAGTAAAAAAAATATATGCTGGTGATATCGCAAATTATGCAATAACCTACAGATCTTCATAGCATTACTACTGATATCTCCACTGACTTTGATCCAACAGCTCAATGGGAGGGAAAAAAATAGCCTGTAACCATAAATAACCAAGTCAGTATCATTTCATCCTCACCAATCAAATCCTGAAATTTCTCTGATCACAAGGAACAGTTACACTCTCACTGAGGATCCATGCATTGAACATCTACTGGGCTTCACGTTCACACCAGACCCCCAAGAACAACTCCTACATAGGATTCATTGCTGAAAATGTTTGAAAATCGGTTGACTCCTTGTACTGCTAAAAAAAAAAGTATCCGAGTCCTTCTGTCATGTTTTATCTTAATAAGAGTTAGATTAGACTTTAAAAAAAAATGGAGTATTGCTGCCATGTCTGGCCTGGATTTTTTCCACTCTACTCCAACACGAGGAACATTTGCATTGTCAACAAGGCTGTATGTTTTGAATATCTACTTGGGACTAAACTTCACACCAGACTTCTAGTGGAACTCTTGTGTACAATCTATTGGTGAAGATGCTTGGAAAAAATGGTCATCTCATTCATCACACCAGGAAATATCTTATGTCTGTTTTGATTTATCTTTACAAGTGTCAGATTAGGCTAAAAATTGAATATTGCTGCCATGTCATGGTAGAAGCATGACTCTGCGTGTGTAATAGCTGGCCACTCATATACAATCCTTATTTCAGACTCTCACTCAGGCACATTTGTGTTCAATGCCCAGGGCCAACCTGTAGTTTATACTGCAACTATGCTGAGCAGACCTTAGTTACAGCTTCTGCGAGATAATTTGTTATCTAGAATGATCAACAATCTGAACAACACCAGCACACTCAAACCCTCGTTCACGATGGCTTGTGACAGCTATCAACGATCCCAAGTGTTCCATCTACCCAACTTCACTCATAAGGCTTGAGTCATGCCATGGTGTGGTTTTTCAGGAACTTTTCAAAGGTGCCGCATGCTGGGATCGCCCCCCCCCCCCCCGCTCCAGACCAATAACATCAGGAAGTGTCCTTCCTGACAAATTGACCAGTCAGAAAGCGAACATTCTAACCACTCAGCCAGGCACCCATATTTGTGTGTGCATGTGTGTTACACACACACACACACACACAATAAGCAGCCTTGAAGCTTCATAACAAACAAGTCTGTAACACAGCATTTCTTACCATCAGGGCTCCATAATATCTTTTTTCACACTGGTCACCAGGATCGTCTAGAAATTGTTTTTCTTTTTTCATTTATAGTTTTGTAGCATAAGAATACTGTTAAAATATTTAGGAAAAAGACATTTTTTTAAAAAAATATTTTTTTATTGATTGATTTTTATGGCCTTATCAACCTTTCTATTTATTTTAATACTTCTCTTATTACTTACCTTTAACAAAAAAAAAAACAAAAAAATATTATAGATGGACTTCATGAAAATTAATATTTATTTCCTAAATATTTTTAATAGTGTATTTGGCGGGTATTACACTACTAGAAGCTATAAATGCAAGTCTTACAATTTGTGGAATGTTCGGGTAGTTTAATGGATATTGGTACAAAAAACGTAATTGGCTGCATGTGTTCAAATTCTGGCCAAGTCTGTTGTGCTCATTTCCACAAAAATACCTTTGGGAAAGGCATGAACCTATCTCTACTTCCCAGCCTATGGGTTAATTAGTAAGTTAAATTGTCCTCTCTCAGAAGGAAAATAAAAAAAAAAGGAAACCCGCCACTATCTTCCTCAATAATACATAGCAATTTATGAATAACAAAGCAACCTGAGAAGAGTTATAACCACCTACATCCGAGAGTGACATGATATTAAAAAAAAATATTTAATCGATTTCACCCCAAGTAAAGCAGTAAAGCCACTACAACACGAGGTGTTACTGGGTGTGGAAGAATTAGGAACAGAAACATTACTAATGAGCGAGAATAGAAACGAGTACTAAGAAGGACAGCACATAGGGATTAATGCTGCATAGAATTTATGGCTACATCTAGCCAGCTCGACTGTAAATTGATGAGATTTCTACACCAGTCTAATACTGTGCTTAAATTTAAAAAAACCTAGGTACCATAGCAAAGAGCTCATCCAAATAATTACCATGAAAGTATTTATAAAAAAAGGTACAGGAAAGCCACCTTGAAGCAGTGGGGAAAGTGACTGAAGCTGAGCTGCCAGGTCAGGACTAATAATATTGCTGATTCTTCTTTAGAGTTTATCAAGGGACTCAAGATAAATAGCAGGGACACTGGACCATATGGGGCAGCAATATTCTAAGCATTGATGAATGGTAGACTTATAGATATGTAAGATAGATTCTGGAGAGAAAAACTGTCTAGTATGATACAGTGAACCAACTTTCTTAAAAGTGACCTAGCAATGCATTCAGTATAGTATTTCTACTTCATTTCATTCGAGAAGATTATGTATGTATATATATATATTTATATATATAACATAAATATGTTATAAAATCACTACAAAAATAGCCATTTTGTTTCAACACTTCTGGTGTCTTATCAAGTGATGATGTAGAATGTAGAATAAAGAGTTTATTCTACATTCAACATCATCACTTGATAAGACACCAGCAGTGTTGAAACAAAATGGCTATTTTGTGGTGATTTTATAACATATTTGTTATAATTTTCAAATAAATAATTATATTTGCTCTACTCTGTATTGAACACTCTTTTAAGAATAGTATTTGTTGGTTATTGGAATTTATTCCGTATACACCAATCCTATACTTGTGTGTGTGTGTATATATATATATATATATATATATATATATATATATATATGTGCAGTTCTTAGTGTAAAGTGCTCAATATCAGTGATAGAGCTAACGTATTTCTTACTGGAAAGTGCTCAATATCAGTGATAGAGCTAACGTATTTCTTACTGGAAAGTGCTCAATATCAGTGATAGAGCTAACGTATTTCTTACTGGAAAGTGCTCAATATCAGTGATAGAGCTAACGTATTTCTTACTGGAAAGTGCTCAATATCAGTGATAGAGCTAACGTATTTCTTACTGGAAAGTGCTCAATATCAGTGATAGAGCTAACGTATTTCTTACTGGAAAGTGCTCAATATCAGTGATAGAGCTAACGTATTTCTTACTGGAAAGTGCTCAATATCAGTGATAGAGCTAACGTATTTCTTACTGGAAAGTGCTCAATATCAGTGATAGAGCTAACGTATTTCTTACTGGAAAGTGCTCAATATCAGTGATAGAGCTAACGTATTTCTTACTGGAAAGTGCTCAATATCAGTGATAGAGCTAACGTATTTCTTACTGGAAAGTGCTCAATATCAGTGATAGAGCTAACGTATTTCTTACTGAAAAGTGCTCAATATCAGTGATAGAGCTAACATATTTCTTACTGGAAAGTGCTCAATATCAGTGATAGAGCTAACATATTTAGTTGTATGCATATGTGTTTGTGACCCTGGATTTGTCTGATGATCGCAAAAGCATGAAACCCAGGGTCACAAACTCATATCCATACAACTGAATTATATATATATATATATATATATATATATATGACAAAAATTAAAAAATCTAAAATATTAGTCTTAAAAATGAATAAATACAAAAATAGATCAGTTAAATTTTGCTGTAATTTTTACAACTTCATTTTTATTTAAGCGTTTCGATTACGTTAAGTAATTTTATGCCGAAGTGTTCTTACTAATTTTCATGCTCAGCGAAACTTTTATCAGACTTCAAGAATTATGCTTTCTGTATCCATTTTCTATATAATTAATATGAAGACATTTCAACTATTCACAGACAAAATTTTCTGAAGTCTTTATCAAAAAAGAATTTTGTTTACAATTATCTGCCTCAAGCCATGATTAAATTTTCCAATTTTACCATTTTTTTTATTTTTATAAAATCTCCCTTGTATTTTTAATTTAGTTTATGATGAACAGAAAACAAGATGTTTAATACTGTATGTTAATGGTTCATTCAATTTCTTTTCTTGTGACTAAAAATTGGTATTAAAAAATATTTCCTTGCTTTATTAAAGCAAAATCAGTTCTTACTAATAAATTTTAATGTTTTTCACATTGTGTTTTCAGGATGGTTTAAAAAAATTTTCAGGCCAATTAAAGTTTTATTTTGTTGTGGGGACGTTTTCGGATGACGGTTAACAAAAAAGAAGAAAAGCTAGTCTGGAGCCCTGTTTAGCATATGCCAAGTTCATGCTTCAGCAGTTTTGATGCTGGACTGTTCCACGTATGACTAAGCAAGAAATTCAAATGACCACATTTTTAAACACCTGAAGAATTAATCAACTATCTTTCTACAAGACACACAAGAAATCAAACCTGTTTTCTTACTGGGGTAGACAAGCTCACATTCACAATGGCTGATTAAATTGCGAAATTCTCTGACAGTATGTTGCACTTGATAGTATTACATATGGCCTGGTTTATTTGAAGTTGCATCTCCAAGCTTAAGGGTTGGGCTGGGCTGGGCTGTAGGCAACCGCTAATATGATATCCGAAGAGGTTAAATTTATCAATTTGCAAATACCGTAATATATACCAAATATTGAACTTGTCAATTTGCACATCTTATTGACTTGAGGTCAAGCTATCAATTTGCCAAGGATATTGGACATTTGAAATCGACCCAAGAATTAACAAATAGATTTGCATCAAGTTGCAGCATTTCGCTGTTTTTATGTTAATATTAAAAATGTCATTTCAAATATACATGATAATGAAATGAAATCTACAAAGTTACTTTCATATCACTATGTCAATATATATATATATATATATATATATATATATATATATATGTGTGTGTATTCTATGCGTGTGTATAGTATATTAGCATACATTGGTTGCTGGTGTTAATAAAAATAGTGCTCAATGAAGCTATAAATTACATATTAATAATAAATTTACTTTTTTTTTTCTACAACAGAAGCTCTGAGTTTCATGCACAATGCAATCTTCAGGTGCTGAGTTATAAAACTGGTGATATATATATATATATATATATATATATATATGAAACAAAGCAGAAAAGCCTTTTAAAGACGATACATTTCAACATCATGTGCTAGACAAGCAACTTCAGGTCAAAATGAATTTTTTTAATTTTTTTTAAAGCTGTCAATGTCTGTTTATGTTCTTGTCTTCCTGTTCGAATGAAAGATGAAAAGTGTGTTTATTATTATTGTGTGTGACATCATCTTGTCAGAGTAATTTTAAGTGTCTAGTTACTAAGTCCCCCTTCTGTGTATATAAGCAAAAAGTACACTGTTACCGCTGCATATTTGGGAAGCTTTCTTTAGACGGGGAGTGTTTTGCCGATGATATATGCTGTTTCACACAAAGTAATTTCTTGTAGCCCTGAGATATTTTTCCTTGCATGATTGGATTATTATTTTTTCTTATTAAAGCCATTAATGTCTGTTAGATTTTAAATGCAATGATCGCAGTATTATGTATAAGCCTGGTCTTGGGATGATCATTGATCTCAGCAATTGCAGCATAATGTGGCCTAGTATACGAGCTAATAGAGAAAATAATAGAGATCTGCTCAGAATAGACTGATTTGAAATCCAACAGATATTGATAGCTTCAAATCAAAAAGAACAAACTTATCTTTCATTCTCTGACCGGAACGCACCAACTTAACACATGAAAACTAAGCATGTTATAAGTAAAAAGCTTTTCCATTTTCCATTTTCTTATTTCTCCACTCCTGTTCAGATTCTATATCCTCACACACACACACACATATATATATACACACACACACACACACACATATATATATATATATATATATATATATATATATATTTAAAATTTTATGAGGGACGGATATGCAATGTAATTGGCCCCGATCTGTCATCTCGTCTGCAGTGGCTCTCTCACAGACGCGCCGTTGCCTCGCTCTCTTTTTTACAAATACTTTCACGGTAATTGCTCCGATAAGCTGCTTTCGCTGGTTCCCAGGCCTCATGAATTTAAACGTCCTACGAGGCTGGCATCCCGTTCCAACCCCTTCACCGTTGAAACTGTTAGATGTAGATGTCTCTTCTACTCCAATAGCTTCATGTCTCGCACATCTCGCCTGTGGAACTCCCTTCCTTATTCCTGTTTCCCTGACAAATACAATCTTCAACTATTTAAGTGTAACGTCAATCGACATCTCCAGTTGCCTTGATCTATCCACTTCCCTTCTCCACATCCTTTCACCTTTCATTCCTATCTGCTCTCGCTCCTAATCTTCTGTAA
>OZ038506.1:17844503-17849503 GCA_964036315.1 Acanthosepion esculentum | reverse complement strand
AGTGGCCAAGCTGTTGGTGGATGGCTGATTTTTTTGCTATTCATTGTGGAATGAGGTCATATTTATAATACCAATTTAGAGTAAAATTCATCTGTGACTTTTTGCAGAATTATTTGACTTAGTTATTATTTACAAATGTTAAGTTTGAAAATGTGGTAACATCATTGATATCTGCATATTTTTCTTTTTAATTTTCAAATCATTTTTTTTTTTCCTGAAGCACATGCTTACGGACTTTAGGTGAAGCATTATTTATCTTGAATGAAAAATCAACTAATAGATACTTTTATTAATTTATGTAGATTTTTGTTCATATAAAATAAATATTCTATTGCTTGTACAAAAGATTTCTTTTGAGTAGAAAAGATTTCTTTTAAGTAGAAAAGATATCCTTTTGTACCCTGACTCCACAAAAAACAAAAAAACATCTAATCCCAATAACTCTGTAAAAGTTAGGGATTGATTTTTAGTTATAAACTGGACCCCCTCCTCCTCTAAAATGATATTATAAACAGGACCCCCTCTTCTAAAATGGTAAGAAAAATATCAATATTTTTTGATTTTCACAAGTGTTGTGGCTGAAAGAAAGTTTTCATCTTTTCCTTCTTGTTCTATGTTTCTTTTCAGAATGTAGGCAATCATGGCTCTCCACAATTTCCTGTTCTTTGTAGCTCTTAGTAAAGTTCATCTTTCAGTTAACTCTCTTAATCCCTATTCTGCCAACTATTTATACAAGCTTTTTAGGTAAGTTATACGCTGCTTTCAGGGTCAAGGCATACTATCCATGAACCCTGCTGACCTTTAGACCAATTGGGGGTTCCGTGTCATGCTTTTTAACTCTTGCTATCTTATCAACATTTGTTTTTTATCTAACTACATTTATACATGTTACAAATTAAACTAAAGCACAAAGGAAAACTTTTTCTTGAATTTTGAGTTCTGTTTTTTTTTTTTTTTGTTTTTTTGTCCAAATCCATTAATTTGTTTTGCTTCATGCTAAGTCTTGAAAAAACACTATATAAAAATTATATAAAATTCACTATTTTTTACCCATAGTTTTGAATGCATTAAAATTATTCAACTTTTAACAAGAAAAATCTCCAAGTTGATATTAAAAATTGCCGCAAGATATTGATTTATTTAAGAAAGAATGATTTATTATGACATGTCTCTAATTTGCATTTAGATACATTTTATTTATTTTCACTTTTTCTCATTGAATTGTTCACCTATATTGCATAGGATCCATTATTGTACATAATTAGGTTACAATAAGACATTTATATTTTACATTGATACTACCTTATGAAAATTGGTATGTAATAGAGTTGGAGTGTCCTGTATTCGCAGGGTGGGGGAGCACAAGACCATAGCTGCTTTCTTCTGACCCTCTTGCCTTCAATATGCTTTATGAGTGTCAAATTTTCTAAGACCTCTTTCCTCATTATGTGGAAATTTAAACTCTTTCTGTTTTTAAGTATAATTGTCCTTTTTGTTTTAATTTTCTCTGAAACTTTTTCATTACTCATATGTTCAACTCCTGATATCCTCAGCATTCTTCTGTAGAACCACATTTTCTGTTGACTCAAGTCTTTTCTTTGTCTGTGATGAGATTGCCCAGCATTCACTGCCATATACGAGGATTGATATTATGTATTTGTTCAGTCTACTATTCTTTGTTTCTCAGGAATAAATTGCTAATCTACAAAACATATTTTCCAAAATTTATTTTCCTTATTTTTATGAGTAGACAAATGTCTACCCATCTACCCAGTTTAATTCACATGGTCAGCCCATAGGCTTTTAAGCACTTTTCAGCAGTGTTGCAAGACCTTCCAGGCATTTTGATTGTGGTGAGGTTCGAACTGTCTAACCAATCAGCTGCATGACTTAAACTAGTTAAAAAATAAGTGTAAAATGAGAACTGCTGAGGAATTGGAAGATGTCTCTCCTCATCCCCGTCGTCCGCGCTCTTCTCTCCTCATCCCCGTCGTCCGCGCTCTTCTCTCCTCATCCCCGTCGTCCGCGCTCTTCTCTCCTCATCCCCGTCGTCCGCGCTCTTCTCTCCGCATCCCCGTCGTCCGCGCTCTTCTCTCCTCATCCCCGTCGTCCGCGCTCTTCTCTCCTCATCCCCGTCGTCCGCGCTCTTCTCTCCTCATCCCCGTCGTCCGCGCTCTTCTCTCCGCATCCCCGTCGTCCGCGCTCTTCTCTCCTCATCCCCGTCGTCCGCGCTCTTCTCTCCTCATCCCCGTCGTCCCATCATCTGTCCTCGTCTCCCCCCAATATCCCCGTCGTCTGTCCTCGTCTCCTTTGTTGTCCCCATTGTTCATCCTCATCTCTCCGTCGTCTGTCCTCATCTCCCCTGTCATCCATCCTCACCTCTCCTCCCTTAGTCCACTTTGCCTCTACTTTCATAAACCCTTATTCTACTCCAACATTTGTTTCGACCATTTCTCCACACCCTCTGCTCTCTTCACACCCCCTATTTCTCCAGCCTCTTCAACAAGCCCTTCCTCTCCCCACTCTCTTCTTACCTCCTTTTTCTCCATTTGCTTTCCGATTTTCACCTCACATTTTTTTAATAAACAAGACATTCAGAATCCCGGAACTTTTTTTCCCCCTAATAATGATGTAGATATCCTACTCTGTTATTCTTCCAAAATATTTTTATTATGACTGACCCTCACCCCAGTTGGTCCTTCCAAGCATCCATGCATGTGTGCATGTATATTGAGAATGTATGTGCATATACACTTATGACTGTTTAATGTTCGAGTACCAGTTTCTCTGCTCCTTAACCCCTACAAGAGTTGCCAACCTTTTCGGCATGCCCCCCAAACCAACACATTAGGTGTTGCCAGCATTGGTCTTCTCATTGAGGTGTTGATTTCAGTCCTCCACTTTCCATCCATGTACCAGAGGAAAAAAAATTCCTTTCAAACTCTCTCCACACCCCAGTGAGTCTTAGCCAGAAGTTGTAGTTCCATCACTGTATTTATTTCCTTAACAGCAGGATTTTGACTGTCCACCTGATGGAGAGGCTGGCACCAACCTTGACTCAAGTTATCTCCTCCTTTGATATTTCTCCAAATATTGACAAGACTTTTCCGTGTTTGCTTTGAGTCATTCATCTGTAAAATTAGTTCATGGCTTGTTTTCTTGAAGTGCTGGACAGTTTTTTTTTTTTTTTATATTAAATTTGACCTAATACAAGGTTCAAGAGATATTCAAAGTAGAGGGTTACTATATGATATTATATGAAAGTAAGAGAAATCAAGCAAGCAAGTAAGTTTATGATGTTATACAAGTAAATATAACAGTTAATCCTAGGTTTGAAGAGGTTAAGATTGTAATGATTAACGTTTTTATGGTTTATCAACCTTTTGCAGATCATTTAAAGCCATAAAATATTTTTTATTATAAGTGTTTTTTGGAGATAGACTGATACAAACCCTACTAATTAACCCATAGCTGGAGGGAGAAGAAGTGGAGTCATACCATTTCCAATGGTATTTGCATGTAAGTGAATATAACAAACCCAACTGAAATTGGAACTCAGCTCTCTGACTACCAGTTCTGAGAAATTATCCATTACACAACCTGCACACCCAGTCTTGCAGCACCTGGTATTCCCAGCCATCTAGGTACTGACCAGGCTTGATGTTGCTTAACTTTGGTGATTGTATGAGAATCTGTTTCAACGTGATGTGTATGTAAGCTGAAGTGATCGGTGGGTGGACACATCCTGTGTGAGTGTCTGTTTCACGAAGCAGCAGTTTTCGGGAAGAAGCTGTCCCAGTGGAACTTCCTCTTTATTAATGGAATATGAAGGGAATGAGGATGATTCATCCTTGTGGTCGGTTGTGGTATGGCAGGTTGTAGCTGCAAAGGTCAAGACTGGTTTGGTGTCATCTCTCTATTTTATATATATATATATATATATATATATAATCAGTTTCACCCCATGCAAGACAGTAAAGCCACTAAGACAACGGGTTACTGGGCATGGAAGAATTAGAAACAGAAACATTACTAATGAATGAGAAGAAAAAGAGTAATCAGGGGAACACTAAATCATGATTGATGTTGCATTTAATTTTTTGTGTGCCAGATTTTAGGTTTCCACGGATGGTTTCTTGGTGTGCTCATCATGTGGCGTTTCTTGCGCCTTTTAACCTGGCGAAGCCTATCCCTCTCCAGGATGATGATGATAATAATAACAATCAGCAATAAATAATTAAATGATCTATAATGAGTAAAAAGTCAACAAACAACGCTATAGAATAGATTATTTCCACTATCAATGGGAGTTGGGAAATGCAATATCGGTCTTGGCCTTGCCGCTAACTTGGAGCATGTGCATGTAAATTTACGTGGAAATCCGTTGAAAACTGCGGCTGTGCATTCATCACACACACACACACACACATCCTGTCTTTTATAGATAGATATAATAATTTATTATTTCATTTTTTACTTCTTTTTTGCCATACTTTAATTTTCCTTCGATTTTTTTCATCACCCCAACTTGAGGTGTTAGTTAATAAATGGCGCAAACTTTGTGTCACATCTTCCCATTTAAGCTAGACAACATCCGCCACGCCTTACCACCACTCGGGTGCTTTGTTTCGTTAGCTCAAATTCATAATTTCAACGGCTGTCTCCCTTTTTTTAAAATCTTTAACTTTATGTTTCTAACACTTTATCAGTCCATTGACGCTAGTTGAAATAGTCTATTCTCATAAGGTTATTTTGTATTTCTCTATTCTGTAATTTATATGCTCTGTTATAATAAACACATTGAGCTCTTTTTCTGGATCAGTTTTAATATTTGATATTATTAGGATCCACTTGAAGTGCAGACCAACAGAATTTTATTACCTTTACTATATATATATAGATAAATATAAATTTAAAAATATTAAATAAAAAATTTAATAAATAAACAAATTGAATAAATAATAAATAATTAAGCAATCAATAATGAATAAAGAGTAAAA
>OZ038506.1:17792003-17834503 GCA_964036315.1 Acanthosepion esculentum | reverse complement strand
TCTTTTTCTTTTTTTTCTTTTTCTTTTCTTTTTCTTTTTTTTCTTTTTCTTTTCTTTTTCTTTTTTTTCTTTTTCTTTTCTTTTTCTTTTTTTTCTTTTTCTTTTCTTTTTCTTTTTTTTCTTTTTCTTTTCTTTTTCTTTTTTTTCTTTTTCTTTTCTTTTTCTTTTTTTTCTTTTTCTTTTCTTTTTCTTTTTTTTCTTTTTCTTTTCTTTTTCTTTTTTTTCTTTTTCTTTTTTTCTTTTTTTTCTTTTTCTTTTCTTTTTCTTTTTTTTCTTTTTCTTTTCTTTTTCTTTTTTTTCTTTTTCTTTTCTTTTTCTTTTTTTCTTTTTCTTTTCTTTTTCTTTTTTTTCTTTTTCTTTTCTTTTTCTTTTTTTCTTTTTCTTTTCTTTTTCTTTTTTTCTTTTTTTCGTTTTTTTTTCTTTTTTTTTCGTTTTTTTTTCTTTTGTTCCTTTTTTCTTTTGTTCCTTTTTTCTTTTGTTTTCTTTTTCTTTTCTTTTTCTTTTTTTTCTTTTGTTTTCTTTTGTTTCCTTTTTCTTTTGTTTTCTTTTTCTTTTGTTTTCTTTCCGCACCTTTTTTCTATTTGTCTTCCATTGCGATGTAATTTATGCATAAATTGAAAAAGAGTGAGCAGTTGGAAGATGGGTTCCACGCAAACTGTCTCAGAGAATCATCAATAATATGTCGATTGTTTCAAGTCGTTGCTTACACAACAAATTAATGTTCCCTTCCTGAACAGGCTTGTTACTAGTGAAGAAAAATGGATACTTTCCCATAATGTTAAGTGTTGGAATGAGTGGATCAGTCAAGATAGCAGATCTGCTTAGCAACTGAGAAGACAATTTCATTCAGAGAAGATCATGTTGAGTGTATGGTGGGATAGTCAAGGAATCATCCATTATGAACTATTAGACAATAATCAATTGGTCAATCAACATTGATCTCTACTGCCAACAACTGTGTTGTCTGAGAGCAGCTTTGGACAGAAAAACGTCTATCCTTATTCAACAGAAAGGGATTAATCTGCTATCACAATGTTTGTCCTCACACTGCATAACTGTTTAAGGATCTTAGTCAAGCATGTTTGGGAAAAATTGCTTCATCCTCCGCATTCTCTCAACCTTGCTCCTTCTGATTATCACTTGTTCAGGCATTTTCAGCACAATATGGATGGCCTAAGGTTAACATCAAGAGGAGTGATTTGAATAGGAGTTGGTCTTGTATTTTACATAAAAATACTAAAGAACTTTACAAATGTGGCATCTATAAACTTGTCGACAGACAGAACGAGGTTCTAGGAATCAATGGAGGCTGTATTGATGATTAAATATTTCTATAAGCATTATTAGTTCAGTATTTTCATTCAATGATGCTGATAGGTTTTTAATGTACTGGGTCCTGGGAAATTCAATGCATCCCAACTAAAGTTTCTTAAATTAATAAATTGTTGAGTTAAACTGCAGGGCAAAAGACTGTTTTTTTTTTTTAACCATCACCCCCCCCCCAACAAAAAACATTTCAATCATGCAGAATCACTTAAAGTGACAGAAGAACTTTGTTTAAAATTTGTATTAAAAAAAAAATACAAACAATATTTACACTTAATCACAATTTAATCAAGAAACTTTATTTTTTGAAAATTATGACAGCAAAGTTTGTGTTTTTTAAATTGCCAGAACAAAAGTTTTGTTTTTTTTTGCTTTTTAATTAAATACAAAAATTCAAACAAAAACAGTTCAATTAAGAAACAAAGTTTTTTTTATTAATAAATTCAAAACAAAAACAGTATTTGCACTTAATCAAAGTTCAATTAAAATCTATATTTTTTGATAATTGTAACAAAACAGTTTTTTTTTAAATTGGCAAAACAAAGTGTTTGTTTTTTTTTTAAATTAAATGCAAAAATAAATTTTTAAAAAGTGAACCAAAAAAGAAAGGAAATGAACCATAAAAGAAAGAAAATAAGAACTCGTCAAAAGTATTTTGAAAGAATGACATCAAATGATTAATGCAGTGTTTATTATTTAAAATTACAATAAACATATTGGCCTCTCTACAGTTTGTACCAACTCATACAGGAAGATATCTTTCGTCTGAAGACATTTTTTGAGCCTTGTTTAATGAAATGTTATATGAACAGTAAACTGAATGTTTGTCATATAGGACATAAATGAATGGAATCGTCTGTATATATAAATAAGCAGAGTTGAGCAGAGTTAGCATTAGGTCAATTGCTAAGTGTACCTTCGGGTAGTAAACCTATTTCATGACTTACCTACTAGTTTGTCGTCCTTATTTATCTGTTATCTCAAAAATACTAGATACGAATAACAATATTTAGTTACATTAATTAAATTGATGTCATCATTTACTTAGTATTAACTAACAACAAAACAAGTTGTTTTTTTTTATTAATGTCATCATAACTGTTATGGGTTGGTTTTATACAATGTATCGCTTTTCATGGGAAATAGTTGCATTGCTGGGATGCACATGCCTTTGCGTCAGGAATGAAAGATGTGTATCTGTTCATTTGTAATATACATGATAAAATTGGACAGAACTTATTTTAACCTGATTATATAAGTCCTGAGAAGTAGTCCCATATGATTTCTAATACCAAGATGGAGGGCATTAAATGGTTAACCAAGATGAAGGGCATTAAATGGTTAACCAAGATGGAGGGCATTAAATGGTTAACCAAGATTAGAAGTATGTGTCTCTTACAATAACTTGAAATTCATCCTTCCTGTGTGGTAGGCCTCATTTTCAGAGAAACCAATCATTAACAGCGTAATAGTTATTTAGTGGCATAAAATAAAAACAAAATATATTTAATTTAGTCCCAGCAAATTTTAAATGAAGAAATTCTATGAAAAATAAAAGAATTTTAAAGAAAATTTATTTCATAAAATTGCTTTTTCAAAATCCACTTTTTTTTTTGTCATCTTGCCTGAACATTAATTATAAAATAGAAATTTATAGCTATCTCCAATGAAAATCTTTCCTGCCAGAAATTATTAAGAATCTGAAAAGTGGGTGTTTGGAATTTTTCTTATTTTCATGACAAACATAAGAGCCCAAATTTGTGTCTTGCTAAGAAAAAAAAAACACTTTTTAATTAATTAATTAATTAATTAATTAGGGTTGAATTAAATGACTGGGTGAAGTGATCTTTGTATTACTGGCTGCCGGTCAATGACCCAGATTCATCTTGACAATTCTAGACTAAATTGCTTCCTTTTGTAAGTATGGTGGCCTGTGTAAAAATCAATATTTTTTTATTTGTAATAAATATTTGTAATATTTTTCTGTATTTTTTCTTTTCATCAAATTCTTTTATTTTTTTTAAATATAGCAATGTTAATGTTTAAAACGTTATTTCTGGGATACAGTCATATGAAATATGTAAGAAAATCACAAATTCTTTTACTATTTTGTGGTCTCAAGTAATAAATATTCTCGGTGAAACAGAGCAGAACCTATAAACACGTGAAATACCCAACAGAAATATGTGACTTTATTACCGGCCACAATAAATTTATTGTGACTTTTTTCCTAGCCAAAATTATGACTTCTTTTTTTTTTCAATGACCTTATCACTGACCATTGGTAAGAGTTCTATTAAAATCAAGTAGATGAATTTTGAAAGATTTTTCAAATAGATGTGTTTTTATGCACCCCCCCACCATCCAAAAAGCAATATTTTTATAGTGACAGTATTTATAGAATGTAACATTTCTAAATGCAAATATTTCTGCTTTTGATTGAAATCTAGAAGTAATATTTAATTTATATCTGAATTTTTTTCATTCTTTCAGCTTTCGATTGCTTGAAAGAAAAACAACATAACGTGAAGTTTTATTCATGTTTGATAGCCTTTTTTTTTTCTTTTTTTTTTAAACTCAGGTGTCCAATATTCCAACTTGAAAATTGGAGATATATTTACCAAAGATAGAACTATAAAAGATATTTGTGTAGCAGAAACTCAGTAGAGCTACTTTTTTTGGCTTCATGAGTAAAAACCAAAAATACATTAGTCTTCTTTCTCTAATAGTTATGAACACTAAAAATTATGTATAACAAATAAACTTCCTGTTTCATATATATATATATATATATATATATATATATATATATATATATATATATACACGCATGCGCACACACACCTCTCTAATAATATATAAATTAACCCCCCCCCCCTCCTTCAATCTGTAGTAGTCGCTGACTACAAGAACAGTTAGGTCAGACAGGCTGGTGACCCCAGTAACAAGTCTGAGTAAAAACTAAAAATAGATTTCACACACATGCAGAATCATGTGGTCAAATTGTGCGGAGAAATTTTAGAAGAAATTAGTTGGGGCAATGAATATCGAGGAAGTTAGACCACCCACGAAACCATGATGTAAATGATTTCAAAGAGCTGAAGGAATGCCATCCCCAACTCATACAAACTCCCAATAATCAAAATGGAATCCAAGTCTTGTGCAAATAACATCTCTACTTACTTGTTACTGTCAAGCAAAGGAAATTGTACAAAGATCCAATTCAATTCGTCATACCATGCTGCATATACCAAATACATGGGTGAATTATTAAGTGTGATAATCACCCAAGACAAGCATGTGTGACTCACTCAGTTGGACGGCTTCGAGTCTTTCTACTTGAATGATGAATTCTACATTGCTGAATATGTGAAGAAGAGAGTTAGTGACCAGCTCTTGGGGTCAAAACTCATAACATTGAAGAAAGAACAATATATCAAAAGAACTGAAGTGAAAGTAAAAAGAACAAAGAGAAATATAAAACAAAAAGAAAGTGAGGGAAAAGGGGAAAACCCTATTTTATTTCAAGTGAATAGCCAAAGCTAAGTTAATTTTGACTTTCCAGCTCAGATTTAGAATGTATACATCTTTCCATACAGAAATATATAGCACACACCTTTCCACACATTCCCTTGCATTAATGTTTACATGTATTGTCTCATTATACTTAATTCTTGTTAATTTCTATATTGGCATTTGTTGTTCATTACTGTTGCTTGTTTCTTGTCATTTGTGTATTTGAACCTGTAAAGAATTGTTTCCAATATGGATTGGTAAACCTCGTCATATCCTTTGACAACAACCTGGGGGTTTTTTTTGTATCTTTTCTTTTAAATTTTATACTGTGTTAATGTCCATAACAGTATTTGGAACAGTTTGATGCTTGTGCTAGCATGAGGTCTCAAGTCATCGTGACTGAGTGTTTGAGCACACCGGCCTTGTTCAAGCTGTTAATCCTGACAGATTATGCACCTCCCCCCAGAAATTGTAACTAAAGTCCACTCAGCATAGTTACAGTATATGTCTGATGGGGATTGGTTAGCTACCCTAGCAGATGGGTGTGCTCGGAATAGGAGAGTAGCCTGCTACTGTACAGTACTGTGAATGACATAATTTAGCTCTTGAAAATACATTTCAATTGAGCACTGTTGAGTGATAAGCTAATTTTATAAACAACAGCCACCTGCACTAATGCAAAGCTCTTCAGTAAAATGAATGGAGCACTTTGGCTGATTGGCATTTGTTTACATTTGTAAAAACAATACGCTAGATTTAGTTGTGTAACTCTACCGAGTGAAGATAGCTCTGGCTGACACAAAATTAGTTGTGTTTCAATCCTGGCTTGAGGCATTCGGAAGTCTAGTCGCACTGAGGAGCTGTGATACAGTGAAACAGTACTGTCTGTGAATGACATATATATATATATATATATATATATATATATATAATAAATGCAAGTAAGCTAGTACACACATATATATAGTTTTGAAAAATTGCCTCACATACCAGTGAAGAAGAAATGATTAACTAAATAAATATCTACTTTAGAGTATCTTTGTTATTGCTATTATGCATAAGCATCAAGGTTGATGTTCAACAATATCAGTCATGAATTTAGCTTAACAGTAACTCTTTATAAAGAAATTATAGCTTTACACCAGACATTTACAAACAATAATTGTTACAATGAAATATAAATCCATATAAAAAAAACAGAAAAAAAAGCTAACAGTATTACTTTTCATTTCTATATGAAAGGCTTCCACTATGTCCAATGCATCTTCTTTCTCTTGTATATGTGGTGTACCCTTCAGAGTTTGGTGATCATGGCTCTCCACAACTTTTTGTGATTTGTTGCACAACGTTATTTTTATTTCTTTACAGTCTCTCTTTGTTTCTGTTTTGTCATCCATTCATACAGACTCATTAAGTAGGTTACTCACTGTTTTCCCCTCTGCTATTCATTCCTTCGGTGTGTCCTGCTCGTGTTAAATTCTCTATGCCCATTTTCCTCATTGTCTCAGAAATTCATTGGGTCTACATGAAATGGTTTGACTTTGTATAGTGAACAGAGAAGCAAATATATATATATATATATATATGTTAATTTGTTAAACTTACCAAATATTATAAAAATGCTTGAAGATGTGATTTTATTTAAGATTTCATCCCAAATTTAATTAATTTTAAGTTTGTTAAATTAATGAGTTTGATATATTAACAAAGTAGAGTGTAAATAAACAGCAAGAATTCAATTAACTAAGTCATATTAAATTCAACATATAATGACTTTCGGTTGAATTGTTTATTGTATTTTTTTAATATTCGGATAAGTTTTTTTCATGTTCAGATTAAAATTGGGAATAAATTTTTTTTTTTTTTTTTTTTTCAGCATCCCCTTGTACAAATAAACCATAAACTTATGTTTTTACGAACCTGTGGGAAATTGTTTTTTCTGAACTAATGAAAACCATTTCTTCACAGAAATTAGTTACTGAATCATGAAGTAAAGAGAAAAGAAAGCAGTAAAAGTCTTTGCAAAATTCTTTTTGATGAGGAGGAAAATCAATGAGAGAAGAGTGTCTGAAGTCATATATAAAAGGTTTCGTTTCAGTTCCTTGCAACCAGCATTAAAATTTTTGCCAGTGTAAAATTACTCGTCAATTATATTATCAGCCTTTAACCAAGCACATGGAACTTCACACGGATTACAATAATCCCAGAAAGCTAATATTTTAAACTATTTCATTTCATCCACTTTTGAATGTATGCAAATCATATATCATCTTTGATCAGCAATGAATTCTGTTATATACCGTACCTATGGACTATAATGAGCATGTCCCAATCCTTATAAATACAGTGGAATATACTATCGGGGGTGGGGTTCACCGCTAGTAGTGGATTACTTACTACACACTGCTGGTGAATTTGTATGTTGTTAATGTTATAAAAATAAACTATAACATCTTTATTGAACAAAGTAACTAATAATAACAAAACAAAAGTCATTGAAACAAAGCAAGTTCAGTCAACCATTGATGACAATTCCAGAACAACGTAACTACAAACAATTTTTTCTATCCTCTGCCAGCCGCTATGATGGAGAAAGCATTACCTCGAACCGTCGCCAGTGAGACACGCTGCAAGAGCCACTCCGTTTCGCGAGGCTCGTTCCTTAATCGAGACGCAATCACGCCAATCCTCCGAAGGAACGCCATCGAACGAGGGCCAATAACCCCTGAAGTCTCCACTGCCACAGGAGTAAAAAAAAAAAGTAAAAATTACCGTTCCATTTCCAACCTTCATTTTGGTTATTCTTATAACCTTTTCCTCTCTTACCTTTGTTTTAAAGATTTTTGAATTTTTTTTTTTTTTGTGGAAGATCATGTAATCTGTTGTAGGAACATCATTTCCTTTTCATGGCAATTCATTGAAACTACGGACTTGACAAATTTCAGATTTATTTTCCTGAAAGGAGTTACTGACACAACTTCAAACAGTGTAAATTCATAAATAAATTCCTTATCTTGTTTTGCTAAAATTACCAGTGTGTTACCTTGTCATTATCATCCATCATTAATCTTATTGGCATGGGTAACTCAACTGTTCATTTTAACCCCTAAGCCCCTAGCTTCTTACTCCGAAGTGAAACATGGCTTCTCAACTTTACATTGCTCCAATAACTAATTTATTTTTCTTTGGAGGGGAGGGGAACCAAGTCTATCCTTTTAATTGTAATTCATGAAACCTACAAATGTGTCAACTTCTGTGTCCAAACTCCCAGACATGCTGTTGCCAACGGCCCTTCGTGCTGTGTGTTTGTAGGGGGTTTGTTACTAGGAGATTTGTTCAATTTCTGTTAATTCAGAACATGAGTAACAAATTGATATGCTCCCCAATAGCCTTTTTTAGACTTTTTTTTTAAATAGGGGTCACAGTTGTGGGCTACCATAAAGAAACAGAATTCAGTTTAATTTTAAGTCTCAAACTTAATTCTGCATCATGCACAAACTAGTATGGTATTGGCAGCTAGGTCTCATCATTTTGCAGCTAAAATTGCTTTGTGTAAGCATACTCTCTATTCTCATTGTTTCTCCTCCACCTTCTCAAATTTCTTGCGTGTTGAACTCTCTTCCAGCTTCTTACTTTCCTGTCAATTACAATCTTCAAAAGTTTCAATGCAGTGTCAATTGTCATCTTTTGTCTTGCTTAATCCTGTCACTTTTTTTTTTTTTTTTTTTTTTTTACCTTTTCTCCTCAGTGTTTTCTCGGTTTCTTTCACTTGCATCTTAGTTGCTTTATCACCTTGCTTGGAGTGAAATGATTACAAAACAAAAAATAATAATTTTAGAAAGAGAAATTGCATTAACAACTTGCTATAAATCAACAAAAAAAAAAGTACATTAGTGCCTTAATTATATAGAAGATGATAAAGATAATCAAAATGTAATTTACTGGGACATATGAGTTAATGATAATATTAAATACCTAAGATTCATCATTTGTTACAAAAAGTACCTCATAACATTTCTTCTCTGAATTATATTTTTTATCCATTGCAAGGTCAGCTACTAGGAAAGTCTGTTGAATGTGTCAGACAAGACAATTCTTCTCTCTTGAATCTATCTTGCATATCTATGAGTCTATCATTCATCCATGCTTAGAATATTGTTGCCATATATGGTCCAGTGCCTCTGGAGCTCCATAAGATCCAAAGAAGAATCAGCAATATTATTGGTCCTGATCTAGTGGCTCAGCTTCGGTCACTTTCCCACCGCCATTGCCTCTCTGTGCCTTTTTTATAAATACGTTCATGGTACTTATTTGGATGAGCTCTCCACAATGGTACGTAGACTGTATGAATTTAAACGTGATACTAGACTGGAGGTGAGATCATATCAATTTACAGTTGAGCTACCTAGATGTAGCCATAACTGCTATGCTAACTGTTTCTTTTCTTGCACTTCTCTCTTGTGGAACTCCCTCCTGGCTCTTTGCTTTCCAGCCAACTTTAATCTGCAAAAATTTAAATGCAATGTCAATAGCTATCTTCTGTCCTCCTGATTACTCTTTACTCTTGCCGCTCATTAGTAATGTTTCTGTTCGTAATTCTTCCACGCCCTGTAATCCCTTGTGTCCTAATGGCTTTAATGCCCTGCAAGGAGTGATACCAATTAAAAAAAAAAAACAATACATATAATTTGAATAATTTTATCAGTTTTGTTCCCCTTAAATCTTTATGGTTGTCAAGTCTTTTTTTATTTAAGCACAGTACTTGACTGGTGTCAAGATCTCATCAATTTAAAGTTGAGCTGGCTTGATGTTGCCATAATTTCTATGCTAACAGTTACTTTTCTCACACTTCTTGCTTGTGGAACTCCTTTCCAGCTCCATGCTTTCCAGCCAGTTTAATCTGCAAAAATTTAAATACAATGTCAATTACTATCTACTGTCCTCCTGATTGCTCTTTTCTTTTTCTACTCATTACTAATATTTTTGTTCATAATTCCTCCACACCTTGTAACCCCTTGCGTCTTAGTGGCTATACTGCCTTGCATGGTGTGACATTGATTTAAAAAAAAAATAAAAATAAAAACCCATTAGCTTAACATTTTCCAGTTTAGCCATGTTGCTAAGAATTTATATCATGAGTGCCAGAATGTGCAACAAAAGTAGCTTTACAATTTTGACTTTCTGTCAGCATTAAACAACTGTTGCACCTACTGGTTGACTAAAGATTTGCGATTAGTCATTTGGTATTCTCTGAAGTACAATGAAAGTTTTCTTTTTTCTTTTTTTTTTTTTTTAAATGTCACCTGAGTGTGAAATTAAAAGATTTATTTTGAAGCGAGAAACTGCCTGTTCATGACCTTCCGTTACTGAAGATATGTCTACTAACTTCTTTTCCTTTACATAAAATTAAATATCTTGATCTTCTCATTTCTGTTCTCTGTAATTGACAATGGATGCCTGATTCTCTTGTGTTTTGCTGTGTGCAGGTCCTTGAATAATCTGGCAGTTGCATAAACTTAGCTTTGTGAATCTCCAAAAGAGATATATTTTGTGTTTACATATTTGCTTTTCTTTGAGTTTCTTGTACAATTTGATTATGGTGGTTCCAACCCAAGTATGCAAATGTATATTCATTGGTACATAAATAACATTTTTTGCACATGGCCAGTGAAGTGGGGAGATGCTGGTCTACACTATCTGACATATACCACAATATCACATATTCACAGGGATACCACAAAAACACCCATGACCATAAAAATTTAATATAAGAAATGTTTTTTTTTTAGAGGGGGGTATCATATATATATATATATATATATATATATATATATAATTACATGACCAAGTGTGGGAATGACTGAAAATACTTTCCCCTCCTCAATTTATAGGCAGAAGCACACAAATGCATGCTGGGATTTCTTCCTACCTAATAAAATAAGCTGGTTCTCAGTTTCATCTAACTTTGTCCCAGTCTGTCCTGCCTTGAAATCAGAATGCTGTGTTTGCTTATCTGAATTTACTCTTGTGTGTCAACCCCAATTCTTAGTTTGTAAACATTTTGCCTTATTACTATTGCTTTGCATTGTTATTGTTAATTTGCCTTACATATGTTGTTTGATTGCTTTATATTATTTTTTTTTTTCCCCTGTTTTTTTCTTTTTTTTTTTTTATTGCAAACTTTGTCAGTTCTGTTTTTTGGGTAGTTCTGCCATTTATTTACATTTAGCCATGGTCATTCACTCTACAGATTCATAACCATCGTTAGAGATTATTTGACGTTTGATTTGACAGCAGTGCTTTCAGGGGGAACCACAATAAAGATAATTTTATTTGCAGTGAGAAAGTAACAGAAAGCATTTGCTCGTTCATATTATTAGCATATTTTCTACTTATAAGATGACCCTATGTTTCTGAAGTTTAAAACATTACATCCTTGAGTTAAACAAGACCCCATATTACAGCTGTTCCGATGTATTTTTTTTTTTTTAAGTTGTACCATATCATCCATTAAAATCTCAATGTTGTACACATATTTCACTAAGATATTTAATTTTTCACAATATTAGAGAATAGAAATGAACAGGATGTTTAATCATTGCGTGTTTCTTCCACTAATTTCCTTTTCAAAAATTATTTTCAAATTTTTCAGAGGAAGGTGCTAACTAGACATACCTTTAAGAAGTTAACAAATCTGTCATACCTTTCTGTTTGATATGACTTTATTAGATTTCTGTTTATTAATAAACTATGAAAATAAAAGAAAATGTTAAGAATGAAGAGAGACAACTTTATTAAAAAAAAAGAAAATGAGAAAATCAAATTATAAACAAACTTTATCTTGTGAACAAAACTTCTATTTTTAGACATTACATTGATTCCCAGAGAATACATTGTCGATATATCAAATACCTTCTGTAAACAATTGTTATCAACACTGGCCTACTTTTTGTTTTATTATCTTACTGAGTCTATCTGCAGTCTTTCTCTCTCAAACAAAAGGTTTTTTAAGATGAGTAAAAGTTTCTGAAAAAAATGTACTTGTTTATAATATGACCCCCACCTTTTTTTGCCTTTAATTTTCATTAAAAATGTCTCTTATGGATACTGGGTGCTCACAATAGAGCCAAGCAAAGATTTGTGGCTTCTCAGCCCTCCTAAATGATTTTCAGCCCTCCTGAATGATTTTCAGCTCAATTTATAGAACTGTATTAATGTTATTGGTATTTAAAAGAACGTTTAAAACAAACTGTTCACATTTCTAATTACAAAAATGGTGGTTTAGGTTCAGAAACTATAGTTTGCAATGAAGAGTCAAAAAGAAAGATTAAATTTTGCATTTAACCAATTTAGACTTTTGTGAATTTTCAGTGCAAGAAATGGATTCAGCAGCCTATAAACCATAAGAATAGAAGTTTAGATCATGATTTTCTGATAAATAAGAAGAAAGCTATGTCGAAAACTCATATTTGGTGCCTAGCATATATTGTTAAATGTAACTAATGATTAATTTAATGTATAAAAGGAACTGAGTACATTTTGGATATCTTCCCAAAGAGAATTTTCTTAGATTTTACAGATTTCACTTGTCTTAATATGAGACTTACACTAAAATAGAAAAAAAAAACTTGTATTGAACATTTTTTCTTTAGCATTATTCAAAGTTGAGGTTTGATCAGAGAAAAAAAGCAGGTAAAATATGGCAAAAAATTGTTATTTTGATTGAGTTTTGTGGTTTTAGGCCCTCCCCAAATCCAATTGACAAGATTATATTTCAAAAGAGACAGAAAAAAAAAAACGACTACAGTGTGCGATAGTTACATTGTCACCATTTTATACTTTTAATTTCAGGCATGCACATTGTTTGTCTTTGATTTTGTCAATCATACAGTAAAGTAGGGTCAGTTGGAAAAAAAAGAGCACCATAACATAATTCCCTCCACCAGAAATGTGGAAATGGCATAATGTACTGCTTGGCATTCACGCCAGAAGCTACAATACGAATATTTCAGTGTTTGAGGAGTGCAAAGGTTTTGGAAAGAATTGCATAAGTCTGATTACAAAGGTACAGCAGCTTGGAAAAATTTGTACTGATAAGAAAACAACTCCAGAATTCATTGGTGAGGGCCTCAGGCTCGACACAGAGGCCTACATCAAGTGCCTGAGTCAAGAGAATGGCTGCTGGAAGACACTGTCTGGCAACAGGATTCTGCATCATGCCACACAAGCAGGCTGTCGGCAATTTCTGCAGCCATATCACCTCTTACATCTGGCCACCTAACTCCTCAGATTGTGACCCCTTCTCTTGATTATTATGTATAGGGTACAGCTGAGTAAGAGATCAATAAAACTCGTTATAACACCAAAGATGAATTGAAGGCAGCATTCACCAACTTAAACAAGGACACCATCCAGAAGAGTTGCAGGAGATTCCGAAGAGGCCACAGTTGAAGCCAATGGCAATTTTATTGAATAAAGTTACTCTTCAGTATTTCAAGATATTTTTGTGTAATTTTGGTAAATATATCAGAATTGACAAAGTTCTTATTAGGAATAACAAAGAAAAGAACAAGGCAAAAAATAATATAAAGCAAGCTAACAATATATGCAAGGCAAATTAACAGTAATAAGGCAAAGAATCAGTAATAAGGCAAAAAGTTCACAAACGTAGTCTTCTGACTTCACAAGACACCTCAAGACTGAGTCACTGAAAACTGGCCTATTTTATTGGCTAGGAAGAAATCCCAGCATGCACTTGTGTGCTTCTGCCTATAAATTGGGGAGGGGGAAAGTGTTTTGCCGTCATTCCCCATGGGGATTAGAACCAACAGAGTAAATAGTCTAGGAGAAGGACAACTCAAAACTATGGATTAAATAACCTCATCAGTTGTCGTGAAGACATGGTCAGTCAGTGAGGAGTTTGTCCAAGGAGTGAGAAGGCCTGAGCTTCCATCTTTGGTACATTTTTTTTCTTTTTTTTTTTAACTGAGAAATGTGAAGAGATGGGTCTTAAGAAAGATACAAATTAACTTTTCTTTTGTTTGATTTGGTTAGTGTAAAATCTTTGTGTGTGATCAAATTTTTTAAAAATGGATCTGTTTACGTTTAAGAGCAAGATTTTTTTTTCTTTCTCTCTCCGGTGGATTGTGCTTAAAAAAAAAAATCACCTATTTTAATTTAAATTTGACAGAGGTTAGCTTTTGCTAGTGGGTTTTTTTGGTTTTTTGGGGTTTTTTTTCCAAGGTAAAAGGAAGACAATTAAGAATAAAGAAATTTGATATACCAATTAAGGTGATACAGATATGGATGTAAGTCCTGATGACTCCACTGTGGAATATAGGGCCAAACCCTCACCAAACTAGGTATTGTTACTGTGGTTACTGTAGCAAGTAGGTTTTTACAAGGTGGAGTTGCCAGTTCTGAATTCTGAGTTATCTTTCTCTATCTGTCAGTCAAGACTAAAGGGCCTAACCAAATTTATTAATATTACATAAATTTGGGGATCAGTTTTCTATTGTTATTAAATAATAAACTCTTCCCACTTAGAATTCTTCTATGTGCCATGTTCCATCAGGACATTGGTGATCATGGTTCTCCACTATTTCCTGTCCTTTGTAGATCTTAATAAATTTTGTCTTTTTATCATATCTCCTAAACTTCGTTCCACCATCCATTTACTCAAACTCATTCTTCATTTCTATGTGCTGTGTCTCTTCAGGATGTTGGTGATCATGGCTCTCCACAATTTCTTGTTTGTAGCTCTTAATAAATTTTGTCTTTGTGTTATCTCTCCTAAACCTTGTTCCATCATCTACTTAAGTGCGGTAGGTAGGTTAAGCATAGATTTTTTTTTTTTCCTCTTTTTGTCTTGCCATCATTATGTCTTGTGAGTATCAAATTTTCCAAACCCTCTCTCTTCATTATGTGCCCTAGAAATTTCCACTCCCATTTTCTGATGTTAAGTATGAGTATCCTTTTTGTTTCCATTTTCTCCAAAACCTTTTTTTTTTTCCCCACCGTCATTATTCACGTTTGTTCCATGGTGTTCTCAGCATCCTTCTGTAGAACTACATTTCTGTTCCTTCGGGTTTCTTCTTCATCTGCAAGGAGATTGCAGCTAAATGTGTTGAAAATGTTTCTACTATCAATAGCAAGCGTATTCATTGGGAACACCAAAGAAAACAATTCACATTTGCGACAATAGCTTAGAATTACCTCAGAGTCACACCAGCAACAACAGCTCAAACAATTTGCCCATCATGAGACAAAGAAAGATGACCATAATAATTTGGTTTTGCATTATATAGTCTACATTGTATATCTCAAAAAGTCTCACATGAACTTATTGTCTTTAAATCTTTTTCAGTGGGTAGGGGGCGGTTTTTCATTTCCACTACAGAGGTTGCCCAGCATTCCCTGCCATATAGGAAGACTGATATTACATAACATTTCATTACTCTTTCCTTTGTTTCTAATGAAGTTTTCCTGTTTCTTCATACTTTTCTGAGGTTTTGAAATGCATCTTTCACTCTCCCAATGTGCTTTTGAAATTCAGTGTTGCATTTTCATTCATTTGTTAAAACACTTTCTAGATATTTAAATTGCTGTATTTGTTATCTAAATACTCAGTTTGTGTCAACCTAATAATAGTAAGAACATAAAATATGCCATCATTTTTTATTGCATTGATGTAAGTCTACTGGACATAAAATGGGTGAATTGGGTCTCACCTGTTATTAATCATTATGATCCTCATAATCACCTTGATTTTTGTAATCATAGTGGGTGGGATCATAGGTTGATCCAAATGCAGTAACCACACTAAATCTCCTCCACGACGGTCTGCCAATGGCAGCGATCAGCCATTTTGGTACAGTTTGTCCTTTGACATTGTCCAACCAGTTTTTACGTTTACATTCTTTCCTGCATGCACCTTGCAATATGATCTTGCACAGACTGTGTGCCTTGTAATGTGTCCAAACCACACCATTTTTCTTCATTTGACAGTGGTGAGAAGAGGTTCATGGTGGCCAACAAAATATATATATATATATATATATATATATATACAGTGTAACCCGGATATAAGAGAGATTTTCTCTGGTCCCAAAATAGAGCCTGTGTTAATGTATATATAATAGACCAAACCCGGATATAAGAGACTTCTTCTCCGTTTACATTCTTTCCTGCATGCACCTTGCAATATGATCTTGCACAGACTGTGTGCCTTGTAATGTGTCCAAACCACACCATTTTTCTTCATTTGACAGTGGTGAGAAGAGGTTCATGGTGGCCAACAAAATATATATATATATATATATATATATACAGTGTAACCCGGATATAAGAGAGATTTTCTCTGGTCCCAAAATAGAGCCTGTGTTAATGTATATATAATAGACCAAACCCGGATATAAGAGACTTCTTCTCCGTTTACATTCTTTCCTGCATGCACCTTGCAATATGATCTTGCACAGACTGTGTGCCTTGTAATGTGTCCAAACCACACCATTTTTCTTCATTTGACAGTGGTGAGAAGAGGTTCATGGTGGCCAACAAAATATATATATATATATATATATATATACAGTGTAACCCGGATATAAGAGAGATTTTCTCTGGTCCCAAAATAGAGCCTGTGTTAATGTATATATAATAGACCAAACCCGGATATAAGAGACTTCTTCTCCGTTTACATTCTTTCCTGCATGCACCTTGCAATATGATCTTGCACAGACTGTGTGCCTTGTAATGTGTCCAAACCACACCATTTTTCTTCATTTGACAGTGGTGAGAAGAGGTTCATGGTGGCCAACAAAATATATATATATATATATATATATATATATATATATATATATATACAGTGTAACCCGGATATAAGAGAGATTTTCTCTGGTCCCAAAATAGAGCCTGTGTTAATGTATATATAATAGACCAAACCCGGATATAAGAGACTTCTTCTCCGTTTACATTCTTTCCTGCATGCACCTTGCAATATGATCTTGCACAGACTGTGTGCCTTGTAATGTGTCCAAACCACACCATTTTTCTTCATTTGACAGTGGTGAGAAGAGGTTCATGGTGGCCAACAAAATATATATATATATATATATATATATATATATATACAGTGTAACCCGGATATAAGAGAGATTTTCTCTGGTCCCAAAATAGAGCCTGTGTTAATGTATATATAATAGACCAAACCCGGATATAAGAGACTTCTTCTCCGTTTACATTCTTTCCTGCATGCACCTTGCAATATGATCTTGCACAGACTGTGTGCCTTGTAATGTGTCCAAACCACACCATTTTTCTTCATTTGACAGTGGTGAGAAGAGGTTCATGGTGGCCAACAAAATATATATATATATATATATATATATATATATATATATATATATATATATATACAGTGTAACCCGGATATAAGAGAGATTTTCTCTGGTCCCAAAATAGAGCCTGTGTTAATGTATATATAATAGACCAAACCCGGATATAAGAGACTTCTTCTCCGGTCCCGACAACTCTCTTATATCCGGGTTACACTGTATATATATATATATATAGTTAAATTCCCAGATCAATATTGTCGACATGGGGGGCTAAAAAAAAAAATCTCTTACTATAAAGGTAAATTACATTAACCAGAAAAAAAAAGGCTTTGACAGAAGTGTCTATCTTTTTAAATTTGGATTTTTAATGTAACTATGACAAGAGATATTTCGATTTCATTTTTGCCTTGAAAAAGTCGGAATATGAAACGCGTCAGCAAAATCTAAAATTTTTCCAATTGTCATTTTATACCATATATATATATATATATATATATATATATATATATATATATATATATATATATATAATGAAAGTGAAAAATATCCTGGCTCCAAGTGTTTGATTTTTTTTTTTTTTTTTTTTTTTTTTTTAAAAGGAATAAATCTTTGAATAAAATAATCGTACAGATGAATGTTTTTATTTGATTGCAAAGAGCATGAATATTCAAGATTGACTCGTGTCTGCTTCCATCAATTTCAAGCCTTTTTCCAGAATACCAATTTTTTTTTTTTGTCTTTTACTTTCTTGCAATTTATATTGGTTGGAAAGGTTTTTGGGTAAAAAAAAAAGAAAACCTGTCTGAATGTAGCCAGTATTTAAAGACCTTGCAAACCTTAGACCTTGAGGCTCCTGATGTCTGCAGCTCTTGTTCTGGCTCTCAGCTACAAATCTCACCTAATGAAAATGTGCATTGCTCTTGCAGTTTCAATGAAAACTGAAGCTGCGCTTCATGTCACTGCATAACTCAAGAAATCAATAAACCGTGTTTGGGCAAATAAAAAAAAAAGAAAAATCTGGAAAAAAAAATGACTGGGGTGAGAATTGGCTGAAGATTGGCAAGAGTGCCATATTCTATGTTAACACTTCATCAGTAACAAAGATGGAGAAAAGTGCAGTTAATGATGATTTTGTTTGCTTTTCTTAGTGAGCACCACAAGAAGTCTTCTTTCTATTGAAGATTCTGAGTTAGTGAGGGGAAAATTCATTGAATTGCTATTTCCAGGCCTTTCAGAACTACCTGTCACTCCCATAATATATATATATATATATATATATATATATATATATATATATATATATATAATTTGGTCTGTGTGCCTTTATAAACACCAAACAGAATTTTTAAAAAATAGCAAATTTTTCCTTTCCTTCTTTCACTTTTCTATTTTTTCATTTTTCTTTTCTCTACACTTTTTTTTTTTTTTTTCACTGAGGCACAAGTGGTTACTGAGTGAAAGAATAAGAAAAAAAGAGAAACATTATTAAGGAGTGAGAACAATAGAAGAGTAATCAAGAGGACTGTAGATAATGATTGACATTGCATTTGAATTTTTGAAGATCAAATTTGGCTGAAAACCATGGAGAAGTATGAGAAAAGCAACTGTTAGTATACAACTTATTTACATCTATCCAATTCAACTGTAAATTGAGGAGACCTTACCGCCAATCTAGTACTGCACTTAAATTCATAAAGTCTAGGTGTCATAGCAAACAATTACCATGAAAGTATTTAGAGAAAATGCACAGAGAAGCTACATAACAGCAGTGCAAAAGTGACTGCGGACACCAGGTCAGGACTGATAATATTACCGATTCTTCTTTGGATTTTATCAAGAATCTCTAGATATAATGCCTGAGTACTGGATCAGATGTGGCAGCAATATTCGAAGCATGGATGAGTAGTAGACTTATAGATATGTAAGATAGATTCACGAGAGAGAAAGATTGTCTAGTATAACACCATGAATCAATTTTCTTAGCAGCTGACTTAGTAATGGATTTAATATAATTTTTCCACTTCATGTCAGCCAAGAATATAAGCCCAAGAAAGTGTAATGAGTCACTCTTCTGGAGGTTAGGATCAGCCATACTGATGAGGCAGGTTTAGTGTGTGTGTGTGTGTGGGGGGGGTCTTTCATTTGTTTTCTTTCCTTCTTTCACTCTTCTTGACTGTTCCATGAGATTCCGAAACATTATAATTACACAAGTTATTTAAACAAGTGATCTCAACTTGAATGTTTTCAAAACAGTGTTTCAGCTGATAAGCTATCTTGCATTCCTCTTTAAAATCAAGTGGTGTGTATTATTTCATTACTTATTTGGATGAGAATCTTCATCCGTTGTGTTGATCCTTGTTTGACTCATGGCAGTAGCAGTCGACTGCTATCAAACAACCAACACCTAGAAACAAGACAACAGCTGAGTTTCATAATGAGCATGAATTGATATAGACAAGTTTTTTTTTTATTTCTTTTATGACAATTTATTTATTATTGCTGGTATCCTGATATTGGTGTTGACTGTTCCACCTTCCAACCATCTTCAGGTGCTTGTTGTATTTATTAATGTTTCCAGAATTTCAGTTTGAACTCTGTACTAAATTCATGGGTCAGGTTATTCTAATTCTGCTGTCCATGCTAAAGGATATTTTGTATCTGTTAATTCTTTCTCAATTTGTCAGTGTCAGGAAAATTCTGCAGATTTCCCAGAACCAGTGCAAAGTGAATTGGCAGATAATCAAAACAAATCCTATTTTTATTAAGATGGTGCTATCTCCACCTGCAGCAGATGGTGCGACAGAGCTTACTTAAGAATTTCAGTGATAGTGTTTTTATTTTTTTTTCAGGCCAACACAGGATGTGCAGGTGGTGCAATGCATGAGAAATTGGGGAGCTGAATTCATTTCAATTCACTTATGCACAAATATCTTTGTGAAAGGTATGAATCCATCTTCTCCCTACAGCACTAGGTCAAATAGTATATCTTGTATCTGGTGGGGTAAAAAATCTTTTTTTTATTTTTTTTTTTTTTTATACTGGGCTTGGAAAAGTTAAAAACCGGAACTTTTCTCAGGACCAAAAAACAGAGGAAGGGTAAATCCGGAAGACAGCAGATAATGGTTAACATTGCATTCAAATTCTAAAGTTGGCTGCAAAGCATGGAGCCACAAAAAATTGTTAATGCAATATTCACTGGGCAAAAAAAAAATTCTTGCAATCCATAAATGTTTCCATTATAAATAACACACAAAGGGTTGATAATCCATAAAAAAATATTGATCAGTCAATCCAGGTCAACATATCTCTAAGTAGCCAGGCTGATGGGTGAGTGTCATTGCCGCAATATCTGGAGATAGCTTCTCTCTACACACCAACCAGTTTTGGATTCAGTTATCCTTCTCCTAAACTGGTTGCTAACCAAGGCTTAAGAGAGTCTCCTTGTCCATTAGCACAGCCATTGAGAGCTTTCAACATTTTCATCTATCCGATTTCATTCACAAGGTTTAGATCAATCTGTGTTGTGCTTTCTGGACACTTCACAATATGCTGGGATAAATCTCCCCAGTGTGATATGATCAAGATGCTAACTTCTTGACTAATCAACAAGGGAAAGATTCGAAACCGGGGTTTTGTGATTAGAACATTAACCATTCAGCCACTTACATTCTGTTTTCTATTAAAGGAAATGTTTATTGTGCTCGTGCCTCACATTGTGAGTTTAGCTATCTTTTTTCAAAAAAAAAAAAAAAAATGTCATTCTTTTCAATTCTGTTTCATTGTCTGGAAAATTTGCGTTTGTACTTTATGGCTCTTACACAGAGTCTGTATGTCATTGTTTTCTTTTTGCCACACTTATCTTTTGATCAATAATTTTGAAAAGGCATATATTTTTTTTTCTAAGGGCAAAGCGTGGGTCCCATTATAAATGACTGAGGCACTGTATAGAATATAAATGTTAAGTGTCAAGATGAACTTCAATATTTTTATTCAGTGTAAGAGGAACAGAACAAAAAACGCTTCATTTATTTGAATTGAAGAGTTTGACTAAATCTTTAGGATAAAAGGAGAGACACAAAAATAAGTGTTAAATGGTTTCCACCTTCAAATGTCAAGGCTTCATAAAATATATCATAAACTCTGAACTTGACAGTCCTTTTACTCAGTTCTTTTACTGAAAGGCTTCGTTTATTTACCTTTTGTCACTGGGTATTGACCGCTCGTATCTCTTTACCTTTGCTGGACATAGGGGGGGAAAAAAATGAACATATATGGTATTTTCATATTCTTCTCTCTCTGGTATACATACATGAATTAAAATGGATCAATATGTCTGTAGCCCCCTTTTTCAAAAGAAAATGTAACAAGCTTGACTAGAATTCAAACTTTGCGATCCGATTTTTCATTCCAAGCCATTATCCGTTACATCGTCATATTTATATCAGCATAATTAAAAAAAACTATTTCCTTTTATTAACTCTGTGTTACTCACCTCGTATTTCTGCAAATCGGTAGTCTTACAAAAAATTCTTACCGTGTTACAATTGTATAAGATATTTTGATACTGCTGAAAAAATAACCTAATAGGCAATCTACATTACAACGTATATTAAATCAAAATTTGAACTGAAGATATAATTATTCATTGAAAGGAAGATTATAACAAATTTGTTGCATAAACAGATGTTGTAGATTGTAGATGAAACACACAAATACAATAATAAAGAAAAGTTTTATTCCTCAAAAATACAATATAGAAAGATATTACATTAGATAAAATCATAATTACAGGACTAAAAGAGTAATAATATATAACTGTTCCTCGATAAAACCAACGTAGTGTACAGGTTTATATGCTAATTTTGGGAGTGTTTCTCGCATAATAAATAAATGCAAGTCATTAAGTTGATAACCAAATAATTTTTATTCATATAAATATATTACAGAATTAATGAAATAAATTTCATCGTATTTTATGTAACTTTGCTTTTCTAAATGTAGTCCCCACCCGCGTCAGGACGTAGGGTATTTGTCTCTCCACAGTGTCCTTTTCTATTTATCTGTATATTCCCATGAGATTCTTAGGAAGATATCGTGGAACGTTTCCCTGTTTCCTTCTTCACCGTTTGCAATTTAGAGTTTTTCTTCCTCTTAAAATGGTTATTACTTAACCCTGACCTAGTCACCTCGGATTTCTAAAAATGCAGAATTCTCTCGGGTGTTTATAGACACCAACACAAAAATGACTATAACTATAATGTTACAATTATGTAAAATATTTTCATAGTGCTAAAAACAATAGCGGGAAATCTCCAATACAATAGATATTAAATCAAAACTTGAACTGAAGATATAATTGTTACTTGAAATGAAAATTATAATAAATTTGTGGAATATGTTGCAAATTGTATGTGAAACACACAAATACAATAATAAAGAAAAGTGTTATTCATCAAAAATAGCCAAAACATATTTCTATGAATAGAAAGATATTGCATTATCTAAAGTCATAATTAATAATTACACCACTAGAAAAGAGTAATAATATATATATATATATATATATATATATATATATTAAAATAATAAGAACAGTAAGATTTACAATTTGGTGTTTTTAGTAATTATTCTTTTTTTTTTTTTTTTAAAGTGTTCGATAAGAAACAATTAAAATTATTTCCTATTTTAAAAATATGATTCTATCGCTACACAGGAAAACAAAAACTAAAATTTTAAATTTAATTATTAAATTAAAAATTATATTTAAAATTCTTAGATCCATAGAACCAAAAATCGCTTGAGAATGGAATGGAGCTATGGATTTTAAATTAAATTTTTTAATTAAAATTTGAAATTTTGAAACAATCCTGTGTAGCGATGGAACCATATTTTTAAAATAAAAAATAATTATAATATTATATATATATATATATATATATATATATATATATTAAAATAATAAGAACAGTAAGATTTACAATTTGGTATTAGTAATTATTTTTATTTTTTATTTTTTTAAAGTGCTCGATAAGAAACAGTATACTATTAAAATTATTTCCTATTTTAAAAATATGGTTCTATCGCTACACAGGAATTGCCAGACATTGATATTTATTAGCCTTCCCTTATTGAGGAAGCAGGAGATTTTATAGGCATGGGTTCAGGATCTCACCAGACTAACAGATGCCAGAGAATAGTCTTGGTATATTTTTTTATTTTTTTTTTATAATCATTTCACTCCAGGGAAGGTGATAAAGCCACTATAATACAAGAGGTTACTGAGAGTGAAAAATTATTATGAAGGAGAGAGGACAGTAAAAGAACAGGATTCAAAGAATTAGGAGACAGCAATTGACATTGCATTTAAATTTTTGAAGATCAAAGTTGACATGAAAACAAGACGCCAGAAAGAATTTCACAAGTGATACGTGCAAGAGAAGAAACTGTAACCATAGAATTTATGGTTGCAGGAGAAATCATTGGAACAATAACCATTAAAATATTTATATAAAAGGCAGAGGAAAACGATGTTAGAGTGGTGAGAAAGTGACTGAAGCTGAGATGCCATGTCAGGACCAATAACATTGCAGATTCTTGTTTTGATTTTGTCAAGAATCTCAAAATTGTTATGCTGATAGTAAAATTAGCTGATTCCTAATAAGGAAACAATCATTGACCAGGCAGTTTTTCTTTCAGTTTGATATTTATAAAAATCTTCCTCTTAAAACAATTTTCAGAAAAATTATTTTCTGTAGTCCTGTTAATGTTTAGGCATTTTCTAATATTGATGGAGTTTTCTTCCTTGCCTTTTGTTTGGAGTAGAGTGAAACATCAGCATTCTTCTCTCATTGAGTTACATGTGCTATCCATTTTAGTTGCTGCTGTTTAAAGTCCTCAAGTGACAAGGTTTCTGTTATCAGGTGCAATTCTTTGTGATTCTGTAATGCCAGTCCACAAGGTTTCGAGGAAGAATGGTCGTCACTGAAGTCTACTCACTTCACTCATTCAAAGCCATTTTTAATTATTGATCTGAGAAAGCGTTTGTATGCAGGAGATGGTTTAGATGTTTCTAAATGAGTTTCGCTTCATACATGGCATCCAGATGAAAGTCTTGATATGACGAGACTATTTAAGAATAGGACTTGAGTATTTGAGAATGAATTGACCTATTAATATCTGTCATCCCAATAGAAATCTATAATTAATACCAGATTTTTTTTATTGTTTTATTTTAGTTATTATATGTAATTTTTAATTAATTCATTTTTAATCTTTCATTTTGTTTTGTTTTTTTAAAACTTGTAATCATGAGTGGATTTTTAATTTAATATTTATAATCAATCCCACATTTTACACATGCAATAAGTCAATTGTAATTATCCATTCTTGTTTTTGTTTTTCGTTCTTTCATGAGTGACTAATTTCTGTCTAAATTTCTAGGGGGAGGAGTTAATATTTATGCTATTTATATTCGTATGATTGTCCTCATCCTTTCTTAAACAGTAGTTTAGTGGATTAGCGTTGGTTCATGAATTTGGTTATATAGTGATTGTGAGTTCAATCTCTGGGTCAAGCAGTGTGTACTTGAACCCGGTGAAAACAGGTGAGCAATAATTGATCAATAGTAAAAAATAAAAACTAGATGAGGTATCCCTAGACATCGAGAGTGGAATGAGAACAGTCTACCCCCATAGATTAAATAAAGGGTTCAGTTCAGAATTCCCTGTAGGTTACCCAGATTGATATACACCTAAGGCAATATGGAGGGGACAACAGCCAAAGCATTCTGATAACAACAACTAAGATGAGGACACTAGTCTGACGATAATTGTGTAAATTAATGAGATACAGAAGAAATATTTTTAAAGTGTTGCCAATGCAAAAAGTCAGTAAATTTTAGGTCACGGACAAGGGCACTTGGTGAGGATTAAATTCACTACATTAACAGTGTTCTGTGAGAGCTAGCTGTAAACAAAGTTATTAATTACTTAAATCAAGCTTAGACAAAAGGTCACAAGTATGGACTGAATTTACAACATAGGTGATATTGCAAATGGAAAATAAATTACTTTAAAAATAATTACCTTATTATAATAACTTATTTTAGATTATTGAATTAATTATAATTAATCATTATTCTTATTATTATACTTATTAAATTACCTTTTATTTATTTGTGTGTGTGTGTGTGTGTGTGTGTATATATATATATATATATATATATATATTTTAAAAAAAAAAAAAAAATATGATTCCTTCGCTACATAAGAGTTCTCACGTTTCAAAAGCGAGAGCCGAGACCCTCAATATAATTTTTGAAATTAAGTTGAGTTAACGTGTCTGGTCTCGCTTCCTTGTCAAGATTCCCAAATTCTCGCTTGACGAGGAAGCGAGACCAGACACCTTAATTCAGCTTAATTTCAAAAATTATATTGGGTCTCGGCTCTCACTTTTGAAACATGAGAACTCTTATGTAGCGAAGGAATCATTTTTTTTTTTTTTTTTAAATATTATAATATAATGCTCTACTTCTGTATGGAGCACTGTCTTTTTAAAAATAAAAGCAAAAATACTAAGGAACTCCGGATTATTTACCTAACGGGTTCTTTCCTATTTTTCTGCATACCCGCACACACACACATTATATATATATATATATATATATATATATATATATATATACACATAAATTCATGCACTCTTAACTATGAGTCAATGTTCAAATTACTATAAAATATAAATTATAAAAAACATAATAAATGATGCAAAAATTAATTCATCCATCAAACAGATCTTGTAAAAAAATATAAAACACCCTTATTAATAATAATGTCTCTAAATATATTGTTGATGAACAAATAAGACGTTCTGTTAGAAATTTTAATATAAAGCAAATAAAATATAATACTTCTTCAATTAATCCTCTAACATATTAAACTTTTATATTGCAACCAAATACGTTCTAATTCTAAACAAGACGAAAATATCCTTAAAAAATATTAATATATCCACCACAGATCCTAGTAAAAAATAAAAAAAAAAATTAATTATATACTATACTAAATTCAATATATCCAATTTGATCATTTGTAATGACTACTCTCCACCAATTAACATGTTGCAAAAAGCCAACGTTGTATATAAATTTAAATGTTCCTTGGGAGATTGCATCTCCAACAGAAAAAATAATATTCATGTTGATCATACTCCTACTACGTTGTCTTGAATGTTGAGTTTTCATTTGAATGAAAATTCTTGTTGAAAATCCATCTATACTTTTTCATGGAAATAAACACAAACTAAAAATTCTTGAAGGTATCTATATTAAAAAACCAAAACCAACCTTTAATAAAATTAATCATGAATACTGTACAAATGCTTTAAAACGTTTACAGTAAATAGTTTAAAATATTTAGGTTTTAACTAATAGTTTTCTTTTTTTTTTTTTAAGGAAACCTAGGGACATTTCAAACTTAGTTAGCTCCCCTGACGTTTACATTGTGAAATTTTAAATCATACAATACATAACCTTAGCATTTTTCTCATCACAGTTAAAAAAATTAACTTTCAGATGAACACAACAATTTTGTCTTAGAATAAAAACACCACCTTGAGGATGACATTGCGCTAATGTCAAAATTATTCAGAATAAGTGAATATGTATCAGCATGGTAATTTTCTCACATCTTTTAATAAGGGTTCTAAGAAGCTTGTCCATGAATATAAGAGGATCCTATTGAAAATAAGTAGACAAAACTTGTCTAAATTATTCAGTGAGAGATGTTTTAATATATATGTATTTGGGCTGCAATCCCTCTTTTGTAAAAGTTTCATTAAAGACGACTGATAAAGCACTGCGATTAAGCTTTTTATTCAATTTTTATTGTATTTGTACAAGTATTTTCTTTTCTGGACATAAAGTATAAAAATTGTTCAAATGTTTGATATATCTGAGTACATTTGTTGTTCTATTAGCCATTATCAAGGATTTTTTTTATTTTTGCTTAACCAGAGTATATAGATTTTGTATATTTTTATAGTGATGGGAATGTCTTTTTTTTGTTTTCCAAACATGTTTGTGGCTACTTACATTGTTCAAATAATGTAAATAATTACAATATCTCATCTCGGAAATATAGGCCGATAATGGTTGTGTTCATAGTTGATATTATTGAGTGTTGATTTTTTTTCTTTTTTTTATTATTAATGCTTCCATTATTTTCATCCATTTTTTATTTTTTTATTTATTTACTTTTTTTTGCATGAGGATGAGGCTATTATGGCGGTATTTTCTACAAGTATGTTGCGGATAGAGTTTGGTAGGTTTCCCTGTGTTTAAATGGATTCTAATTGAGGTATGGTCTGAGAGATGTAACCTGAGTCTTTTGTATAAGCATGTAATGGTAGGTCCATTATAATTATTCATAAATTTGATTTGATCAGGAACACAGTTCCTTAACATTCATGTAAATTCATAAATATTAGTCTTCTGTAACTTGGATCTTGCATGTGAGTTGTTATATATATATATATATATATATATATATATATATATATATATATATATATATATATATATATAAAAAGAGAAAGAAAAAATCTATGTACTGTATCTCTTTCAGGACATGGGAAGTCGTGGCTCTCCATAACTTCCTATCCTTTGTAGCTCTTAGCAATATTTGCCTTTTTGTTACTGTCCTTCCCACTCTCTGATTTACCATCAGTTTACAAAAGCTTGTTAGATAGGCTATTCACTGTTTCTTTCTTCCTCTTGCCTTCAATATGTCTTGTGAGTGTCAAATTCTCCAAGTCCTCTTTCCTCATTATGTATCTGAAAAAATTTCAACAACCTCTCTCTCTCTCTCTCTCTCTCTCTCTCTAAGCAAAAGTATTCCTTTTTCTTCGATATTTTTCCTTAAACCCTCCACTTAATTACATTATTATTATAATTACTTTGGAAATAGTAAGTGTGGAAGACCTAGCTCAACGACAACAAATATAAGGGTACCCACTGAGGATTGACCTTTGCTACATCAACTACTGAGTTATGGCAAAGTACCTAACTGATATTTACTCGGCCAAACATAGACAAGGCGGCGCAAGTAAAGAGGCCACTGTGAGGGTTGAATTCACAACATGGGTTATATTGAGATTGGAAAATAATTAAACTCTATCAAAGATTGCAATTGCCATGTAGATTTGTCTACTTGTCTGTGTTGATAAGTTGGCTTCGAGCCAGCCAGCGTATCTGGCTGGGAGGGGCAAGATAGGGCAAGCCTCTAATTAAATAAGTGCATCTGCTCATTTCATTGACTAACAAGATAAAATGGTTAAAAACCCATGTTTATATATCAAAATATATTTCCAGACAGGTGTAAATAAAAAATAACGAATAAAACTAAAGCAGTTGTTTTCATCAAAGTAAATTTTTTTCCCATCAAATTTTAACATATCAGACTCTCTTCAACTCCAATTTTCCTCAGAGTTCTAGTAATAGAAAACTTTTATATATAAAAATGAAAGGGAAAGTAAGAATCAGTAAAAGAGGGAATTTGCAATGTTATCAGTTCTGACCTGGCATCTTGACTATAATCATTTTCTAATCACCATAACATAGCTTCCTTGTGCCTTTTCTATACATATTTTCCTAGCTGGTATCTCTAATTCACAAACTTACATGAAGTACAAGATTGCCAGTTAGGTTTCATTGCTAGATATAACTAAGTTTTATGCTAGCATTTTCTTGTCTCAGGCTTATTGCTTCTAGAATTCTCTTCCAGCTCATGTTTTCCTGTCAAATATGATCTTCAAAAATTTCAGTATGTCTATTGTCATCTTCTGTCACACTGAATCCTTTTCTTTTCTTGTCTTTTCTCCTCAAGGTTTCTTTCACACTCAGTAACCCCTTGCTTCTTAGTTACTTGTTTGGGGTGAAATGATTTAAAAAAAAGAAAAGTGTTTATAAATATTTTAAACAGTATATTTAGGTAGCAATCTTTCATTTTAACATGTCTTACAAAACAGAGTGGACAAGGAATGCCAGTTAAGACTTTTGGTGAGATTCTCCTGCTGTCAAATAACTTGTTTGATACCAGTGAGAAACTTGCAAAGGAACTTTCTGAAATTATGTACCTTCCAAAGTATTTTTTGAACTTCATCAATCCTTTACAAGGAGAGAAGGCAGAAGTTAAGAGATCGGGTTTATGGAAAGTTTCCACCTCATATCAAATGACTTCTGATACCAGGAGTAACTCGGCAAGTACCTAGATGGGTGACCGCTTGGAAAGACCAGGTGCTATAAACGTGCAGGTAATGTAATGGATAATGGCTTGGAATTGTTAATTGGAGAGCCAAATTCCAATTCCAGTTGGCTTCATCATGTTCACTTACATGCACCGCTTCTCCCCCAGCTATGGGTTAATTAAATTTATATCACTAAAATCATTATCCTTAAAAAAATAAAAAATAACATTGCATATTTAGATTTCAGCATTAAATAACCTGTGGAGTTTCTTATGCTGCTAAACAAAACCAACCAACTTGTTTGCCAATTTCATTCGTTGAGCTGATAACAATTAGGCCATGTTCATCTTGTATTAAAAGGTATTTTGTTCCAACCAAATAAAACGTAAACAAAGCAGCACACCATGTGAAGATATAAGTAGACAAGAGGTCATTACCAAGAGATAAACATTTATATTTTGTTTCTTCATCATTAAATTTAAAAATAAAGAAAAAAACAAAAAAAAAGGAGAAACTGTTACATTTGATAATTTGGGCTAATTTTAAAACTTGAAAAGATGCGCTTAGGTTTGAGAATTAAATTTCAGCAGCTCAACACATCTGCTTCATTAACATAACTGTCTTTGTCACATTTGATGACATGTGACCAGCTGCACATGCCTTTCCCACACAGTCAAAAATGTTTTGATCTCATTTCCTCCAAATAAATTCAAGAGTTAAATCTTGGCAATTAAGTGAAACTCTTATTTTGTCGTAGATTTTCATTTGATACATGCTGTCGTCTTATTTACACAATTTAAATCAACTATTGTCCTCATCTTTGTTTTTACTATCATAATATTTTGGCCATTGTGCTATCCAGCCTCCATCCAGTGCATATTGATTTGGGCAACCCACAGGAAATTGCAGACTGAACCCTTTATTTAATCTAAACTGTTTTCATTTCATTTCACTTCTCATGTCTAGGGATATTTTGTCTAGTTCTTTTTTTATTTGTGTTCCATTATTGTTCGCCCTGTTTGCACCAAATTCCAAGCACACACTGCCCAACCCAGGAATTGAACTCACAATTACGATGTCACCAAATTCACAAATCAACATTTATTCCACTCTCAGTGGAGAACGTGGAGCCTTAAACCTAGCCTTCCTGCTGATCAGTCATGCTTGACTGCACTCATTGAAGATTTTTCTCTTTTGTCGTAGCTACTGCTACAGACTTTGCCTTTCTTTCTTTATTACAGGGCAAGCATTAACAGGGCAGTAGTAAAAATGAAAGCTAAATGAGATATTTTACAAATAACTTTGGACATAGACTAGAAAAAATAAATCTTTCTTTTTTCTTAAAGAACCGATCCTTGTTTGACCCCTGATATGAGTGACTTTAACAGCTTAGAATAAAATCTGTAGCTTTCATAATTGAATTCAGATCTCAACTTTGTAAATAATGCTGTTTTATAGGATTTTCCAGTTGAGACTTAATTGCCTCCCAGCAAACATGTGATAAAATTATTGGGGGTGGAGGGTTGTAAGAGAGACTGTCAAATCTCTTATTTCAAATATTAAGAATGTTGCAAATGAAAAAGACACAACTGTTAGGTTGACCACTTTCAGTTTTTTCATTTGTTCAGATCTCTGAAGTTCACAGATAAAAGCCAGAACCCTTCAGCTTTGTTGTTTTTTACTTCATTTAAGTACAGCTTCCCAAAGCAGCAGGTATCTTCCATGTGAATGCTGCTTTCTTTTTCTAATTTCATCTTCCCAGCAATTGTCAGACAAACCAAACTTCTTAAATAGCCACACATTGGCCACAAAGTGAATCAGAAATTTGATACCTGTAGAACTAACTTACATTTTCTGATTTTTAACTAATCAGAAAAGTATCTCTTTAAACCACATTTGTTTACAAACTTTATTTAAACAGGTTTTGAGACCTTCAGACTTGAGCATCATCTTTTACAAGTTTTGAAAAACAAATTTTATGCATGTATCTTTTTCATAAACCATCAGGGTTCATTTTGGCAGTTCTTTTTACATCAATTTAAGTATCACATAAACAAAGTTTTACCCATAATATTTTATTCAAGACCTTTTTTCACTCACCATCTGGCTTCATTATAGCATTTTTTTTATTTAAAAAATACATGTTAGTAACTTTCTTCTAATAATAAGCATTTTTCAAACACTCCCCACAAAAGTAAGTCTGATAAACAAACCTAGTTTATCATATTTTTTATTTTTTTATTTATGTGGTCAATACCAACCAATAGGAGGGATCAGATAAAACAAATCTTAAGTCTGAGGTTATAATTCCAAGGGTCAAAAATCAATCTTGCAAGTCCAACATCAGGAAATGCTGGGGGCTGTAAATCAAAAGAATCAAAAATTCACATCACAACTTGCAATGCACAACTACCTCTTCATCCGAGAAGAGCCAAGCGGTCTGTCTATTCAAAGTAGAGTTCTTTTAGGGGGGGGGCTATGATTGGTTGACCCTGGCGAGGAAGTGCAAACAATTACCATATTTTGCGGCCTGCTAAAGTTAACCCGAACTGTATTCAGATTTTCTTTTTCAACAAATACCACAAAGAACACAAAATCTTATCGAAGGTAAGACTTTTCTTTTTGCCCTTTAATTATTCTTAAATGATTTTATATTCCCTTTTTATTATATGAATTTTTTTAGTGGTGCTTCACTGAGATTTCATATTGATTTTTTTTTTTTTTTTATTTGTTTAACGGCATATCAATTCCTTATGGGTCATTTAATGCAAAAATTTCATTATCTTGGGAGCTTTGAAGTACTAAAAATATGATATACGTTATTCTGCTTTCACAACTGAATACGTAAATGATTTTCAGCTTTTGTGTATATACATATTTGTGTGAACATATTTACTAGAGGCATTGATATATATATATATATATATATATATATATATATATGTGTGTGTGTTTTATGTTACAGTTTTGTTGATGTTATATTTTGGAATAGTTTGATTTCTTTAAGAAATTGTAGGATATTATATGGATTAATGTCATGAAAGCATTCTTTCATGCTGCTTGTTTCATGTTCTTTTATGTTTTGTTTAGTGGCATATCAACCTCTATGTGTTATTTAATGCCAAAATATAAATATTTTGAACACAGTCTTATGGCTTCAGCTACAGATAAAATGTATTGTTGGTCATTTTCTATAAAATGCATTGTTGGTCATTTTGTTATAAATATTTACTGCTATTCATTTTGCTTTAAATATGTATTGTTTGTCATTCTGCTATGAATCGGTATTGTTGGTTATTTTTTTTATATAAAAATGTATACTTACTATAAAAGTATTTTTGTACTTTCATAATGTTTTGTCTTTTGGGTTCACTATTTGCCCATAGCTGAGACCCTGTGTCAGGGTTAGCCTGGGAACAACAGCAATTAAGACATGGTCCCACGCTCCTCAAAACCTCCAATCTCCTGATCAGAGGCTTTGCTGCCAAATGTAGTTTATCCTCATATCAAGGACTAATTTAGCATTGAGATCTACACACCACTGTATGGAGTATTGATAAAACTTGCCCAGTTCTATAGGCATATTGTTACTGTCATCACAGTGTCACCTCTGACCTTAATTCTTTGAGGATTATTGGGAAATGCTGCCTGAAAGATTGATCTTCAGGAATCAGGCTCTCCAGCTCTTCTCATGGCTTTCTCAACTAAAGGCCAAACACCATGTCTCAGATGAACGAAATGAATCAAGATTTGTTCTCCAAAGCCAATAGCAGTTTGATCCGAACCATATGTGGCCTTCTAAATGGAGCCGTGTCCATTCAGACCAGCAGACATTGATTGATATTGTTAAGTGGTATTTGTTAAATGAGTTTTCATTGCCCCCTACCTCCATTCCCAATGATGATTTATGGTTATATCACCTTCAAACACCAGTTCTTATATAATCACCAAAGTTAAGCAACATTGAGCCTGGTCAGTACCTAGATGAGTGACTGCTTATGAATACTGGGTGCTGTAAGCTCAGATGTGCAGGTAGTGTAATTTGTAAGGCTCAGAATTTGAAATATGAGAGCTGAATTGTAATTTCAGTCAGCTTTGTCATATTCAATTACATGTAAATACTCTTGGGAAAGGTATGGCTCCACCTCTCCCCAACCTATGGGTTAATTAGTAGAGATTGTGTCAGAAAATCATTATCTCCCCAAAAATTCTTACAATATAAAGAATATTTTCTGGCTTTAAATAACCTGCAAAAAGTTGACAAGCTGTACCCCCCCCCCCAAAAAAACAAAACAAATCTGTCCATCCCCAATGGAAGAACTATTGTTGACCTCAAGAGAGAATTTTAATGGCAGTTGTTGCTATAGGGCAATGGGAGTTATTAGGTCAGCTCCTAATTGTAATCACTTGTAACTTACGTGCTGAAAACTTATTGCTGTCCATGGTGCAACACTTGAGCAAACATTAGTCCTGTCCTCGAATAGTGTCATCAGATCGAGACTCTCATGTGGATGTCAACTTGTTCAGAGATGTCTAAACTGTCAGCTATATATACATCTTTTTTTCTAAGATCAATGATAAAAATGGCTTTATGCAAATGAATCCTCTAAGTATTAAAAGACAACTATTTTCATTTTTTTTTTTTTTTTACCATAATGCTCACCCTGTACAAGGCCCAAGAGCCATTCAAGGTAGAAGGTTACAGAGAAAGAGGTAAAGTTTATCAGGATATGTTGGAAAATCAATGGTTAACCTCTTAAACTTGAACAGTGTAGTGATTGGGGAAGTATCCTCTTGGATTGATTCATCAGGTCGTAGCAACTGGGGCTACAGAATCACAAAGAAAGAACTTTGTCAAATAACGAAAGTTACATTACTTCCAACAGTGGCAACAACTAAAATGGATAGCTAGAAGGGAAAATAATGATATGATCAAAATGTTGATTTTATACACTACCATAAACAAAAGGTTAGGAAGGAAACTCCCATTAAAACTAGAAAGAGTGAGACCAGTTGACTTCAGAAACCCCTTTCGCAGAAAAACTGTTTTTAGAGAAAGTAATGCTGACTGTTGGACCAATGAATGTCAAATATGTCTTGTATGGAACGGTTAATTTCATCTGTAAGTTGAACCGATCAAGGCTCTTTTTTGTCTTCCACTTGATCTTTTCCCATAATTTTTATCCCATAAGTTGATATAAAACTTCCTGCCTATTTCTATAGTAATGGCCACCAAACTGCATGGAAAGTTTTTTTAATTGGACACATATATATATATATATATGTGTGTGTGTCTTTCATGGTTGATGTCCATAATTTTCAGTAGGTTCCCATATAGTTCTTCATTGAGCATGTGTTGTTCCCAACTGCCATTTAAGTTGACCTCTCAGGAATATTAGGTGGTGTAATAGGTAATGGCTTGGAATTGGTATTCAAAGAGCTGAGTTCCAATACCAGTTGTATTGTTGGTCATTTTGCTATAAAATGTATTGTTGGTCATTTTGCTATAAAATGTGTTGTTGGTCATTTTGCTATAAAATCTGTTGTTTTTACTTTAAAAATGTATTGTTGGTTATTTTACTGTAAATATTTACTACTATTCATGTATTGTTGGTAATTTTACTATGAGTTGGTATTGTTGGTAATTTTTTTTATATAAAAATGTATTTGTTTTTTTTTTCCAATCTCCTGATCAGAGGCTTTGCTACCAAATGTAGTTTATCAAGGACTAATCTTTCTTTACCAGTTATTTTGTCTAACTGCTTGACCCAGTGAAAATTACTTGGTCACAACATAAGATTCTAGTTTTTAAATTCTGTTTTTAAAAGTTGATATAAAATTGTGTGCTGATGTGTAGTCATATTTGTAATGTTGCTTCTCGGTAACTTTTCTATAAATATGGTAACTGTTCAGATGTGCTCTTCACTATGGTACCAAGATTTTTTTAATTTAAGCACATTACTAGATTGACATGGAGATCTCATCAATTGACAATTGAGCTGGCCAGATGTAACTGTAAATTCTATGATCGGTTTCTTTCCTTGCACTTCTCACTTGTGGAACTCCTTTTCAGATCCATGCCTTCCAGCCAACTTTAATCTTCAAAAATTTAAATGCAATATCAATCATTATCTACTGTTCTCCTGATTAATCTTTCCTCTTCCCACTCATTATTAATGTTTCTCTTAACTAATTGCGTCTTAGTGGCTTTACTGCCTTGCATGGGGTAAACTCAATTATAAAAAAAAGTAAAAAGATTGTTTTTCATAAATTTTAAACATAATTTTTTTTTTGTTTTTTTGACAATATTAAAAAATAAATAAAATTATATTATTTTATTATAAAATATAATATATTTATTATATATATATATATATATATTCATTATAAAATATATATATATATATATATATTCATTATAAAATATATATATATATATTCATTATAAAATATATATATATATATATATATTCATTATAAAATATATATATATATATTCATTATAAAATATATATATATATATATTCATTATAAAATATATATATATATATTCATTATAAAATATATATATTCATTATAAAATATATATATATATATTCATTATAAAATATATATATATATATTCATTATAAAATATATATATATATATTCATTATAAAATATATATATATATATTCATTATAAAATATATATATATATATTCATTATAAAATATATATATATATATTCATTATAAAATATATATATATATATTCATTATAAAATATATATATATATATTCATTATAAAATATATATATATATATATATTCATTATAAAATATATATATATATATATATTCATTATAAAATATATATATATATATATTCATTATAAAATATATATATATATATATATATATATTCATTATAAAATATATATATATATATATATATTCATTATAAAATATATATATATATATATTCATTATAAAATATATATATATATATATTCATTATAAAATATATATATATATATATTCATTATAAAATATATATATATATATATTCATTATAAAATATATATATATATATTCATTATAAAATATATATATATATATATATTCATTATAAAATATATATATATATATATATTCATTATAAAATATATATATATATATATATTCATTATAAAATATATATATATATATATATTCATTATAAAATATATATATATATATATATTCATTATAAAATATATATATATATATATATTCATTATAAAATATATATATATATATATATATTCATTATAAAATATATATATATATATATATTCATTATAAAATATATATATATATTCATTATAAAATATATATATATATTCATTATAAAATATATATATATATATATTCATTATAAAATATATATATATATTCATTATAAAATATATATATATATATATTCATTATAAAATATATATATATATATATATTCATTATAATATATATATATATATATATATATTCATTATAAAATATATATATATATATTCATTATAAAATATATATATATATATTCATTATAAAATATATATATATATATTCATTATAAAATATATATATATATATTCATTATAAAATATATATATATATATATTCATTATAAAATATATATATATATATATATTCATTATAAAATATATATATATATATATTCATTATAAAATATATATATATATATATATTCATTATAAAATATATATATATATATATTCATTATAAAATATATATATATATATTCATTATAAAATATATATATATATATTCATTATAAAATATATATATATATATTCATTATAATATATATATATATATATTCATTATAATATATATATATATATATTCATTATAATATATATATATATATATATTCATTATAATATATATATATATATATATATATTATAATATATATATATATATATTATAATATATATATATATATATATATATTATAATATATATATATATATATTATAATATATATATATATATATATATTATAATATATATATATATATATATTATAATATATATATATATATATATTATAATATATATATATATATATCATAATATATATATATATATATATATATTCATTATAATATATATATATATATATATTCATTATAATATATATATATATATATATTCATTATAATATATATATATATATATATTCATTATAATATATATATATATATATATTCATTATAATATATATATATATATATATATTCATTATAATATATATATATATATATATATTCATTATAATATATATATATATATATATTCATTATAATATATATATATATATATATTCATTATAATATATATATATATATATATATTCATTATAATATATATATATATATATTCATTATAATATATATATATATATATATATATTCATTATAATATATATATATATATATATATTCATTATAATATATATATATATATATATATATTCATTATAATATATATATATATATATATATTCATTATAATATATATATATATATATATATTCATTATAATATATATATATATATATATATTCATTATAATATATATATATATATATATATTCATTATAATATATATATATATATATATATTCATTATAATATATATATATATATATATATTCATTATAATATATATATATATATATATATTCATTATAATATATATATATATATATATATTCATTATAATATATATATATATATATATATTCATTATAATATATATATATATATATATATATTCATTATAATATATATATATATATATATATTCATTATAATATATATACATATATATATTCATTATAATATATATATATATATATTCATTATAATATATATATATATATATATATATATTCATTATAATATATATATATATATATATATATTCATTATAATATATATATATATATATATATATTCATTATAATATATATATATATATATATTCATTATAATATATATATATATATATATTCATTATAATATATATATATATATATATATATTCATTATAATATATATATATATATATATATATTCATTATAATATATATATATATATATATATATATATATATATATATATATATTTCATTATAATATATATATATATATATATATATATATATATATATTTTCATTATAATATATATATATATATATATATATATATATATTTTCATTATAAAATTTTTGCTCCGTCTTCTTATCATTATTATATACTATTTTCATTATAGAATATATTTATAATTATTATTATAAAATATATATTATATGGTTTGGGGATGTTTTTCTGCAAAAGGTCCTGGCAACATATCAATAATAGATGGTAGGATGAATGCCACAGCATGTCAAAATATATATATTTTGGGATCAAATTTAATGATTTCGGCTATTCTACAAAGTATTAAATGAAGTTTATTTATTCTTTTTTTGTATTGTACGAATACTTTTTTCACCCATTAAAAAGGGTAAATGGGATTTTTTTCTATAAAATAAAATTTTTTTTTCTGTTTTATATGCATATTTATTCATGTTGCATCTGTGTACAGTTAATTATAGGAAAAATGTTTATTCATTAGTTGGAAATACAATAATGTAAAATTTTTTTTTGTGCATATGAATATTTGTTTCCCCTCCCACTGTATATAAGTGCAAGTATATGTGCATATATATATATGTTATTTTTACCTCATGCACACACACACACACACATATATATATATAGATATAGATTTCATTTAAAACCAACATTTTTTTGCCAATAGTGTATATTTCAATAAACTTAATTTTTCCCATGTGCCATTTTTACCTAAATTTGTTTGACCCATATTATAGAACTGTTGTTACTGTTGATCAGGAGTTTCACTTGGAGACATTTTCTTTTAGTTTGACTTCCAGATATTGATTTTTTTTTTTCTCTCTCTATAGTGTTGTCCATTTCATTGCAATTCTGACATCAATATCTTTTTGTGTGGAATACAAATCATCCACTTCAGACTGTCACCCTTGAATGTTTCAAGATCTCTATCTGCTTAATTAAAAGGCATGGATGTTGTTATGACTTCATTTATATGAAGTCTGTCTGCTTTGTTAGATACTCATCACAGATTAAGAACTATTCTTGTGATAGACGATATTATTGGTAGGATTTATTAAAAGCATATATGTGAACTTTCCTTTTCAATGTTAGGAAATCTTAGAAGAGCAGTTTCTGCTATAATTGGGTCTACCTCTTGATCTATTCTCATAATTTGTAACCCATACTGATGGATAACATCTGGTTTATTCCTACAGTAATAGCCAGTACATCAAACTCACCTTTCACAGATTGGGTCTGTAATACTTGTATGTTTGATATTTGATGTTTACCTTAGCTCTATTTGGCAATCAGTCGAGGTGAATGATAATTCTGAATGTAAAACAGGTTCAGTGTGGGACTGGCAATGTCTTTTCATAGAAATCCTAGTTGTTACAGAAAACATAGCAACACTGAGTCTGTGGGTTTATGTGCTCCACATGCTGTGAGAGGGTCTTTTCTTGTCTCTCTTGAGCTTGTTAGTAATTACACCGTTCCGATGTCCAGAATGCTAGCTGGGTTCAAGCAATACATTTGCCAATGTTAAATATTGGTTTTGGCAAATGTATGCCAACCGTTTTTATGCGTTTAATCTGTGTTTTTATTTATTGTTTTTAAATGGTGTAGATAATTCTGCATATCCGTCCGAATCATTAGCGCATTTATTACCACATTCTCTGACTTTTATTTCTTGAAATAAAACAAAACCTCCTTTTTTGTTATTTCTTTTTTTTTTTTTCTTCTATTTAGAGAGCTGTTTTTTTTGCTTTAAGAAAAAGCCTTGCTCCCCAAATGCATCTCATAGTGCTTCGGAAGAAAAATAACAAAGCAAGTGCTGAGGACAAACATTAGTGTCATTCTTTACAGATTAACTCGCAGTGATACCCAGTGTTTTGTAAGCCATGTCTGTCGTCTTTGCTCTGCTTTCCTATGCAGGCATTTTTTTTCAAAGATTTGCTTCAATCATAAAATTGTATTCGTAGAATTGACATAGTAAAAGCAAATTGGAGGATAAAAAGTGCAATAACAAAATCTGGAGGCATATTGGAATAGCAAAAGGTGCCTTCCAAAACCTAAGCAAAGTATTAAGAAACAAGAAAGAAACAGGCACATAATGAGGAAAGGGGGGGGGGCTTGGAAAATTTGATACTCACATGACATATTGAAGACAAGAAGGATAGAGGAAAAACAGTGCAGAACCTAACAAGCTTGTGTAAATGGATAGCAGAACAGGGTTTAGGAGAAATAGCAAAAAAACAAAATTCTTCACTTAGTTACAAAGAACAGAAAGTGGTAGTCATGATTGCCTACGTCCTGAAGGGACATGACTCATAGAAGAAGAAAGGAAGTGTTTAGGGTTTGGCCGCCAAATTTAAAACAATCGTGGAGCGCTAAATAATGGCTTAAATTCTCTGAAACTTTGCACGATTATTCTTTGACCTTTTTGTCTTTCATTTTAAATTTTCATTGTGTCTGGAACTAGTGATCTCAGAAGAAATGAGTTTCGAAAGTAAATAAAACAATGCTTCAATGCAATCACTTCATTTAGCGTTTAAAGAATTCATACTGAATCTACTTAGAGATATTTAAAAAAAAAATTACCTGTATTTGATAAAACTATAATAACAGTGTAACCCGGATATAAGAGCTTTTCTCTGGTCCCAAATTAGAGCCTGTGTTAATAAAACAAAATAGACCAAACCCGGAAATAAGAGACTTCTTCTCCGGTCCCCGACAACTCTCTTATATCCGGGTTACACTGTATTTTTCTAAAATTACAAAAATCCTCATTTCAGCAAAATATGCTGATGTCAGCCATTATGTAATAAAAAGAGTATTACCTTTTGAGTAATTCAATAAAGTTTTTTCATGACGCTCTATTTTTATGAACATGTTTGGGTTTTCGAATCAATTGCTTAACCAGAAACAGAGCATATTAATTAAAAATTTGTGTGCAGAGGTTAAAAAAGAAAAGAAAACCCTTTCTCCTGCTTGGAATAGGGTTAAGCATTAATATTCTGGACGACTTGAATGCAGGTCTGATGAGAGCAAGCTGAGGAATTTATCTTACCTGATCCGTGACCCATCTCAAGAGAGAAGCTGTAAACAAAAATCAGTCTTTGTCAAGCTATGAAAATTTCTGGCATTGTAACCGTGAGAGAATATTTAAAAAAAAAAAAACCCCAAAACCCACAGGCTATGAGGTCCTAAATGAAATGGTAAAACATGTGAAACCAGTCACTTCTTTTATGTACCCTGCCTTTCAGTTTGTAGACAATCTTTGCTCTCCAAGATTTCCCTATCCTCTGCCACTATTAGCAGTATTTGTTCTGTTCCTATTTCTTTCCACCTCTCGTTCTGCCATTCATTTACATAAGCTCATTATGGAGGTTACTCTCCATTTCCTTCTGCTCCTCCTGTTTTTAGTGCCCTGTCAGTGTCAACTTCTCTAATCCCTCTCTCCTCATGCGTTTCAGAAATTTCAAGCGTTTCTTTCCGATTCGAAGTATAAGTGTCCTTTTTGCTCTTACTTTCCTTAAAATTTTCTTTTTCTCACATGCTCTGTCCATAGTATTCTCATCATCCTTCTGTAGAACCGCATCTATGTTACCTGAAATCTCTTCATCTGTGAGCATTCACTACAATATTGGAAGATTGATATTACATAGTAGTTCAGTATGCATTTCTTTTGTTTTAATGAAGTTTTTGTGTTTCTTAATGTTTTGTTTAGCCTTTTAGAAGGTATCGGTCACTTTTCCAATGCATGTTGCATGGAATAAGAAGTCACATGGATGTTGTGATGGCCAAACTCTGATCAAAGCATCGACTTGCTGGCTAAACTGTCTGAAATGTAGTTGGTAGGGTTTCCTGATCTGATTGGTGAAGGGGAACATCCCTCCCAAATTGCCCTGCAC
>OZ038506.1:17759503-17782003 GCA_964036315.1 Acanthosepion esculentum | reverse complement strand
CACACACATATATATATATATATATATATATATATATAATCGTTTCACTCAATGAAAGTTTTGGTTATTTACATTATTAGGACTGTTATCCTCCTTCATTGCCATATTCACAACGTTTCGGCCGTTGTCCTTGTGGATAAAGATGTTGGTTAGATCCAGTGACTAAACTCAGAGTGGTGAACCAAACTTGGAGAGTTTTTAGTTAAAGGGAAATAACTGAGACATCCAGGAAGAGGCATGGCACGTGGAACTAGGACAATCTACCCCGATGGATGAAATAAAGGGTTCGGTTCGAAATTCCAATCACCTGAAGAAGGCCCGAGCGTGCAATGGCCGAAACGTTGTGAATATGGCAATGAAGAGTAGGATAACGGTCCGAATAATGTGAATAATGTAAGTAATCATAATACCTTATCTCAGAGATATAGACAGAAATTTTTTATATGTTCGTTATCGGAACTCCTACGTTTGATATGTAATGGCGGATATAAACAACTCGCATGTGATAGATTGTAACAAATGCCTGGATTGATACATTTTTTTTTTACGTCTTATAAACCTTTTGCAGGTTATTTAAAGCCAGGAAATATTTTTAGATCATAATTTTGGGGAGATAACGATTTACTGATAAGAGTCTTAGTAATTAGCTGGTGGGGGAGAAGGGGTGCATTCATGCCCCTTTCTCGGGAGTATTTGCACGTAAGTGAATATAACGAACCCTACTGGAACTCCGATTTCCAATTCAGGGCCGTTGTCCATTTTATTACCCGCACATCCGAGCTTACAGCACCTGGTACACCCAAGCAGTCACCCATCTAGGTAAAGACCAGGCTCAACGTTGCTTAACTTCAGTGATCGTACGAGAACCGGTGTTTCAGCATGATACGGCTGTAAGCTATCTACGGGGATGGAGGTAGGAGAAAATGAAAACTCATTCAACAAATACCACTTCATATCAGTCAATGTCTACTGGTCTGAATGGAGATGTCGCCATTTAGAAGGCCACACATGGCTCGGATCAAACTGCTATTGGTTTTGGAAAATAAGTCTTGATTCGTTTTCTTCATCTGAGACCTGGTGGTTGGCTTTTACACGAGACAGCCATAATAACGGTCACCCATTAAGGTACTGACTAGGCTTGACGTTGCTTAACTTCGATGATCATGCAAGGCTGGAGATGGTGAAAAGAGCCGAATATGTGTGGATAAGGAAAATAGCTAATCTCAGAAAAGCAGACATCGTTGAGGAATTGCTATAAAAACGAACGTTCACTTCTCCACACGTCAGAATCTCGGGGAAATTCTTTTATTGCTAGATTTCTCACATAATGGTGCATCGATTCAATCTACTGTCAAGTACCAGAAGCAAATATAAGTGCATTTCTGTCGGAAAATGCACTTTCGGTATATAACTAATCCTACCAGTTTTAAAAATGAGAATTTTCTTTTGCCAAATTTTTCAAACGCTGTGCATCAGAATATATTGAATATGAATTACTCAAATTCATTTCTTAAACACTTTTTTTCTTTTTTAGAATAATGTTAGAAGTGCAGAAAGAATTTACATAATAAAAATAAGTACAAAGCTCTGTCGTTCCCGATGAACAAATAAAGATGGTTCTATGTTGTTCAATCCCAGAATGCATCAGAAAGCGAAATAAGTAAATTCCATTTTTAGAAAATGTTGATTTTTCATAACGCCACCAGTTGGAAAAATAAAGGAAAAGAAAAACGAACTTTGGTTTGGCAGACTATCAATTCTGTTTGACAAAAGACTAAAATCACTATTCGAAGCTAATTTCTATTTTTCTTTTTTATATCTCCAAGGAATTTGGAACTGGGGAATTTGTTTGTGACATCTTAATGACCCTCATCTGAACTGAAGAGCTTATATGCAGATAAAGAACAAGTTGAAATACAAAAATAGTACAAGGATATATTTTGTTACCAGATTTATTTACTGGATTTATTATCTTTCTCTTCGGCAAGAACTAGAAGACCGAGATTTATTATTGTTTCTTTGGTGTATGTTCAAATTCTTCCCCCCAAAAAGACCCGAACTTGAAAATTAAAAAAAACATCTTTAAGTACTTTTGTTGGTCTTCAATCAAACTTATGTATATAAGACAAAAAAAAACAAAAACAAAAAGGAAACCTTTATCAATACTTCATTTTGATTTTGCCAGTGAGAATCGAACAACACAAAAATAAAAATACCAGAAATTCATTCTTTCTTTTATTATCTGTCCATGTCTCATTTCCTGATGAAGCTTTAATAAAAGTGAAACCTGTAAAATTTCTAAACGTTTCCTATTTGTTCTTTATCCTGTCATTCTGTTGGATTCCGATCCATATTTTATCCCAATTTACACACACACAAACACACAATGATTATTTTTTTTATATAGTTTAGTTCCATTTATTATTTTTTTAATAAATACTATTAACCCCTGTTTATATTAAATATGAAGTAAAAATACTATTTTAAATGCAATACATATTTTAAAATAAAAATCGTAATCCCCATATAATATATGGACTGCGCCAGCATTGCGATAACCAGATATTTTTTACTAACATTTAAATTATGTAATGCTTTGTCCCTACCCAACACCTGAAGATTGCGTTGTGCATGAAACTCTGAGTCGTGCTACCGATGAGGGATAGCCAAGAAGCTGTCTTTAGGCTAGCTCCTGCGGAGGGCTTTTGGACTTTCAATCTTCAGCATCCTATGTATGTAAAAGTTATAAGAATTTAGAAATAATTATTTATTTTTATATAATTTATGTTTATTCGACACTTTAATTCGTCATAATCTTTCTTCGTATACGCGACCGATCTCCGTAGTTTGTTTACGTTTATTCTGTGCGCAATTCTTATTTTCTTTTAAGATCACCATTCTTTATGATCCCTTCGCATAAAGTCACTCTTAAAATACTTAGGCAACCCGAACTATAGAATATTTCCAGTACGTCATAGTACGTGTACTACAAAAAGAAAACAACAAAAACATATAAGCAACGAACGGTAACCCGATTAAGTTTTAATTACAGTTTAATTAGAGATATCAATTGTAATTGTGACGAAAAGTGAAATTAAAAGTTATATCCAGCATCGTCGCTGTGTAATACAAGGAAGTTAGAATGTTTGTCTAAACGTAAATCTCGCTTGTGTTCATGAATGCGGATTTTTTGAAACTGTCTTATATATGTATATGTTTGATAGCAATATCAAAATTTGGTGTAATTTTCTGTGTGTTAGGATTGGCTAATTGTGGCTTAAAGTTGCATTATCTTGAGAAGTTGGAATGAGTTTATTATCATTGGCTTTTGAGACTAGCAGGTTAATCACTACATTGCCATCAGACATTTTGCTTTTCATTTCTTTTTTTATTTCTGGAATATAACATCATCAGATGAGATACATATTTTGTGTGTGTGTTGAGTAAAGTTCAGAGAAAAGGTCAAAAATGTCTTTTCATCTTCCTGAAGAAGGTACAAAATTCTGATTTAAAAAAAAAAAAAAAAAAAAAAAAATGCAAATGAAAACCAAAACGAAAAGATTGCGTGATGTCCCCACCCATATATATATATATATATATATATATAAAAAGAATCGGAGTACTTATGTGATACATTTCTTTTCGTTCACTAGATACTGGATGGATCTCTTGTTTCTATCGTTCATTTTTGGAATTTATTTTCATTCAATTTCAAATCACCTTGTTAGTATGTTTTAAAGCAACCTTACTTCAGTGTCTTTTCGTACAATGCAGTTTCAACTGCTTTGGGGTTACTTCCATACAGATATACATGACGAGAATTTCAGTTTTATCCAGATTAAGTTTCGACTGCATTCAGATATCGAACCAACTGGTTTCACTTAGCCGAAATTGTTTGGAATTTCACAAAAGCTATTATAATAAATTACTTTAGAATTGTGGATTACTAGAGATTCCTGCAGTCATTATAAGATATTCCTTGGCAAGCTAATCTTTCTATTTATTTTGTCTTTTAGAGATTATTATGGTCTATCATAATCGAGGACGATTCAAACTCGCTTTGTAAATATCTGCTTGCTGGAAAGCTAATATCTTAGTCCAACAAAATGTCTTTAGGTCTGTTTGCCATTGGTCCATTCTGTTTTTAATTTTGTTGCAATGAAGATGGATACTGATACTACCTACACTATTTACCTTATTCGGACTATTGTCCTCATTTTTGTCACCATATTTATTACAACGTTTCGGCTGTTGTACGCTCCGGCCTTCTTCAGCTGGTTGGAATGTCGAACTGAACTCTTTATTTCGCTTACTAGGGTAGACTGTCCTAGTTCCAAGTGCCATGTTTTAATGGATGTCAGTTGTCTCCTGTTAATTCCCCTCTCCAAGTTCTCCACTGCCTTAACCGGGTATTGAACTCACACTCTTTGGATCCTGTCACTGGATCTAACCAACGCCGAAGTTTATCGTCATACCCAGGACGGTCTTCGAATAGGCAATTTATTATTGAGTTATGCCAATAATATATAAGGTAGAAATGGTTTTATTACTTTTGTCATTTGATAATGTGAATCTTTTCATGTACATTGTTTTTTTTTTCTTTTTTTTTTTTAATTGTGGTATAAGATGTCCCCAATTTTTAAGGGTGATTTTGGGGGATTTAAAGGTCGTCTTATACTCGGAAATATACGGTACATAAATATGTTTACTACACTTTTGTTTGTTTGGTTTTTTGTTTTCTTGAACATCAAAGATGATAAATGTTTGAGAATATCAGATTAATGTCATGAGGAAAATATGAAAAATAAATCTTCTTTTGGAAAACAAAAGAAATTTCGCTTTGCCGCTGGTTGTTTGTTATCTTCATTGTATATTGATTCTTTCAGGGAATAAATTATATTCTTGCCAGGTTCCTACAATTAGATATATTATTTATAGTTTTTCGCTTTTTTTTTTAATAACAAAATCAAATCTGTTGTCCTCCAGATACAAGGAAAGACTTAGAAATCTAGTGAATATTCAAATATAAGTATCTAGTGAAAGTTTTTACCGTTTTGCTATTTGAATTTTCCGAAAATCATAAATCTTAATTTAATGACTACATAAGTCCCTTGCAAATTCCTTTACTACAAAAATCAGTGGAGATTTCTCTATTATATTGTTAAATATTTGAGCTTAACAAATTTAACAAACAATAACAATAATAATGGACACATGACCCAATGGATAAAAGCTTTGGTTGAAGTAATCCAGTGACTTGACCCAAAGAGTTGTGAGTTCAATACCTAGCCACAGCACAGGTGAACAAAAACTTGGAGATTTGACTTACTAAAGGGAAATAACTGAAACTGGGATATCCGGAAGAGGTATGTGTAACTAGAGAATAATCTACACCCGTGGACGAAATAGAGGGTTCGGTTCAAAATTCCCATAATCTGAAGAAGTCTAGAACGGCCGAAATGTCGTGAATGACGAGGACGAGAGTCAGAACAATGCAAGTAGTGTAAATAGTGACAATGCCTCATCTAAGAAATATAGACAAATAATCACAAATATGAATGCATGTGATTATTTAAAGAAGTAAGAGGGTACAAGTAAAAAGATTACGTTTTACCATTTCATTGAAGCAGACGTTAAACACGTGCTATCAACTCCTTTATCTTTTGTTGGTTTGTTTATTTATTTCTCTCATTGGAGCCATGGTGCTTCGCTGATGCCTTCTTTATCTTTCCTCGCAATCAAAATGGAATAGTCCATTATTTATTAGGTATAGACAGGACGTAGCGTACGTGCTAATTAAAGAACAAACAGAATTATGATGCGACAGCAGAAAGATAAAATTAATCACAGGTATAATGATGAAGAATGTGTTGTTTTTTTTGTTATCTTTTGTTTCGCTGTCTATAACTTCTGTCATTCTAAAACAAATAGAAATATAAAATTGACAAGTGAATCTTTATATTCGGTCTCCATCACTGATATAATAATGGACGGTATGACTTTTTATGTCCGTAAATTCTGTAACACTGAAGTAAATAGACATCCGAAATCATGTCTTGATTTAAAAATCTGCCTTTTTGATAATGTCTGTAAATATTTGTTTTTACTCGTCTATTAGGCAAGAACCTCCTATTGACAGGGCATCTTTCTGTTACCAAAGGACTGATTGGGACTAATTCGTTATTTTCTTGCGACGCCCCCCCCCCCCGCACACCTTTCCATTAAATTTTTAATTTACTCGTTGAAAATTGTGCCACTTTTTGGTGATTCTGTCTGCATATTGGACTTAATCCAATCATTTTTAACAAATCGGATAATGAAGGTTGTGTTGAACGACCACGCTTCTAGATCACTTCACATTAATACGGAGATCCCCCCCCCCACCTAGAGACTCTATCCGTAAACTTTTTTTTAATCGTTTCTCCGCAAGCAAGGCGATAATGACACAAGGACGCTTGTTGTTACAGGGAGTGAAAAAGAATGAGAAGACTGCGAATGGGGAAAATTGAGGGGTGGTGGTCATGGTTCAGAAGACAGGGTATGGCGATTGATGTTGCATCTAGATTCTTGAAGATGGTAGCTATCAGGGAAACAAGAAATCAGAAGGGAATTCCACAGTTAGTAAAAAGAGTTCATCAGTTGGTAACTAGGTATTGATACTGATGACTATTTACTGTTGGTTTTAGTAGTGAGTCCGATAGACCCGACAAAGTAAAAACTGGTAGTTGCTCTTGAAAATGACCTATGACAAGAAGTTAAAGAGGGCAAGAAATGGCTGTAAATAGTAACGCCCCCCCACCAAGACGAAACTTCTAGCCTTTATTCATTATAGAGAACCATTCTTAGCATCAGTCATGCTGACGGAGAACAACATCCAAAGGGGCAACAGATCGCGCCTTCTTGGTCTCGTGTTTTCTGCTGATATGAAGTGGAGTGATTATAATGAATCTATATCTAGGCCTTCTGCTAAGTTTTGTCAAACCAAGTAATTTTCTCGTTAGAATCAGCCATTCGTCTGTGCACTAAATATGGCTGCTATATCTGGCCTGGTGCTTCTGCTGTATATCTCGAGGTTATCGACAAAATCCCAGGAAGAGTCTGTAATGTTATTGGCCCTGACCTGGCATCTCGGCTTCAGTCACTTTCTCACTGCCGTGACATGGCTTCCTTCTGTCTTTTCTATAAATATTTTCATTGCAATTGTTCTAATGAGCTCTTCTTGTTGGTACCTCAACCGCACGAATTTAAGCGTATCACTAGATTTGCTACATAGTTTTATTGTCGAAATAGCTAAATGCAATCGTAAATCATATTCTAAATAGTTGAAATAGCCAGATGCAACCGTAAGTTCTATTTTAATAGTTTCTTCTCTTGCCTGTGGGATGCGCTTCCAGTTTCTTCCTTCCCAACCACCTATAATTTTCAAGGCAAGTGATATTCGAACGACACCATTATTCTGTTAAATGAGCAGAATGATTTTAAAAAAATAATCTAATAAACACCATGCTGATCCTCAGGAGAGGACTGAAGACTGAAACTTTGATCTGAGATTCTGTGTACAGATACTCATAGGCTCAGCAAATGTGCCAGTCTATAATGTTATGTTAGTTTTCATTTTTTCTTCACTGGTATTTTTTTATAAATATTGCTTTAAGAAAGCATCATCAAAGGAACGCTTATGACTGTTCTTACAACAATTTCTTTTATCGATCAACTCCAATGACAATGGAATAATAAAACAAAAGAAAAATAACTGGACTAACACTTTTGTCCCAGCCCCTCAACCTCCGACGTCTTATTCTCTGGGTTGAGGTGTCTACTCGATCTTAACCGAACTAAAGGGAGTGACCGTAGATCATTCGACCGGTCCACTGGTTTAATCCTGCTTCCTGCCCACGTTGTATTTGGTTTGATTCAGAAAGCAGATGTTCATCCATTCATGGTCGACTGAAGATGTAGACACGGCTGGAGAGTCTGTGCTAAGAAATTTAGAATGCACCAAAATATATATATATATATATATCCGCAGAAAGCCGGACAAACAACTATTCAATGGTTGAATTGTTAATGTCTTTTATATAGCAGAAAATAATAGTATAGAAAAGAAACGGGTTACAGAAAAGAAAACAACTGACGTAAAAACTGATACAATGGATTCTAGACAGAGAGAGAATGGGTTGATTAGCTTGTGAAATCGTCTCAGAACGATATACGACTCTTGCGATGGAGAGATAAAGATTTCTGTGCGCGGCTTAAAGTTTATAGTTGCGTTCCTCCTCGGCGGTAGTAACAGTACTAGTAATCTTCGTGGTAGCAGAAGCATCGGTACTTATATTAACAGTACATGTTAGCAGGGGTTTGGTTCCAATCTCTGGCGTCACTTCCAGTCTCCGACCTCTCTCTACCCAGGTCGACTGCACTCGACGGTAGACGAGCCAACCACTTTGTCAACAGATTTCTGTGCACGTTTATATAGATAAACCTGGCTGATCATAAATCGACCCTTGGCCCGCATGCTCTTTGGGTCCTGTCACTGGATCAAGTACACATGGACACAGTTGATAAAGGCGTTAGTTAGATCCAGTGGCAGGACCCAAAGAATGTGGGTTCAATACCTGGTTAAGGCGGTGGAGAACTTTGACAGGAGAATTAACAGGAGATAACTGACATCCATTAGACATGACACGTGGAACTAGAACAGTTTACCCCAGTGAGCGAAATAAAGGGTTCAGTTCGACATGCCAACCACTTGAAGAAGGTCGGAGCGTACAACAGCCGAAAAGTTGTGATAAACATGGCGGCAAAGATGAGGACAATAGTCCGAATAATGTCAACTCCACTATTTTGGTACTTGACATCACTTGCATTAGCAAACACGAAATATCGAGTAGTGGGTTTTTGCAAGTAGGATTTAACATTTTTGCTACTGCGGACGTACTTACGTCTTTACAAAACTTATATTATCTACTGTTGACGTATATACAGGTTTTCAGGATACCCTGAAATGTTGATCTCCCGTGTTCCTGTTAAAATACGACCTGTTTTGTGATGACTTTTTTAAAAAAATTCTGTTAGAGTTGTCTTTTAGTTTCGTCTGTGCTTGAGAGCAAAATGGCGGCACCCATGAGAAATCGCCTTCTGCGTATTTATATGGCCTTTAAGCAAAATGGTCACAACAGACCATTTTTGCTTAAAGTAGTTATTTTCTTCATTTCAGATGAGAAGTTGGACATTTTTCAACATATTTCAGTGAATTTTTCACTTTTGCAAAATTATTGTTTAGATATATGGGGAAAGTGTTGTCAGTTTAAACTGACACTGTGATAATATGAGTTAAATAGAACGAAAAAAAAGTATTTGTTAATTTTTTTTTTTTTTTTTTTTTTTGAGTTTCGCCTGGCGTCAAATAAGTCGTTTGATGTCGGATGAAAACTCGTGAAAGATCTTGCCAAAATTGTGTATTTCAAAATTACTTTAGATCCTGTAGCTCATTTTCAAGCAAAGACTATAGAAGTCAAGAGATATACGTGTGGAGCGTTTATTTTATTAAATGGCCGGAGTTTGAAATGAACGGCTGTTCAAATGCTCTGGTGGCAGAATAGATTTATCGTCACATAACGAAAATAACCTTACAGTTCAAAGGCATTTTAAGATAAGCGCACCAAGATTTGAACACATTTTTGACGGCGGCTTGCCGTCCTTTGATGTAAAGAGCCTCCAATATTTTTAATCGATTCTTTTGCAGTTGGATTGGCAAAGTACTGTTGTCTTGTCGACCACAATCTGACGGCAATTACGAAACTCAGCAAACGATTTAACTGGTTTTTCGTTCTGTAATCAAATTTGTCTGTACCTTCAGGTATTTTTTTTTAAATATCTGTCGAAATCTCTATCTCTCTCTCGCTCTCGCGCAAACAAAAAGACAGATATATCTACACACACAGACACACACCCACATTAATTTATAATTTCCATTTCTTTTTTTTTACTTTGTCGAAAATGTTTCTTCTATTTTATCACCTACCTTGATCCTTCCTTTTCCTATAAGTATTGAATATAAAGTAGAATGATTTTTCAATAAAAAATGTCTCTAAAATATAACTGCGATATCACAATGGGACGGAATAACATTATTAAAGATACAATATCGAAAAGTAATATATTGTTATTTTGTAAATTCACTTTTATGCTTATGCATAAACACATTCAGGTGTATACATTTTGTAAGCACTTGTTTGTTCACGTGAATACGAAACAAAACGGGGAGGTGTGAGTTGTGTGCATTTTTATTTGTATAAAATTACACGCATATATTCCCACTATTATTTTGTGCGAATAAATCTCCACAAACACCGTTTTTTTTTTTACTTTATTATTTGGGCTAGCGTTCTCAACTTCGTCCTTAAACTTGATTGTAAGTTTTACAATCAAGGTGAAATAATAATACAGAAATTTATTGATAATTCCTCATTTCAATGATTTTGACACACATTGGAAGTATAAAAATCGAGATGAGAATGCTGGTCCGAATAATAAAGCATATAATAATAATTCCTCATCCAAAAATATTTTAATACAATGCAAATATTATTCGACATTCAATATATTGGTATTATGGCTACTGAAGCTTGAAATAGACAGATATGGGACTTGGAAGAATTTCAATTCATCGTAGTTCTGCTAACACTGTTGCAAAACTTCATTTTTGTAGGCCGTGTCATTCTCATATCTCTCTGTCTCTCTCTCTCTCTCTCTCTATATATATATATATATATATAGAGAGAGAGAGAGAGAGAAAGACAAACAGTGTGTATGTAATATTGACTGCAAGTTTTTGTACACAAAACGTATGTACACTATCAGTTATAGAACTTACATAAATACTTGTAGAGAGAAAAAATAACTTATCTTTTGTAAATGTTATGTGCACATGCGTATACGCAATCACACACGTGTGTGTGTTTGTGTGTAGCATGTTGATCAATAACCAAACTATATCAGTTATGTGCCATACGTGATACACGCTTAACCGATCATGTATCTTTCAATACATGACTGACGAGGCAGATTTTTTCTCGCAGTAGGTTGCCATTTTTTTTCTTCGGTAAACCAGTTACCATCCAAGGCTATAGAACCCGGTCTGTCCTTCTACTTACCCATAACTGGGGGGGTGGAGAAGAAGAGGATTCATACCATTTTCCCAAGGGTATTAGCACGTAAGTGAATGTAATGGATTCCTCAGTGCGAGCTGCTATTCATTATTCCACCGTGCCTCCTAACCAAACCATATGCGTAAGCATATACCTGGGAAATGGTAGGAAAATTTTTTTTTTTTTTTTTTTAGAAAATATTGCTTTTATAATTAAAAAATTGAAGTGTTGGAGTAATATTATCACTGATCACGGTGTGATTATCACATATCGATGCGTGGGATATATTTCTAATTTATTCATTTGAAAATGAAAGCATTTCTTCTGCATAGAAAATAATTCTTATAAACGTTTCCTGTTTCAGAAGCAAAAGATGTTAACACGTATGATCTCTCTTCGTGAAAATTGCCAAATACTGACAACGTTAGTTCCCCGAGAGTTTACAAACATCAAGAAACATTGTACTTAATCATTGTTTATGTATGTCGTTATGTATGAGAGAATGTGTGAGTGAACAAGTGAGAATGAAACAAAGTAAAATTTTAAGAAACGTTATTTTGCTTATGAAATCAAGCGAGTCATTTAGAAAGGCCAAGAAAGTGAAATGTTGCAAGAATCCGGAAGAATTTACGATGAAGGCACTCTCTAGACATTTTCTGAGTAGTGAATTGTTTTTCTCCTTTGATCAGAGTAGCATTTTTTATGTAAAAGTTGCGTTGGTTTCCCATCGAAACTGATATTTCATGTATTGTTTTGTAAAATGTCCCTTTTGTGTTCATATAATCTTTTTAGATTCCTTGAGGTTTCTCCTATGTATTTTTTGTGACAGTTATTTAAAATACCTAGCATCCCCTGTTTGTGCGCATGTGTAGTCGCACCAGCATAACGTTTAATCCGATGAAACGCGTCACATGCCAACTTTCTCCACTTTGTCATACTTTCTTCTCCAATATTAGTCTTATATATAAAAATATATATCGTTATCACACACACTCACATGCACACATATATAAGAGTTGCCCAATAAGAAAATGGTTAGATATTTACAAATTCAGCAAGTTTTTTTTTACTGTACGAAAGATTGCGTGTGTATTTAGCTGGTTCACGGTGTCCTACTGGACAACATTTCCCTCCCGAATCCATCATGTACGTTTATAAATCTACCATTCGTCCGTTCGTTGAATATTGCTGTCATATCTGGTATGATGACCTGGCTATATATCTCTAGATTCTCGACAAAATCCAAAGAACGGTCTGTAATGTTATCGGTCCTAATCTGTCATTTTGACTTGAGTCACTTTCCCACCGCCGTGACAGGATTTCCACCGACTTTTCTGCAAATATTTTCATAGCAATTGTTCTAAAGAACTTTCCTCCTCGGTATCTTGACAGCATGAAATTATGCTTACTACTAGATTGGCAACTAGGCCTCATCGTTTTACTGTTGAAATAGCCAGATGCAATCGTAAATTGTATCCTGCTAGTTTCTTTGCTTGTACCTCTGCCTGTGGAAATCTCTACTGGTTTCTTGCTACCCTGTCACCAAAAATCTTAAAAAATAATTAAATGCAACATCAATCGCCATCTTCTGTCTTACTGAAACCTGTTCTTCTCATTCTGTTTCATTCTCAGTATCCTCTTGCGTCATTATCGCTTAGCTTGGTGGGGGATTATGTTACCATCACTTTTGTGTTATTTTTACCGCGTAGCTACCATGAAGATTAATGCGTCCTGGGTATGACGATAAACTATGTCCAACAGCAAGGCCTTTGATAATACGTTTTTGAAAAAATAATATTACTCGCTGTACGTTTTTGAAAAAATAATATTACTCGCTGTACGTTTTTGAAAAAATAATATTACTAGCTGGACGTTTTTGAAAAGATAATAATACCAGCTATACGTTTTTGAAAAAAATAATATTACCAGCTATACGTTTTTGAGAAAAATAATATTACCAGCTATACGTTTTTGAGAGAAAAAAATGTTAACTGAAATGGATTTTTGACAAACAAATATTACCAGGAAAAAAAATGTCGGCATTAAATGACCCATCGAGGTTGATATGCCGTAAAACAAACCAAACCAAACCATGAAGATTAATGAACTTGTCCTATTGATACACGAAAGGAGAAATACTCTCTGTAGAGAATTTAGCGTCAAGCGACTGGAACCACTTCTTGCGCCTTCACAGTAACAGCGTCATCTATGTGGAACTGCTTCCCAGATAAATATCTTTTGATGGGCCCAAACAAATGATAATTGGAATGAGCCATTCCAAGACCTCCCAACCATACTTACTGGCAGCATACATTTGTCAGATTGGCTTTATGTAGAATAACGCTTTTATTCAGTAGGATGACAATCGTACCGTATAAGATATGGTCTCTTTCGACGAACAGATTCCTTCATTATGTCCTGTGTTTTACGGTATCTGACTATCTGTCCCTGCGTAATGAAGTTCACAGGGAGGTTACCTTCTGGATCCTCGAACACAGTTACCATCAGTTACTTCACTGACGACTGAGCTTTGAATTTTGGCTAGATCGGTGATAATAGATGCTTCCGAGGCGGAGAATCGCAACGTGATTCAGTTAAGTCCCATCATTCATGTGCCCCAGAAAGTCCCTACCAACAACCTTTTTTTTCTGTTAAAGAAATTGGAAAGAAATGCCCATTCGCTAGAACTTTTTTTTTTTTTTGAGTCAATTATTTTGTGACCCCCCAACCCCCAAAAATCGTACTCAACTTCGTATCTCGATGTCTCTCTGCTGTTTTTCATGACACTCATATTTATTGTCGTGTCACATATCGTGCAGCAGTTTGATACCATTACGCAAACATCCTGGTTGCTTTAATGGGCAACTTCCCTCTGTTCAGTTTTGCACAGTATCTGACTATGCCGTATGACCCCCTTTTAGATCCCAGGAAACAGTTGCCATCATTTTCATTGCTGACTGCTTGTCTCTAGGGTAATATGAGGCACCGAGTTTTCATTACCTGTGGTCATGTGCTTCAGAAATTCCTCACCAACACCTTTGTTCCGTTACAAAAGATAACTAAATTCCCATTTCTAGGATGTTTATTTTGTTGGGGGCGGTGGCTAGATTTGTCGCCCTTAACATACCGAAATCTTCTCAAACCTCGTTCCTCTTTTTGTCCGATTTTTTATGGGGACATTCATCTTTATTGTGATCGGCTCAATATTAAGTCTGTTCTGGTTGTGGCAATAAATATTGCTTACCTCTAGTGGCCTTGTATTTACCGCTTTCACAATATTTTAATTTGGGTCGATTTATGACTGTTCTGCACATTAAATTTTGGACATGTTTTACATAACTGTCTTACACACACACACACACACACACACACGAGAGAAATTGTTAGGAGGATTTGATAATTATAATTAAGTAATTCATTGAGTCTGAAAGAAACCTCAGCATTGGAGGGCCGTTTCGTCCTATATTTGGGACTCATCAGTAGTGCGCATCCACTACCGAGAATTGGAACCCTGACAGGTTATCAAGCAAACGTCATACCAACTGTTCAAACGGGCCTCGGTGACGAAGAGATAGCAAATCAGACTCAATATAGCGCCCCTCGCTCACATATTTCGTGGTGGAACTCAACTGAAATTCTCTGTAACCATAGGACTGTGCCCCCGGGAGCCACGACTACTATCACCATATATATGTGTTTTATTAAAGACGACAGAGAGGGTACTGAGGTTAAGCTTTATGTATTTTTTCTTGTGTTCGTACAAGTGTTTACTTTTCTGGACACAGTGTGTAGAAACTGTTCAAAATCCTGTAAATCCGAGCGACTTCGGCTATACTTTTATCCGTTATCAAGGATGATTTTATTTTTACTTTCTAACTGGATGTATGGGTGTGTGTATGCTTCTAGATTTATAGAGATGTTTTATTTTTTTATTATATTGTGACGTGTTCGTAGTTAATATTATTGAGTGTTGGCTTTTTTCTTTTTTTTTATTATTAAGGCTTCCATTGTTTTCATTTTTTTTTCTTTACCTGTGGATAAAGTTATTATGCTTGTATTTCCTACTAGTATGTTTCGGGTGGAGTTTGGTAAGTTTGTGTGTGTCTGTGTGTGTTTAAATGGATTCTGATAGAGCTGTGGTGGGAGAGACGTCACATAAGACGTCTGGATAAGCATGTAGTAGTGTGGCCGATGTAATTATTTATGAGTTCGGTTTGATCAAGAACACAGATCCTTAAGGGGCATTTGAACCCAAAATAATGTTCCTTTGTCATTTTGATTTTGCGGGTGTGTTATTTTTTGAGGATAAGGTTAGTTGTTCTAAATTTTTTGTTAACAGATAATTAATTTGATTGTTGTTTTTTTTTGTACGGGTCAATTCGGGTAGTGTATTTCTTTGATATTCCTAAGTGAAGATTCATCTTCTTTGTAGCTGACATGCATTTGTTTTTTGTAGAAAATATTTGTTATTTTTTACTGTGTTCACTATTGTTATTATTTACATTGAAAAGAAATAGTCTAATTCGGTGATCGATTAGGTGGTTAGGAAAGCCATTGTTAACTAATTCTGTTTTGTATTGTTGAGTTTCTTTAAGGAAGAGCAGATGAGAAGATGAATTCTGGTGTGCACTCTTTAGGAATTTTTATTTTATCACTGCTATTTTGTATCTGAGTGGGTATTCACTCTTAAAATAAGGTGGCAAGAGTTTCTGCTAGTAGTTTTTTTTATACAATGAGGTGGTAAAAGTGTTGTTACTGTATTATACGAGGTCTAAAAATGGGAGTTTATTTTTTGACTAAATTCGTAGGTAAAGTTAAGGACAGTTTTTTTTCAAATGTGGTCTTGAGAGTATCTATTTCTTCTGTGTTTTTTTTTGTTTTTTTTCTAAAAGATATCGTCTACGTAGTGGACATATATTTTAGGTTTATAGACCTGTTTAAATATGTTTTCTACATGAGACATGTAATAATTGGGGAAGCACGGGCTGACCGGATTTCTTATATTAAAACCATTATTTTGGGTGTAGATGTTGCCATTATTATTGTTGTTGAAGGGGACTTTGGTTGTGCATGCATGTAACAATTTTTTTTAAAGATATTTGGTTTGATGGATGGAAGTGGGATAGAATTATTTGTGTACACGGAGTTGAGGATAATGTCAATCGTTTGATCGGGAAATAATACATCCTTATAACTCTAGAAACATACACACAACCCATACATCCAGTTAAAAAGTAAAATAAAATCATCCTTGATAATGGCTAAACATGTAGCCGAAAGCGCTCGGAATTACAAAACATTTGGACGCTTTCTACACACTCTTGTGTCCAGAAATGAACACACTTGTTCAAGCACAAAAAAAGCTTAATCGCAGTACCTTATCTGTCGTCTTTATTGAAACATGTATAAATGATGGATTGCTACCTAAATACACAATATATATATATAAACAAGTTAACAATGAAAAAAGTTACCTATTGGAAAATGTACTTTGAACTAGTTTCTGTTAGCATATATATATATATATATATATATATATATATATAAAATTAAAAAAAAAAAAAAATATATATATATATATATATATATATATAAAAAATTAAAAAAAAAAAAATATATATATATATAAAATTTAAAAAAAAATATATATATATATATATATATATATATATATATATAGAATTCTCCTCACCGATAGTAGCAGAAGTCCATATGGTATTCATTTGACATCTGCCGTTCGAAATTGGAAACATTTCGGGTAGCATCTCGAGAATTTTATATCTGATGACTGCCTTATGCGGATGGCCACGACGTGGCCAGGGTTGGATAAAGCGGCACCTTCTCCACTTTACAATGTTCCGACACGATTGATTATCGTCACACTAAGCTTGTTCAGTATTATGTGCGCTCTTAGCATCAGAGAGTCTTAATCCAATGACAAGATAATCGGTGACTGCATATACCGCATACGATTCGGGTTGTGTGACATTGGCGAGATAGTTAACACACGAAACATATCAGGTATGAAGATGTTGTCTCTGCTGTGCTGACGTTACACTGTGGTCCCCATCTAAGAATTGGACAAGCTCAATGCTATCGAATTTTGGTTATCGAACGAAAGCCGTTGCTTTCAGCAAAATTTGACCATCAACTCGTTCACTCTCTAATTCGTTCTCTTTCTCGAATTCGTTCCTTCTCTAATCTCTCTCTCGTTTCCGTTCTCTTTCTCTCTCGTTTCCGTTCTCTTTCTCTCTCGTTTCCGTTCTCTTTCTCTCTCGTTTCCGTTCTCTTTCTCTCTCGTTTCCGTTCTCTTTCTCTGTCATTTCCGCTCTCTTTCTCTCTCATTTCCGCTCTCTTTCTCTCTCATTTCCGCTCTCTCTCTCTCTTTCATTTCCGCTCTCTCTCTCTTTCATTTCCGCTCTCTCTTTCGTTTCTGTTCTCTCTCTTTCGTTTCTGTTCTCTCTCTCTCGTTTTTGTTCTCTCTCTCTCTCTCGTTTTTGTTCTCTCTCTCTCTCGTTTTTGTTCTCTCTCTCTCTCGTTTTTGTTCTCTCTCTCTCTCGTTTTTGTTCTCTCTCTCTATCGTTTTTGTTCTCTCTCTCTCTATCGTTTTTGTTCTCTCTCTCTCTATCGTTTTTGTTCTCTCTCTCTCTATCGTTTTTGTTCTCTCTCTCTCTCTTGTTTCTGTTCTCTCTCTCTCTCTCTTGTTTCTGTTCTCTCTCTCTCTCTCTCTTGTTTCTGTTCTCTCTCTCTCTCTCTCTTGTTTCTGTTCTCTCTCTCTCTCTCTCTTGTTTCTGTTCTCTCTCTCTCTCTCTCTTGTTTCTGTTCTCTCTCTCTCTCTCTCTCTCTTGTTTCTGTTCTCTCTCTCTCTCTCTCTCTCTTGTTTCTGTTCTCTCTCTCTCTCTCTCTCTCTTGTTTCTGTTCTCTCTCTCTCTCTCTCTCTCTCTCGTTTTTTCTAGACCTTTAACCTCGCATTCACCCGAAAAGCTCACTTCTCTTCCTCCTTATATGTTCCGTGTCCCTTCAAGACCTGGGCAATCATGGCTTTCAATCACTTCTGCTTCACATTTCTTCATCTCTGAAGAGATTGTCCAACATTCACTGCTATAGAGGTGGACTGTTATTACATGAAGTTAACACTATTTCCTTTATTTCTGACGAATCTGTTCTGTTACTTAATGCTTTGCCTAGCCTTTTGGAAGGCATATTTCGCTGTTCCAATCTGCCTTCGAGTTTGCCTCATGTTTTCCATCCTCTGTTAGAGATCCCAGGAATTGTTCGTTCTTGTTTTAGTTTAACCTCCAATTTGGAGTTCACGTCTTCTCTGCTCCTCTGACTGACAGCCATATATTCTGTCTTTTTAGAAATGATGATGAAACCTTTCATTCCCGTTTTCTCTTTACTGAATTAATTTTTTATCCGTATGCAGTCGTTTTACTTCCAGTGCAAGTTCTACATTAGTCCGTTTTCTCAAAATACGTCAACCTTACTTCGCAGTTCAAACAATTCTTATCAAAAGCTTTTGTATCATTTATACAGCACAACAGATACACACCTTTTCGTATTTGCATTGCTTTTCCCGAAATCATTCTGAACTTAAATATTGCATTCTTTGTTCTAGTGTCTTAAGCGAACCCGCGCCGTTCTTGTCCTATTTCTGATCTAACTCTGCTCCGTGCACTATCCCTCAGAATTTGGATAAGTTTCGTTATATGACATTAGGCTGGTTGCCCAATGAAGCTCGCATTCGTTTGCACTTGGATGTTTTGGCAGCTCTATGGAAATTAATCTAGGAAGGTCTTCGGATGTATAGCCACTGTTGTCTGTTTCATTTATTATTTCTACAACTTTGTCAATATCGAAATCGTCTAAGGCTATAAACAACCTCTATTATAACCCCATCTGGTCTTGCCGCTTTGTTCCTGTTCATCTTGGCCAGTGCTGATGCCACTTTAAACTTTCTGGTCCTTTCAGACTTTTGTTTATTGCAGACTTCCTTCTTTCGTCGGGCAATAATTTTCCAACGAATTCATTCTGTAACACTATTTAGGAACGGAAGGGTTAATTAATCAATTAATTAACCACAGAAGTTAATTACGGGGATACTTAAACCGATAGATATAACGAAAGACATACTGAGCGATTACTTACACCGATAGATATAACGAAAGACATACTGAGCGATTACTTACACCGATAGATATAACGAAAGACATACTGAGCGATTACTTACACCGATAGATATAACGAAAGACATACTGAGCGATATTCTTTTTGTTTTGTTGTTTTCCCAAACAGAGTATCGGTGAAAAAAAAAAAGATTTTTTGTTTTGTCATTTTTCAAGTGCGATTCAAGATAACCACTTTACTTTCTCGTGGAAGTGTGATATGCCAAATTATCTGCGAGGACAAAAGAAGGAAAAAGAGAAAGAGGAGAAAGAAACAGAGGGACAGGACTTAACAACTTAGATGATAAGAGAAGGAAAGAATGCCACCCACGAAAATTCTGATGGTCATTGTCGTGAAAATTAGTTGAGGGATACCAGAGCTCTGGGCAGATAAAACATTGGCTGTTATCAGTAGTTGATGGGTCGTCTGCCAACCGCACTCAGAGCCCTAGAATGAGATGTCGCCTGGACAGGACATCTGCATTTTGTTTAAGTTCGTTTGTGATAACGAAGGCTGTGTTAGGGTATTTTAATTAACCCAATTTCGCCAAGAAGAATTGTCCATGTTAACGGAGAAACTGGGTTGAAAAAAAACATATCCCGTGAAGTTGGATAAAAATTGAGATTATCAGTTGACGCCTATTGGCCGAATAGCCAGGCGGAGATGATCATGTGACGCAGAGAGGAGGCCGCCACCGCCCATTGAGAGGATAGGTATGAGATGTTACTGCGAGGAAGTGGGAAAACCGTTGACGCCCTCTAAAGTATGGTGAGATACCCATATGAGAGCAGAAGAGGGTGGGAGTGGAATAAGATTTCCAAATACGGAAAATGATAATTATTTTTGGCCGAAAGCAAAGAAAATCCTTATTGGGGATTTGAAATCAACGTGGTGGCCACACCACGTCCGACCCCACGCCAGGTTTTGATCGGCGTCCATATAAGCAAACATCTACGGGTGTTTCAGAGAGTTCGTCGAGGAGAGTCGAGTTCGCAGAGTAGAGCTGAGTTCGTCGAGGAAAGTCGAGACAGAGAGACGCGCCTCGCACAGGTGACCGCACGATTCCATGCCTTCCGACTTAGACTTCTAACCAAGAACAAATTTGTCGAAGTCCGACTTTAGATTTCCCACCAAAACAAGTTTCCGAATTAGACTTCTAACCAAGAACAAATTATAGAAGTCTGACTTATATTCTCCATACAGATATCCAGAACTAGTTAAGGAACGCAAAAGTGTTACAATCCACATTTTTTTTCTTCGGGCTGGGAGAGAAAGAGAGAGACGCACTCCTGTAACTCAACAAACCGACATAAAATTAATCACTATTCCTAACCAGTCGCTCGCCTTGAAGTTGTTGTTTGTGCTTTTGTTTTGTTTTTTTGTCTACAATTATTGTGCAGTATCACCTTGACCCGGATTTGGCTGGCACTACGGCCCGACGTTTGATTGATCTCGTCAACCTAAGATCAAATCACAATGTGGGTAGGTTGAATCGAGATCAAAGCAGTTGCTTCGGTGACCAGGCGTTGGAAGCGAGCCGAGTACGACAAGTTGGTGCTAGAACCCAGCAAGACTTAAACCGATGTCCCAGGGTTAGCCCGTCACAAAGGGTCGACGTCACAAGTGCGCCGCGACCAGTACGGGTGTCACAAACGGTGCCCTGACAAGGACAGAGGAGGGTTGGGTGTCACAATTCCATCATTGAAGTATTTTCTTCCTTTATTTTCCTATTTTGATCTTGTGCATCCTGTTGCTGAGCACATTTTTGTTTTCTTATTTCTATTACTCTGTGAATGTTTATTCTTTCTATTTGTGCACACTTTTCGGTGAGTAATTCATCTTTTACCTGTCTGAATTTGTTTCTAATTCCTTTGCACAGCGTCATCTACTTTGTATCCTACCTCCTACCTCGGCATCATTTGCTATCTCCTCTTTGTCATGTCGAGAATTTCGTCTGTCGCACACTCCTTTAATTTTTCCTTGGAATGATCTCGTTAGCTGATGTCGCTAAAGTTTCTCTTAGCTAGTTCGACTTTGAAGTTTAATTCTCATTTAGTTCATTGTATTTGCTTTTTAACGCTGTCAGTGTGCACCTCTTTGCAATTCAGGTCATTCAGAAGTCTTTCCTTTTACAATTTGGGTGCTGCGTTGGCTTTAATTTCCGTAGTTTTATTCAAAGATAATACATCACTGGAAAGTAGTCGCTCCCACAGTCGGTACTTAGGTATGTTTTATGTTTATTCTAACATAGAGCAAGAAGGATTTGGATAAATCTAGATTATCAAAAGGAACAAATACTGTTTATCTGAAACCGCTACAAGTCATTCACTGGTCCCAGTAATGTCGGATTTAAAATTGTTTTTTTTTATTATTATTTTCCCCCGAAAATAAAAAAAAAAACTTCACAGAAAAAAAATCTAGAAACTGTTTTCCTTCCGAATTATTATATTCTGTCGACGTTCCATTATGTCTAGAATTGATATTTCAGTTGTTTTTGATGCTTTCTCATACACTTACTGCTTATTCATCTCTCTGAGCCGTTATTAAAGTTTCCTATTTCAATGTTTCCATCAAGCATTTTTATGAAGCCATATACATAATTTTGTGTGTTATTCTATTCTGAAAATGTCTGGCTTCAATAAGTCAAACTTACTAAGTTACTTGTTGCTTCAGAAATATAGAAATATAGTTTTGTGTGATTTCAATGCAACCGTTTTCTTAGCTGATTTTCAGAAATTACGTTTAGTAAAAGTAACGTTGGACATAAAACTGGTCATCAGAGTTTTCAGACTATAATTCTTCGACTTTTAAACGAAATACAATTTTCTTATTGTACCGAACTCTTAGCTTCTTGGCTAAAATGATTTTTTTAGTGCGGAGTTGTTGGGGAGAAACGAGAGAACGTCCAGTCTCTTATCTCGAGTATTATGAATGACACAAACGGAAAAACACAAGATTCTTATTTCAGTGTGAAATTTGAAAGACATTTACATTTATTAAATGGCATGAAAAATTGCACAGAATATAAACTGGCAGATAATTTTACTTTGTGCGCCACACAATCAGGCAAAATAACAAGTTCTAATTACAATTCTGTTGGGCTCATAAAAACATTTATAATTATTATCAATGAAAGGTTCACTTCAATTTATACGACCGTCGAAATGAATCGAGAAGGACGGCA
>OZ038506.1:17722003-17754503 GCA_964036315.1 Acanthosepion esculentum | reverse complement strand
ATTTAATTTTTTTTTTTTTTTTTTTTTTAAAGAATTTTGAAGCTTTTGCTCACATCTTATAGTCTTGTGGGAATCACTTACATGTGCCACACCTCCGCTTTCTTTAATATCATTGGTTAATAAATACATGATACTTATTATAGGACAATTTAACCATCGCAGGTAATTCAAATTTTTCTCTAAAATCACGGATTGGTCCATTTCCTGACCAATCACGTATTTTATTATCTTTTCTATACTTTTGGCGCCAAGCCATCCGGAGCCTAAAACTTGTTATATAAAGACTCTCGCTGTTTGCCAGTAGCAGTAGCAGTTCAATTCTTGGAAGATAAGGCATGGCGCTATATTGACATTTTAATTCTTAATTATTACTAATTCAAGTAATCATACTAAATCTGGTTGATATCACTCATGAACATTACATCTTTCTACACTGATAAAACACTGTGGAACTATTCTTTATTTAGCTAAGACTTCAATTGAACTTTGTAGTTAAATTACATTCAATTTTGTATTCAACATTTATTAGCTAAAATTACCCTTTTTATTAATGGAAAAAGGGAAGCAACTTTCTTTATACTTATTGTTGAAATTTGTATACCATTGTTAATACAATATTATTAATGTTCACTGAGCTTGATTATTTTTCTCTCGTGTATTGTTGTTCATAAATTAATGTAGGGTGTTGTTTTACAAGAACACAGCCTTCTTTGATATTGATTATATCATGGTGACCCTAGCCAACATACCACACCCCTACAATCTAAAAGTATGGATGAATAATGTAACTGTTATCAGCGCGGAAATTGAAATCTGCGAAACGACTTCAAATCTTCAAAGAGTATCTTGCACTCACTTTTGTATAAATGTCACCGGGAAAGGCACGACCCAGTTTCTTCGCTCAGCTATGGATTAAATAGCAGGATAAACTGAGATTTCTAACCTTGGATGGCAACCAGTCTAGGAAAAAAACAACTCTGAAGTTAAAATCACGGAGAAAGCCATGCGAAACTACTTCACAATAATTTCCCAACATGGCAATTAATAGATAATAAACGTTTCTCTGCAGAGCCATTATAGCTCATGTCCCAAAGGGATATTGCATTATTTCCTTTTTTTTTAATTCAATCTTTCGGAAATGTGTAAAACTAAAACAATGATTATGGTGTTGGATTAAAGAATTTTGTCTTCAATTTATTTTTTAATTTCGTATTCAGGAAACAAAAGGGAAAATGATGCTGTCAGATTTTTAGCGTCGATTGAAACAAAGTTCAATTACAAAGAATGATGGGAAATCGAAAGTGGGGTATGGATTGTGACAGTCCTCGTGCGTGGCGTTGGCTTTTATTTACTTCAGGACATATGCAGGGACGGCAGATAATGGTAAAATTGATCTACTTTTTGGGAAAATCCCAGCACAATATCCTAATACATCGACCTTTCGATTCTACAGTGTTGGGGGTGGGGGGTAGAAAGTAACCTGGATATGAATAACAGACATCGGAAGCTGTCAGATGAATATATGATTCAGCTTGTGGCGTAGAAAAGAAAAATCAGGGGTGGGCCGGTCTAGTCTAGTGAGGGAGTAAAAAACGCTGTTGATGGGAATGGACCAGAAGGTAACCCACTGAATGAAAGTGATTACATATGAATGCAGTAATGGAGAATATTTTTCAAGATAACGGTGGAGTGGCTGGAATAGTGTGACTTAGTTGATAAAGAAAATGTCATGCTGAAAAAAAAAAAATTAAAATGCCAGTTATATTCAATGTACAATGTAACATCGCTATCCGCGGTTTGCGAAGCATTGCTTTACTTATCCGCGGAATGCGTTAAAAAAAAAAAGAAGGAAAAAAACTATTAGGCTGTCATAAATAATCCCCGTTTTTTTTATCAACTGTATTGTTCAAAAACTAAACTATAATTATATTTTGTTCGATTTTATATTCATTATGATTATTTACTTATCAGGCACTTCGATAACGTTTGAGTAAAGGCTTACGGCCATCACCGGTTCTCGTACGATTACCAAAGTTAAGTAACGTCGAACCCGGTCAGTACTTAGATGGGTGACCGCTTGGTTGTGCAATGGATAACAGCCCAGAATCAGAGAGCCGAGTTCCATTTCCAGTCGGATTCATTATATTCACTTACGCGCAAATGCCATTGGGAAAGGCATGAATCCACATTTCCCCCACCCCCACCCAGGTATTGTTTTAAATAGTCGGATTTGTATCAGAAAATCATTATCCCCCCCCACCTCAATCTTACAATCTAAAAATATTTTCTGGCTTTAAATACCCTACAAAAGGTCGATAAACCGTAAAAAACAATCAAATTTTGAGTAAGATTCCTTTGAATTAGAGAAGATTTTTCCCATCAAAGCATTTTGTTGCAGTCGCAAAAAGTTGGGGTAATGCCAGGCGGTTGGCGAGAACAGGCCAACTGAGGTTCAAAATGTTTTCCTGTGTTGTTCTTGCTGGATGCAACTTTGCGTTTTCATGGAGGAGAACCTTTTACATATCGATGAGCGCATGACACTTTTCAACGAAAGTTTTACGGACACGTTGCAGCTGCTGAATATAAACATGTGCATTTCGTGTTTCATTGCGTTTTAAGAATTCTAAATGATTAATACCCCGACCATTCCACCACAAGCACATTAACCCTCTTATATGAATCTCATCTTTTAGGCTCGATTGAGGAGATTTATGTTTGTCAATCCACTGTCTTTTACGTTGGTCATTGTCGTATGGAACCCATTTTTCATCACCTGTCATGATATATTTAAGAAATGGTTAGTTAGGATGACATTACACTTCGTTCCAAAAGCTCCTTCGCTATTATCCACGGATTTCACCCGTCTTGGACCATCTACCTATCGCGGATAACGATGTCCCGCATGGATTTAAAAATACCATTGAAACGCTAAACTTTTAGACTTATCTTTTCCTTTGTCTTGTTTAATTTTTTTTTCTTTTTCATTTTCTTTTGTTTGAAGGACAGAGAGGAATCTATTCCCCACGAAGAAAAGAAGAAAAAAAACATCGCGCATCAGGTGAAAAACAATGAATAAACGAATAAAAGATGGTCGATAAGTTTCTTTGTTCTTTGCAGACAAGGGCGTTCATTCTTTGCTACCATTTGAGTTGTTTCTATATCTGGTTTCTCTCTAAGCCTTTACTATGCCAGATTCTTTTCCGTCATCTTTCAAACCCGATATATTTATCGCCACCCTCATTTCTTTTGCCGCAGATCGACGTAGTACGTTTCCTCATAGATATATTTGTCACCCTTTTGGATGGCAATTTCCCGGTACTTTCATTGATTCTGTGTCAGGTCCACTTCTTAGAATTCTGTCAGCCCGTATTACTTCGATCACGTCAAATATTTCCCAGCTCAGCAGTTTATATACGGAATCTTGATTCATTTCAGCAGACCTGTTCTACTTTTCCCCGTCTTTCCTTTTAATGCCATATCCCTTAAATACGTAGGCAGTTATTACTCTCCACGAATTTCTTTTCTTTATTATCTGTGACTTGTCATGCATTGAGAAAGATGCTGGGGTGATTTCCGTTGCCTTCTCCATGGTTTGAAATTTAGAATATTCCTTCTCTTAGACTGGTCACCATCCAAACCTAGAGAACCCAGTCTATCCTGATATTTAATCCACATTTGTGTAGAGAATGTAGTGGGGGCGCTATTATGCTTTCCCCAAGGCAGAAATAGAGCTGATACCCGGAATTTGAACTCTGCTCACCTATTTAGTGTCTATCGAGGGTGATCGAAAAGTAAGTCCCTTTTTATGTATGATGGACTCTCTCGTCTAACTATAATTTTTACAAAACGGGAGAGTCCATCATACATAAAAAAATAATGAGTTTCTTTTCAGGTGCCCAGAAGATTGGGTAATTTTGACAAGGTAGGAAAATTCAGTAACCCTGAAATAAAAGTAGTTTGAAAATTGATTTTAGGGCCGTTCTGGTATGGGGATTTGTGGGCTATGCCTCCGCCCCCTATATTTTTAAATAACTTAAAATCGTGGGGTCTCGACAAAACCCCACTGCAACAATACAAGGACCGTACTTGCAGAAGGGGTCTTAAGGTCTAGGCCTCCTTCCTCGTTATTTTTAAAACGTATTATTAACTATGTGGCTCTAAATCAAACCCTACTACAACAACAACAGGGCTGTACTTTCTGGAGGGTTGGGGGGGGGGCTAAGCTAACCCTCCAGTATTTTTAAATACTTATTTTTTAAATAAGTATTTATTTAATTACTATATTCTATTCTTTTCAAGCAAATAAAATCGATTTATCTAAGTTAAAGTTAAGTTCTTGTATCTTCTTTTTAAATTATTATTTTAATAAATAAAAGTAGCAAATAAAATAAGTTTTAGTTATTTTTTAGAGAAGCAAAATCTATATAACCTCATTTCTTTGCAATTTTTCTTGAAACAGCGAACTATCTTACATTTTGATTAAAGAAAGCAAAGCTAAACGAGAAGTAGCCCCCTTTTTACAAAAAAAAATGTCAGTAAGAAATGATAGATCTCTCTCTCTCTCTCTCTCTCTATATATATATATATATATATATATATATATACTGCACGACTCTTCCACAGAATTGAGTCACTCTCAGTCACTGTGTGTTTATCCGAATCTAAAAATAAACACGCTAAAATTCACCTTCATTCCGTACCGTACGCTGATGGCTTAGCAAATTCAGTCGGGTTTCGATCCTAGCTAGAGGCAACCGGACGTCTAGCCACACTGATGAGCTGTGAAACAGCGAAACAGTCTGTCTGTGGATGACAAATATATATATATATATATATATAAATAAATAAAAGCGTTTTAATTTTTTTTTTTTTATGCTGTAGAAATTTTCTTTGGTAGGACTTGTAGATCTCTATGCCGGTAGACATTAATGTCACTATTTAAAATATCAGGTATGCCAATTCAAACACCTGTACACATTAAAAACACCTCTTATAGTAAAAAAGAAAATAAATATATATGAGAGAAAGCCAGTATTACGTTTAATCACGGGAGGTTGGATTGCATCTTCTAGAGACAAATTTAATGCTACATTGCAAGAAAGTGAACATCTGTCTCGTAGCCGTGAAGGAAGGGACATTGATTTTTAGTCCTGTGGTACATAGAATTTTGTCCCCAAATTTCCCGTTGATGGTAAATTTAGTAACGGTTTTCAGAAGAGTAAAGGGTTTCTCTTAGTATTTTCGCCTTCTTCGACGCACGTTTTTCACTGGCATGAAATTGAATCAATTGCTAGATCTACTGCTAGGAAAGTCGGTTCACTCTGTCGTACGAGGCAATTTATCTCGTCAGAATCCATCTTGCACATTTATAAATCTACCATTTGTCCGTACATCGAATATTGCTGACATATCTGGTCTGATACTGTCATATATATATATATATATATATATTTGAATTTTGTCAAGAATATATATATATATATATATATATATATATATATATATATATATATATATTCTTTAAATTTTGTCAAGAATATATATATATATATATATTTGAATTTTGTCAAGAATATATATATATATATATATATATTCTTTGAATTTTGTCAAGAATATATATATATATATATATATATATATATATATATATATTCTTTGAATTTTGTCAAGAATATATATATATATATATATTCTTTGAATTTTGTCAAGAATATATATATATATATATATATATATATATATATATTCTTGACAAAATTCAAAGAATATATATATATATATTCTTGACAAAATTCAAAGAATATATATATATATATTCTTGACAAAATTCAAAGAATATATATATATATATTCTTGACAAAATTCAAAGAATATATATATATATATTCTTGACAAAATTCAAAGAATATATATATATATATTCTTGACAAAATTCAAAGAATATATATATATATATTCTTGACAAAATTCAAAGAATATATATATATATATATTCTTGACAAAATTCAAAGAATATATATATATTCTTGACAAAATTCAAAGAATATATATATATATATATATTCTTGACAAAATTCAAAGAATATATATATATATATATATTCTTGACAAAATTCAAAGAATATATATATATATATATATTCTTGACAAAATTCAAAGAATATATATATATATATTCTTGACAAAATTCAAAGAATATATATATTCTTGACAAAATTCAAATATATATTCTAACAGCTTCTTTTCTCGCTCTTCTCACCTGTGGAACTAACTTCTGATTTCTTGCATACCTGTCACCTAGAATCTTCAAAAATTTAAATGTAACGTCAATCGCCATCTTCTGTCTTCCAGAATCCCGTTCCTTTTTGTCCTTTCCCTCACATCACCTCACTTTCACTCCCTATAACCCTCCTGCGCCCTAGTGGCTTTATCGCCTTGCTTGGGGTGAAATGATTAAAGAAAATAAATCTCCAATGAGCGATCTGGAATTTATCTACCGTCGAAATTTAAGACAAAACTTCAGATTCTTCCTTTGTCTGTACACATTGCTGACCCAACGCGAAACTGTCCCTATTCTTTCAGGGGTTATAGTAAAATCAAATTAAAATACTGCCAGATAACTAAAAACCCGCAAGTAATCTATCAGATCTGATTTTTTTTTTTTTTTTTTTTTCAATCAAAAAAAAAAAATTATTTCATAGAGAATATAAACAAAAATCAAACTTTTGATTTCTTTGTGTGTCTGGTCCTTTGGGTGATGTGAAGGGCTGCCTCTGGGCGGGTTTTGTAAGCTTTTGTGTGTCTTGTTTTTCATGCGTTGTTTTGTGTATGTTTATGTATATGTCTGGTTTCTTTGAGTCAGGCGAAATGTGTATTTGTTTTGTTAGGATGGGAATTTTTTTTTTTTTTTGTAAAGACATTAATATTTTCTCTATATATCCTACCTACATTCATCATATTTTCTTTTTCTTTTTACTACTGGTCAAAAGTCATTATGAATAAAATACACCATTTTCTTCTATTGCATAAATTCCGGACTCCGCCTGTATCATCTTAAACATGAGACTTCCTTTCGTTATCGATTTTTTTTTTATTATCGATTTATCACTCTGTAGCAATAAAACTCTTTAAATTTTGTTTTATTTATGAAATACTCGTAAATAAATCTTCATTTGTTTTTTTTGTTTTTTAAGTTAAAGAAATTTATTCGCATACTACCCATCAAAAATGCCTGGCTTATTTAGGTGTGAATGTCGTGAGTCCAAGTGACACTGTCTGGCCCTCTGCCGAGTATCGATGCAAAACATTATTTTTCCAATTCGTCACTACCATTGATTATGCATTTTCGACAGTTGTTAACAAGATGCTGCTTGTCAATGATGACGATGTTGTTGTCAGAGAAATATCCGCGTCGTCCATCTTTAATCGGCCCGAACAGATGGAAGTTGAAAGGCACCAAATCCGTAGAGTGTAATGAAATGTTGATAAGTGTAATTCAACGATAGAGCTATGCTTCGCAGGCACTTTCGTGTCAGACAACATTTGACCAGACTGACGTTCTGTTCTAAAACAAAAATTTAGGAAGGAAACCCTCACCAATACGAGAAAAACTGATGACAGTACACTTCAGGAACCTATTTTCCTGGGGGTGGTATTTTAGCAGAATTTATAAATTTCAATCGACAGTGACGTTAATTACATTATTTACATTATTCGGACTATTGTCCTCATCTTTGTCGCCATGTTTATCACAACGTTTCGGCCGTTGTACGCTCCGGCCTTCTTCAGGTGCTTGGAATGTCAAACTGAACCCTTTATTTCGCTCACTGGGGTAGACTGTTCTAGTTCCACGTGCTATCTTTAATGGATGTCAGTTATCAGTTATCTCCTGTCTATTTCCCTCTGAAAGTTCTCCACTGCCTTAACCAGGTATTGAACTCACATTCTTTGGGTCCTGTCACTGGATCTAACCAACGCCTTTATCCACTGTGCCATGTGTCCTCAAGAAGTAGATAATACTGGAAGTGTCCCGTTTTTATAGACGCTTAACAGCGCCCTCTAACGACTTGTTGGCGAAACTGGTAAAGCTATGTGGGGAGAACCCACAGAAGATACGTCTTTTCAAAGTGACCATCGTAAAATAACGAAAGCAATATATCGCTTGTACGACATTCTTTTTCTTTCTTTGTGTGATTTGAAAAGTGTGCGTTCTTTTCAAGTTATTTACTTATGAACTTTTAAAAAAAAATTTATTTCGAGTATTGTTACCGTCGCTGAATGTACCAGGTGTTCGTTATAAGTTGACCTTTTTAAATAATTTTCAATGGGATTTTGGAGTTATTCAGCACCTCATGACATTCCGAATTTGCCGCTTCAGAAAGGGCATTGTAAAACAATACTGACAGATTGCGAACTTACCCGGTCCGACAAAAAGTGACAGGATATTCGCATGTGACTCCCTTAATGTAATTTCCAATTATGATTGTCGTCCTACGTTCATCTTCTTGTTTCTTAGACATCTTAGAGCATCTCATAAAGACGCTGTCACCTGGCATCACCACTGAAATGAGATAACTTTAGCACGACAAAACATTGCAGTCAAAAAATAAACAGGTGCTGTATTATATCTGGAGTGCAAAAAAAAGTTTCCGGTCCGATCAAGAAGCCTCTCATAGAGAATAAAATAAAATGAATACAAAATCTGATAGTTGGTCATTGGAGATGGGTGGGGTGGGGGCGGTCGGGCGTCGGTAGGATCGAGAATTTTTCATCACCCTTTGTATGAAGACAATGAAATGAGATTTTACTTATTAAGTTTTCATGCAGATAACGCAAACAAAATCATAAATAGAATTATGACTTGAAATATCCAAGAGTTATGTAAATATATATAAATCATTTCACTCTAAACAAGGCAATTAAGCCACTAAGATGCAAATATATATAATGACAAAAGGAAAACTATTCTTCCCTGACGCGTTTTGTCTTCTGATTTTATTTTGTAACATGTATTTATAAACAGAAATTAAAAAAAGAATATTGTTAGGTTTTTCAAAATGTTTATTTTAAGAACACTTATAAATATTCTTCAGGCTAACTGTGAAATCCATGGTGAACTGTAATTTAATAGCTGATAAATGAATGTCAGTAAATGTTGTTGAATCTTTTATTTTCTTATTTGTTTATACATATTTATTTACTTTTTTTATTTTTTAACGTAATTATTATAAATTTTGATTTGCTAAATTATTTATGTATCTATATTTTAAATAATATACAGTTTTAATTTAACAGTTTCCTTTTTAATTAATAAAAAAATATGGCCATAGAAATGAGGTACTTCTTTTAGGAAAGGGGATATTTGAAAAACTCCGGGGCGGGTTATTATTTTGGCAATATCCGATAGTGGCACTCTCAAGAACTTTCCCTCTAATAAGTTATTTTCTCTTTTAATAAGTCTAGGATTCTTTACATTGAAGTTGTGGTCGAGCTTATTTCTGTGTATGACATACACACACACACACACACACACACACACACACACACACACATATATATATATATAGAGAGAGAGAGAGAGAGAACACTTTTAAGGGAATGAAGTCCTAAAGGACGAAACGCGTCACATGGAAACTTTTTCCCCATTTTATCATACTCCTTTCCCATTATATATATATATATCAAATATGTGGTGCAGTTCAGTTTATATTACAATGAATCATTCATACAAAATTAAATTAGTAAAGTTAATGATATAAAATGCTACCTGAATTTTACCAAAAACAATAATTTCTATGCCTGATGATGACTGGACGTACAGTTGAAAGTACTTGCGTATTTAAGGAAGACCTAATACAGTTTATAATTAAAAAACAACAACAAAAAACAAGGATTATAACATTCATCGAGTGGTTTAATAGGTTAATGCATCTTTAAAATTTAGTTAACGAATTGATTTAGCCATTTTATATCATTAACTTTACTAATCTACTTTTTCTATGAATGATTTATTGTAATATATAATATATATATATATATATAATATGGATTTTCTCGTTGTGAGCCAACACATCAGTATTTCATCGACACATTACCGATGAATTCTTTTCGTGAGAGGTAGAAGATTCATCTAGTGTCGCAGAATGACCGACACCTGAAATTTATTTGTGAGAAAGGTTTGTGAATTGCCAGTCCCAGTGCCCGCCATCTGCTTTCTGATGCAAAGGCTGCCACGATATGAGCAGCGTACAGGGATGCAGGTTATATTTCGGACTGACCATCCCCTAGATGGAGGAGGCACGGTAGAGTAATGGATAGCAGCTCCAATTGAGGAATCGGAGAGCTGAGTTCGAATTCCAGTTTTGCTAATCTGGAATCCTCTTCTTCTCGCCCCCTTCTACGGGTAAATAGCAGTTCAGACTGGGTTCTATAGCCTTGGGTGGCAACTAGTCTAGGAAAAGGAAAACTCTGAATTCAAAACCATCCTGGAGGCAAAACTTGATGGCAACCAATATATATATATATATATATATATATATATATATATATATAGTTCTCGCTCAACACTGTCAAATTGAAGCCTCATCAAGGAGCATTCAGATTATCCTAGTCTGAAGATCAGATTAATACCTTCTTAATCTGAAGATCGTATTGAAATGTTGATTCCTATGCCCACACTACATCTATCTAGAAACGCTCAATCTCTTATATTGAGCACTCTCCTCTCTGTAAAAGATTGAAAAGAAATATGCAGATTGGCGATCAAATCACGCTGAGAGCCCCGGTTCTCGTTCGATCACCAAAGTTAAGCACTGGTTAGTATTTAGGTGGAAGGCCGGGAAACACTAGCTTCTGTAATCACTAATGAACTTAAACCACCGACCAAAAAAATTTCAAAGTTTGAAATGTGTAGTAAAAGATGGCGGTGCGTTACACCAACGGACTGTTTCAAATTACATCTGGTCGATTAACATCACTGGCAGCGGCAAGGTGATACTATCTCTAAAAATGAGACCGTGCACCCTTTAGTAGGAGTTGCAATCCCGAATGGTTCGAAGTCATTTGAAACGGAACTGAAAAACATGTTTACTGAAACTAACCATTCAGCTATAATGCTCGTTCAAGGTGGAGTGCAAGACATATACAATGTGCGGCAGAAATGTCTCCCACATAATGGTAAAATTAGTGGCAGTGGTGTCTTCAGCTAGCTAATGTCTTACCATTATGTGGGAGGAAGCTTTATCGCACCCTGTATTTACCACATAGCTGGTGCTAATAAAACAGTGGTCAATATAAAATAACAGCTTAAATTTTACACCCATAAATATATAAAATTTGTATGATTTCTTCGTCAGCTTTTATCGTTCGATTTTATCATTCGCGGTGGAATTCCTATATTTGATGCTTAAATATTAATGACAAGTGCTATTTCATTGTTCAGTCATGATAACAAAGTAAAAAAAGATTCCAGATGCCATGTTTCAATTTATTGTCCAAGAGGGTCAAAAGTTAATTGTTCTGTTTCTAAAAATTATATTCATTTATTCTATCTGATTTCATGTCATTGGAAATAAGACTGATTAATGTTTAGACGAATGATTATTTAGAATATTGTTATTTGGAAGACCAGGAATTGTAAAAGAGAAAACGTTAAAAGGAAATACAGGAATCTCATATTTAGGCATTTTGTAATTGGTGCAAAATGTTTACTCGTGTGGTTAAATAATAGTCAAGAGAGCCTATTGGATACTGCACGCGGATTCGCCCTCCACAATGCCTACAAATCATTGTGGAACAAATAACGTTAAGTCATACACACAAAGTCACTTTGACATCATTGAACGTGTCCGGTATGGTCGAGTGTGGTGATTATATACACGATAACAGGCCAGCATACAAGTTCATGTCCACGGAAGATTAGTGCTAAGTCATGGGCGCTCATACGAACCTGGCAACAGCTTTTTGAAGAGAAACAAACACAACTTCTACCATTTTAAATATATTTGATATCAACAAGAATAAAGAAAAAGAAGTGGCTGCTGACAATGTGCGTCTGTAGGCTTAACTTAGTAGAAAAGGCGTCTGAGTATCTTGTCAATAAGTCCTTGTTGAATTCCACGGCTAGCTTATCTAGATAATAGTAATTTCTTTCAAGTTTGCCGGCCCCGTTATTCTGTAACCAGATACCACTGATCGCGGTTTGTGGAGGGGTTGGTTGCTGCATCGTTCTGCTTGAGTAACGCGATGAAAGAAAATAAAAAGAATGGTTCTTTGAATTTGGCGTTTATCTAGCCAGTTTCGCGGGATCCTTACAGGAGCAGTGATTGGTCTTTTCTTTAATCATTCATCGTCCTCGTTATATATTGTGCTTGATTAATCTTAATGGTCTTCTGATTAATTATTGTAAATTATAATACGAGTGGCTTTGGAAAAGGTATGAATTCATCTCCCTCTCCCCAGCTATGGGTAAATAGCAGAAGTCTGGGTTTTATAGCCTTGGGTGGCAATCAGTCTAGGAGAAGGAAAACTCTGAATTCACACCAGTCTGGAGAGGGATGGGCTCCGTCAGGTTATCTTACCCAAGAAACACCACTTCTACTGTGGCTGCGGTACATGTTGTGCCCCTACGACCCTAATGGGTCACGGGATTTGTGATCGTAAGTTTATTACACAACCTGGAAACATTTTTATATTTAATTTCGAAACTGGAGGCTTTGATGATTAAAAACACTGTAACAATCATACAAGTACTGTTGTTATTGTTGTTACTTAAACTACAACAACAATGATAAGTAGTATTACGCGTGAAAATTTCACGGTTTTCTTATTTAAATCTGCTTAGGTGTTTAATGATGGAATTAAGCTCCTTGCGAGTTCTACGACTATAAAATTCCCTTCTTCGTTAAATATTTGAGCTTAACGATTTTAACGGAATATTACAATAATATCATAAGTATGTATGCATGTCATTTACAGAAGTAAGAGGGTTACACATGAAAAGTTGTGAAATTGACAAGGCTTTCCATTTCACTGAAACAGACGATAAACAGATGAGTGTTACTACCTCCTATATCTTCTCTTGCTTTGCCTCCTCTCTTTGCTGGCTTTGCCCCCTCTCTTTGCTGGCTTTGCCTTCTCTCTTTATGTGTTTTCCTAGCGTTGGTTATAGCGTTAACGTACAGACCGTGGGATCCGAGTTCGACTCTCTCCATGGTCAATTTATGAATTATTCTCGATCATATCGTCTCGGGGTGAAACCGTTCCCAGCATGTGACACCGTTAGGGAGCGCTTGAAGGCCGCATGCCACGGGTGAGTAAAATTGGGTTAGACAAAGCCGTCGATGTTTGTACCAATTAATAAGCTGGTAAAAGTTCTTTAGACTTTGGTTGGGGTTATGATAACAAAAAAAAAACACCAACCAAGCCTGGCTGTCCACTTGCGGAGATCTGTCCAGAAAACGCACAATGGTTGAAAGTGTTAATCTTCTTTATCTTTTTTTCTTTTTTTTTTACAAACAAAGTAGTAGGTCACGTGAGTTGGCAACATTTTCATACATAATTATCTTTCGAGATGAGTCATTGATGCATCTCTCTTTCCTGATTTGCTTAAAATTCTCTGAGTCGAGTCAATCTCATTATTTCATGATTTGTTCAGATTAATATTTTCTAATACTTATTGGGTTTATTAATAAGTTTAGCTATCAAGGAAATCAAATCTTCTTCCTGGCATCCCCGACCAAAATCTAGAGATGAGTATCACAAAAATGCTCTTTTATGCGCTCAGAACCATTCTTTGTACTTCTTTTTTAATCTGCGTCCCTTAAGAAAATAAGCGATCAAGGCTCTCTACAACTTCCAATCTCTTGTGGCCCATAGCAGTTTTTTTTCTCCCCTGTCTCTTGTGGTCCACAGCAGTTTTTTCCTCCCCTGTCTCTTGTGGTCCACAGCAGTCTTTTTCCTCCCCTGTCTCTTGTGGCCCACAGCAGTCTTTTTTTTCCTCCCCTGTCTCTTGTGGCCCACAGCAGTCTTTTTTTTCCTCCCCTGTCTCTTGTGGCCCACAGCAGTCTTTTTTTTCCTCCCCTGTCTCTTGTGGCCCACAGCAGTCTTTTTTTTCCTCCCCTGTCTCTTGTGGCCCACAGCAGTCTTTTTTCCCTCTCGTCTCTTGTGGCCCACAGCAATTTTTTCTCCCCTGTCTCTTGTGGCCCACAGCAGTTTTTTTCTCCCCTGTCTCTTGTGGCCCACAGCAGTTTTTTTCTCCCCTGTCTCTTGTGGCCCACAACAGTTTTTTTCTCCCCTGTCTCTTGTGGCCCACAGCAGTTTTTTTCTCCCCTGTCTCTTGTGGCCCACAGCAGTTTTTTTCTCCCCTGTCTCTTGTGGCCCACAGCAGTCTTTTTTTCCTTCCCTGTCTTTTGTGGCACATGGTTTTTTTTTCTTTACTGACTTTTGTGTTCCCTGATATTTAAAATTCTGCGCCAGCTTGAAATTGATGTCTCTAATTTGTAACCCACATCTTGGGCTTTTTCTCTCTTGCTGGTGACTATACTTGCTTTGTTCTTGCAGCTAATGTTTAGTCCTTCGTTTCTCCTTTCTTCTGCTACTCTGTCTGGGAGATTCTATACTTTTCTTTTCGGGTCAGTCATCAACTGATTATTCTAGCATCTTTTCCAAATAAATCTAGTTATCCTAACATTTCAGACAGAATCTTGTGCTGTACCTTTTCAAGTCTTTTTGTGTAAATATAAAATAGTTCTACTTGAAACGGAAATTATGATTTTGAAATGGAATTTTTTTTTATAACAGTCAGATTTGTCAACTGCCATTTTTAATTTGTTATTGTTTGCCTTTCCTAACTCACTCGTCCGACAGACATGAACGGATTAAATCGTTAATGGTTTAATACATCCCCGTCACTTATTGGTCTCCTTACAGTTTACAGTATTTAAGAACAAAGTTTTACGAAGTTGGCTCGATTTAATAAAAAAAGGTGGCGGTAGGTAGTTGGGATGGGGGTGGGGAGTTAAAAAATTTCGTCTTTTTGTATTATTCTTTCTTTTTTCCTATTACACATGGTGACAGGGGTGGGGGCAGTTTGTCATTTTAAAAAGCCAAATTTTACGAATTGGAATTAAAAAATTATTTATTAATTTCAATAAAGTGACCAAACGATAATGTAGATTTTTTTTTCTGTTGATTACTTTGTGGTGCTACTTTTCTGTAGGCTTTGCCACTTTGACTTAATTCTTATTTAGGATTGTAGAATTCCATTTCAAGATTTGTACCAGAGACACATCAAGTTAGATTAAGGGCTGAAGTTTGGGGTACGAAAGCCTATCAAGCTGGAGCAACTTCTTATCTAATGGATGAATATTCCACTAAGTAAAATTTCTCATTTTACTTTTATTTTCTTGTTTTAATAACATTTGTATATTGTTACACTTTCTCACTAAGCATTATCATGAAGCAAAAACAGAATTCTTTACTGAAAACGGTGGCGAGGGGAAGGAATTCTATATTTATGTAGAGTAGTACGTCAGATGTATTATATGGAGGGACGTTCTTTGATACAACACCGGTATCCCCCCCCCAATATTGTACTTAACCTGCTCACACGTGAGACCCTACCAGCAAGTAAATGACTCCAATATTAGCAAACCCCTACAAAGCAGTAGGAAGGCAGCTCTTGATTGACAAACACTTTACACCTGTCACTGATACTTTACAACGGAAAACGAAAAAAAAAAAAAAACGATGGTCACACTCCAAACCAGGTAATGGTGAGTTTCATCGTTTCTTATTAAGGAAATATTCGGCGTCCATTGACCAAACGGTTAGCGTTACTGTTGGTTAAAATTCTTAATATTTTCTCGAATCCATTAATAAATTTTGCTCTTTCTACTATTGACGAGGATTTTTTACTTCTTAATCTTTTCCTTTTGTTTGTTTTAAAGTGATCTGAAAATCCTAGCGCATAGCTTATTCCTCACCCAGTACGAAATATCGTTTGACAAACACTTTCTATTGACTGTAAAGAAGTGTGTGTTCCTTGATCAGCAGATTGATCGGCGAAGAGAGAACACGTTTTCAAACTGCAACAATTGCTGTGAGTGCAAGAAGGTGGCTGGATTACAATCACTTAAAGCTTTTCTGCTTCTTTTTTTCCTAAATGTTTTCTGATCAGATAAAAAGGAAATGCATCTACTTACAAAAGTCGTCCGGGAAAACGTTGTTAGCTGGATGGATCGATGGGAAAACAGAAGAATGTGGAGGAACGGTGCTTTTCTGGTTGTTCTTAAAACCTTCTTTACTGTTACAGATCTACATTTCAGAGGAGAGGGATTTAAAAAAAAAAAAAAAAAAAAACCTTTTTAGCTATGTCACATTTTTAAAGCTTACTTTCAAAGTAGGTACTTTTTTTTTATTTCTCTATAAATGTTAAGTGCATGATTTTATCGAAGGCACCGATATTCTTCGTCTTTTATATGCCGTATCACTTCAGGACGTAGGCGATCATGGCCCTCGTTCCACATCTTGCTGTCCTTTGTAGATCTTAATAAGTTTTGTCTTTTTGTTATTTCTCCCAAGCCCTCTTCTGCCATTCAGAGGACGGAATGTGCGACACCAAGATCAGAAGACGTATTTGGATGGTCAAAGATGCATTCCAAAAGCTAAGCAGATTATAATGAAACAGGAAAATTTCGTTAGAAACAAAGAGTACTGAACTTATTACACCGAGAACTTAAAACGATGACCTGATTACTTATTTTAGTGTATCATCTTACTTAAAATTATCGTCACGTGACGCAAACAATAGTCAGTGCATTATTTAAACAAATAATATTTATTTCCATTAAAACAGAAAATGTGGCACAAGGCCAAATAAAAGGAGGACGTGGAGGCTGGTCATCAATCTGTCTTATCTTAAACTTAGCCACAATCACTGACCCAAACAAATTATACAATATTCCTTGCACCATTATTTAAACAAATTAGCAGTAAATAATAAACATGGACTTTTTATAGCCATCTGTCATATACATTATTGCCAATTAAGACTGTTTTTACATTTGCATAAGTAGCAAAATAATTGTTCTACGTAACACGATTAATCGAAATAAGTGCCGCATATTTTTAATTTTTTTAATTTTTTGCGTTTATTGAATCAAAATTTGCCAAAGATTGAAAATTACATGAAATATTATATTGTTTATATTTCGAAAGAAAATAAGAAATTAAAATGAAATGAAGTATCACTTTTTACTGGAATTTAAAATGATCAGAAAAATAAGGCTAATCCAGCACAGAATAAAGAGGATACTGAATGGCTAAAGAAAGGACCAATCACAGCTCCCCTAAGAGTCACATGACACTGTCTATATAAACGCCAATTCAATCACGTTAATCAGACAACGCTGCTACTTCACCACAAGCCCATTGCTGCTACCTAAATCAGCTAGGTGAGGACCGGAAGGTAGTTTCACCTTCAACCAAGACTGTTAACAAGATAACCGGATGCCTCTCACCTAAGCTAAGTCCGCAGACGCACATTGTCTACAATCACTTCTTTTTTCTTTATTTTTTTCTATTTGTATTGTAAATAGATTTAAATAGTACAGGTTGTGTGTGTTTCTCTTCAAAAGCTGTTGAACAGCTCATTTGAGTACCCGAGGATTTACAACTTAGGACCTCAAGTTTATGGAGGGCATCTTGGTGTAATATCGTGGATATAATAAACACACCTTTGATACCATGTCATATTCTCCTGTATTGATAAGTAATGTTATGATGTTATTATAAGGGGGTGAATTCAATTTAATACTAGTTGTTTCGCTGACGGAGATATTCAAAATTTCAAGCTAAAAATTGTTTGTCTATTTTGAAGTAAATTTATTAGAAAATAGGCTCCATTTAAATATGGATTCATAAAAATAAGTCCTGGGTATGACGATAAGCTACATCCGGTAGCAAGGCCTCTGATCGGGAGACTGGAGGTTTTGAAGAGCGTGGAACTACCTCTTAATTGCTGGTGTTCACATGTTCAACTTTGCAGCCGTTAGGGTCCCAGCTAAGGGTAAATAGTAATCTCCCAAACAAAATACTATGAAAGTATAAAAATATGTATTTATATTAAAATTACCAACAATACATTTTATCTGTAGTTGAAGGCATACAATTATGTTCAAATTATATTTAGTTGAAGACCTAAAATTGTTTTCAAAATATTTAAAATTTCGGCATTAAATAACCCACAGAAGTTGATATGTGGCTAAACAAGATCAATCAACCAGTCAACATGAAAGAACACTTTCGAGACATTAATCTTTATAATATCCTACAATATCTTAAAGAAATCCAAATAGATGCCACAAGCTACAAGATAAAATACATATATCATCACCTCTAGTAATTATATCCACACAAACCTGTATATCTACAAAAGCTGAGTATTATCAACCATGTATTCAATTGTGAAAGCAAAATAACATTTTTTATTACTTCAAAGCTCCCAAGAAAATTAAAATTGGGCATTAAATGACCCACGAGGAGTTGATACGCCGTTAAACAAATCAAATCAAATCATAAAAATGACTACAAGACGCTGCGCATTTTGGCAGTTGTCGCCAGACAGGTCAATTATCTCGCGACAAAATCAGATAATTATAAGATTTTATTGAACTTTCAGAAAATATATTCGGTAATAAATGAAAGTATTTTTTTTTTTTTTTAAGTTTCGTTTTGTATTAATTTCTTTTTATATTCTAGATCGGTCGCTTAAAAATACTTCTATTTATTACCGAATAATTTCTGAAAAATTGAATAAAATCCTATAATTATTTGATTTTATTAGCGTTTGAAAAATTGACGGGTTTGGTTTTTCTTGTTATCCAAATTTATGATTGTACGTTTTAGCCTCGGCTAAGTGAGAGGGGGAAGTTTTTTTTTTTTTTTTTATCTCTATCAATGTCTTATATCAAACTCTCGTTCAAAATGTGTGTGTGTGTATTTGTATACCTGGGCTTACGTGCATGTTGAATGCTACAAGCATATATGTAAGTCACTCACGTACAATAGACATGTTTCTCCATTACATACACGCATGCGCATCACGTGCAGACAGTGCGTGACGGATGGCGAAGAGGCGCTTCTGTTTATTAATAACTGTTATATAAGCTTACAATAATTACTGTTAATTGATGAATACCAATTTAACAGTAATAATTGGTGGAATTAAATAATCGCCATTAGGTTACAACGCTTCCCGCCAAATGTAAATGGCAAACATGGCGATAGGTGCTGAGAGTTAAGCAACGTAACTTACAGAAAGGGGACAGAGTATTTAGATTCAACTCCTTGTTAATCGATGCTAAGCAATTATTCAATTTAACATTTGTTTACAGCAATATTACGTTGAAACACTGGTTCTCGTAGGATCGCTAAAGTTAAGCAACGTCAAGCCTTATGAGTACCTATGTGAGTGACCGCTTGGGAATACCAGATTCTGTGGGATGTAGTGGATAACGGCTGAAAATTGTTAACCGGAAAGCAGAGTTCCAATTCCAGTTGTGTTCTTTATATTCACTTGAGCGCAAATAACCTTGGGACAGGTATGAATCCACCGCTATGGGTTAATTAGTAGGGGGAAATCAGTAAATCATTATCTCCAAAAACTTATTACAATAAATATTTTCTGGCTTTAAATAAGCTGAAAAAAGGTTAAGCCGTAAAACGCAAATCAATCAGTTTCACACTTTTAAAGTAAAAATTGAACGACAAAAGAGTAGTTAAAAGAAACCGAAAATAATTTCGACCATAACATTTATTAACCCTAATTGATAAGTGGATAGCCAAACCCTTTATTAACTGTGTATATTTCTAAGATGAAGTATTGCAATTATTTACAATATTTGGAATGTTCTCCACATATTGGTTGTCATATTCATGACGTTTCGGCCATTTTACACTCTGGCCTTCGTCAGGCGAAATAGAATTTTGAACCGAACCTTTACTGGGGGTAGATTGTTTTAGTTCCACGTGCCATGCCTCTTCTGGGTATCTCGGTTACAGTCATTTCCCTTTAGTAAATCAACTCTCGAAGTTTTTGTTCGCTTTTGCTGTGGCCAGGTATTGAACTCGCAACTCTTTAGGTCAAGTCACTGGACTACTTCAACCAACGCTTTTATCCAAGAATTCAGTTCAAAATTTCGCGTCTTGGGCATGACGATAAACTACATCCAGCAGCAAGACTTCTAATCGGGAGGTTTTGAGGAGCGTGGAACCACCTCTTAATTGCTGGTGTCCCCAGGTACACCCTGACCGGGGGTGGTGGCACTTGTTAGGGTCCCAGCTATGGGCAAATAGTTAACTTCCAAACTGGGGTCAAAACACTATGAAAGTGTAAAAATAGGTTTTAATACCAGCAATACATTTTTTTTTAATATTACCAGCAATACATTTTTGAAAAACAAGTATTATTGGCATTAAATAACATATTGAGTATGATATGCCGTAAAACAAACCAAACCAATCAAAATTCCAGTCATCTGAAGAATGCCGGAGCGTACAACGACCAAAATATCTTAAATATAACAACCGAGATGTGAACAACTGTCCGAACAATGTAAATAGTATGAAAAGCGTAACTGTTGTCGGCGCTGAAAGTGGAATCGACCTCTTCCAGTTGCGGTCCCGTCAATTGATTTCACTTTGGCGTTAATGTGCTTGGGGAGAAAGCATAAATCATCTTTTTTCCCCTCCATCTATAAGTTGGTCTCTCTAGCCTTGGTTAACAATCAGTCTACGCGAAGGAAAACACTGAATTTCAAGTCACAGAGAAGGTAATGAGAAAGCACTCTCTTTCCCAAGAAGTTATAGTAATTAATATACAGGGTGGGCCAAAAGTAAGCTTACACATCCATCGTAGGCATGCACTTTACATTTTTTTTAAAACATTTTATTACATTTATATTTATTCGTTACAATCATATTTGTTTAAAGCTGGTTATGTACATTTGTTTAACACTTGGATCTTTTTAGCACAGTTTAATCTCTTAAGTGCTCATAATGGCCTCCATCAACATTGCAACTTTCTTTGAACCTCTCCAGAATACTATGACAATACAGCACGCCACAAATACCGATCTGCATCAATTTGAATAAATACTTCTTAGATGTAGTCTTTAAATTCGTCCACTGTGTAGGTATTTCTCTCATAATCCTTGTTCTTTACTACACCCTCCTCCCTATAAAAAAGAAATCAATTAGTGTTAGGTCAGGTGAACGTGTTGGCTATTCGATGCTACCTTTTCTTCCGAATCAGCCCGTCGAAAGGTTTCGTTAAGGTAATTCCTTACTGCCAAACCATAATGGGGAGGTACTCCATCTTGCTGAAAGAACAGTTCGGCGAAGTTAGATCTAAAATGTGAAACTTAGTAAAAAAAAAACAACTGTAAGCCTACTTTTTGTATAAAGAAAAGAATTCGTTGGAGAGCTATGCTAGCGCGTGTCTTGAAGAGATGTGACATTAAAAAATGAGGTATTCTTAAACAAGCAATGGCTTAAACAGGAGCCATATGCAATATAAGGCTAAAAGAGGAAATAATGAAAATGCAAAATAAGCAATATCCCTTTTTGCAGTGAAACTGCTTATTTGAAAAAAAGCAAATCAATTGAAATACTGAGCATTTCAACGGCGGCAAAATCACAATCGATTATGAATTAGTGTGGTTTGGATAAATTCTTTGAGTATATTGTCAGCGTGTGTCCTTGTGGAAAGAGATTATATTCCAGCTTAAGTAGAAATTAAAAGATGTAGAACACAAAAGATGCGAATCATTTTAACTTCGATGGAAGACGACGCGGCAAACTTAATTTGCTGGCGTACCGAAATTTTAACTTACGGCATGCTGGAGATTAAAATAAATATCTACGACTCATATGGCTTAAATACTGGCTAGTGCTGACATTACAGTTTCAAAGGGGAAACACCGATTGTAAAAATCTTATGGCCATATCCCGTTGGAACTCCGGACCGCATCAGAATAACAGGTGCTGTAAGGTTGGATGTGCGGATGGTCTAATGGATAATAGATGGGAATTGTTAATGAGTGCCGAGTTCCAATTCCCGTTGAGTTCGTTATATTTACCTTCATGCTAATAATCTTGGAAAGGTATGAATTCACCTATTCTCTACCCCCCTGTTATGGGCTGATAAGTAGGACGTGTATCACTAAACTATTATTATCTACCGTAAAACTTCTTACGATCTAAAAAATATCTTCTGGCTTTAAATAACCTGCAAAGGGTTAAGCCGTAGAAAACGAATCAACCAGTTGTTAAAACAAAAGTTATGTAGTAGGCCGATAGACGTAAGCCACACTATTTTTTTTTTTTTTTTTTTTTTTAATCATATCGCCCCAAGCAAGGCCAGAGGCCACTATCGCGCAAGGGGTTAAAGAAGGGTTGGAGGAAGAGCAGATAGGAGTGGCAATGGAGGGGATGAGGAAGAAGAGAAAGAGAGTGGGTCGATCAAAGCAAGGGGGCTACAAAAGATCCGGAGAAGGAGCAGATAGGAATGAGAAAAGAAAGGATGTGAAGAGGGGAAGCGGATAGATCAAGGCAACTGGAGATGTCGATTGACGCTACCCTTAAACCGTTGGAGATTGTATTTGTCAGGGAAACAGTAGTAGGGAAGGGAGTTCCATAGGCGGGATGTGCGAGACATGAAGCTATTGGAGTAGAAGAGACGTCTACATCTAACAGTTTCCACGGTGTAGGGGTGGGATGCCAGCCTGGTGGGGCGCTTAAATTCACGAGGCTTGGGGACAAGCGAACGCAACTCCTCAGAGCAATTACCGTGGAAGTATTTGTAAAAAAGGCAGAGCGAGGCAACATCGCGTCTGTGAGAGAGCGACTGCAGACGAGATGACAGATCAGGGCCAATCACATTGCATGGGACGTCTATTTCAAATACGAAGTATTCACTATAGTAACATTTGAAGTTATATATGCGCAAAAATTGTGCAAGTAAAAAGAAAGTGCTGAATGTAGAATGCAGGATTAAATAATGTGTTTTTTTTTTTTTTTAATTTTTATTCTTCGTAGCTGCCAATTTCATGCAATTTGGTAAAATTCAGGTGGCAAAAATATACGGAAATAACCCGTCTATAACTCCTTTTGTTTAATGACGATTGCGAAAGTGCGTGCGTAAGACAGAATAAACACACGCGCGACAGCGCACATATTTTTTTCACGCTGGTATTGGAAAACTGTCATAACTAGAATATGTAAGTTAAAAAAAAAAAAAAAAGACCAAAACAAGTAAAAACGAAAATGCAATAACACTAACAAAAAGAAAAAAAAAACAGCTGTCTGAGCATAATAAAACTAAATCCCGGGCATTGAAAAATGTTAAAAATTAATATTCAACCACATAAATACGTTGAATGTTGACATTCGACCACGAAAATGTTTTCGTCCAACATAAAAAGCAGCCCGTGGCTGTCCGAGCACTGGACATTTTTATTTTGAGATCAGTTTATATATCTCATGTTAGCCATAATAGCCCTGAAAAATTGATTTTAGTTTCACGAAGAGAATAAATTATGTAGAAGAAAAAATTATTATAAAAGAAAATAATGTTGATGGAATGAAAATAATTGTTAATTGCGATAAGGAATTTAGTCTTTTAACCCGAAAATAAAGGGAAAACGCTGGACGAGCGTTCATACCAAACAGTTATTTTTTATAAGTCGTTTTTATGTTTATTTTATTTATTTATTTATTTTTTTATTATATCCCAAAACTATAAAAATTGATATTTCAAGTCTTATAGATTATAAAAATAAAGATTATTTTTATATAGATTATAAAAATAAAGTGGGGTGTTATGTTTTGCATGTAGTAGTTATAGTACAGTTTTCCGTATCCTAAATAGCAACTGAAAATCTTGAAATACTAAAGAGTAAATTTGTTCAATAAAATCGTCATTGGCTTCTACCCAGGCCTCCAGACGATATCGGAATCTCTTGCAAATCTTCTGAACAGTCTCCTTGTTGGTGAATTCTGCCATAATCCTTGCGTTCAGTTCATCTTTGGTGTTACAAGGAGTATTGTTGGTCTCTCGGTCAACTGCACCCGACACATAATAATCAGGAGTATTGCAGTCTGGGGAGTTAGGTCGCCAGATGTCAGCGGTAATGTGGTTGCAGAAATTGTCTGACAGCCATGTCTGGGTTCACCTGCTTGTGTGGTATGGTGCAGAATCTTGTTACCAGACATAGGGTCTTCCAGCAGTCACCCTCTTGACCGAAGGCAGCACTGCCTCCTCAGGGCACTTGATGCAGGCTTCTGTGTTGAATCTGAATCCGTCAACAACACATTCGGGAATTCAGAATGAGTTTCCTGAGCTGCCGTATCCCTCGTAATCACCATTAGTCATCCAACTCTTTCCAAATCCTCTGCACTGTCCTCAGATACCAAACACACTGAAATGCTCGTATTGGAGCTTTCCGTGCAAATGCTAAGCAGTACAGCACGCCTTTTCCAAATTTCTGGTGGAGTGAATTGCATCATAGTGCTCAGCTGACTTTACTATATTATGCAGTCGACAAAAACAAAATCAAACAACGCGCATGCGCGAAATTAAAAATATAAAATTGCGATCATTTACCCATCGCATCCTCTATATACATGCCGCTGGGGATACCGCTTGTGAATCCAAATCCCCACTGAAACTCCTGCTATTAGCACGTCCTTGAGTGTGGTGTTAAAAAGATCCCAATGTTCCATAGGAAACGAGAGGAACTAACACACACACACACACACACACACACACACACACACACACACACACACACACACAGATTATCGAGTCCCAGTTATGTGTAAAATAACAAGACACACTGGATCCTATAGCCTTGGGTAGCAACCAGTCTAGGAGAAGGAAACTGAATTCAAATGTGAAACTAACTTTGTTATATCAGAGATAGACAAGTTGTCAGAATTTTATAATTCTGTGACACGCCTCAGCTGCAGAACTTGGGATTGTTTTCTGCCTTACAGCCTTTAGCTATTCCCATTGATAAGTGTGTTCTGATGCGCTATATTGCACAGTTCCCCACAGTTCCCACTCTGACAGCTTTTTCCCACGCACCGCTACTTTGTGGAATTGACTCTCGAGATGAGGCTTTCTTTCAGTTAAAATTTGCGTACCTACGATCATATTTACATTTGCTTGCTTTTCTTTGTTTTTACATTTTCTCTCTCTCTCTCTCTCTATTCTCTCTCTCTCTATTCTCTCTCTCTCTATTCTCTCTCTCTATTCTCTCTCTCTCTCTCTCTATTCTCTCTCTCTATTCTCTCTCTCTCTCTCTTTCTTTTCTCTCTCTCTCTTTCTTTTCTCTCTCTCTCTCTTTCTTTTCTCTCTCTCTCTCTTTCTTTTCTCTCTCTCTCTCTCTTTCTTTTCTCTCTCTCTTTCTTTTCTCTCTCTCTCTCTCTTTCTTCTCTCTCTCTCTTTTTCTTCTCTCTCTCTCTCTCTTTTTCTTTTCTCTCTCTCTCTCTTTCTTTTCTCTCTCTCTCTCTTTCTTTTCTCTCTCTCTCTCTTTCTTTTCTCTCTCTCTCTCTCTCCTCTCTCTCTCCTCTCTTTCTCTTTCTTCTATCTCTCTCTCCTCTCTTTCTCTTTCTTCTCTTCTCTCTCTCTTCTCTCTCTGTCTATATTTATTTCCGAATTTGAAAACAGTTGCTTATAAACAAAATTTCTTGAAAGATCTCGTTTAACTAATACATTTAACTGGGTACCTTCATGAGATCGCTAAAAAAGAGCATAACATGATGAAAAAGACGCCAAACTTGACGAAAACAAAATTTTAGCGTCTAATTGTTTGTTATTATTAAGAGGAAAGAACAAAGTATTTTTTTAATTGTTTTTTTTTAATTTTTCCCTCTTTTTAGAACATTCTAAATTTTGATTGAAAAACCATGTTTCTCTTCGTGTTCAACGGAACTACTAAGTAACATATAAAGTTTTAGCGCTTTTTTTCCCTGTATGACAGGCATTTTGAAAATCTTGCAAAAACAGAAAATAATTGTCGAATTTTAATGAAACTTTCAGAAACTATTCGCAAATGATGGAACTTATGTTTTCCTTTTTTAAAGTCATGGCAAAAATATTTTTTCACATGTATTATTCCCCCCTCCTTCATTAACTAATTGTACGAAAACTCTATAATTTCAATTTTGGGTAGATTAGTGATGATATTAGTTAAAAGCGCAAATCATTTTTTTTTTTTCAGTTGGACCACCTCTACCTGAAAATCATCTCTGAATTGTAACATACAAAACTCAATAAAACAAAAATATTATTTAATTTCAAAAGCTTTTAATTGCTTTCATTTATTTTAATGAACATGGTCAATATTGTCTGAAAGCAAAAAGATATTTCGATGAAAAATGAATTTTTAAAACAATTATTTATTTCTGAAATATTTTATTATTTTTACATTAAATGTTGTTAATTCTTCTAAAATTAGGGAAAAGTTTGTACAATTTAACGAATGTTGTTATTAAGTACACATATATTTACAGATTATAATTTCCAAAGCTTCTTACAAACTAACGAACACCAGTATATATTAAAAAAAATAATTTGTGTCAATAATACGATTGCAAATCAAATCTACGGAAGACCGGAAGTATCATGCATGCAATAAAAAAAACGTCACGTTGATTGAGTTTCTGTCTAGTATTTAACTTAAATACTGAATGTTTAATATAATTATTTGTTATTTCTTTAATTATAATAGATTTTTACATTTAAGTTGTTAAAATATTATAAAATTAGTTAAAGGCCGCATTCAGTTTCGTAAATGTCCTTTTAAGATAGATTTATTTTTGCGAAACACGTGTGGAAAAGTTAGTTTGATTTTTCAATTTCAACTGAGGTTACCTACAAGTATCAGTATCATCTTATGAAATTTAAATTTGTATTTTATGTACACTTCTGAAAAAATTTAATAAGAAAGGTACCTATAAATTAATTAGATACCTTTCTTATGAAATTTAATCTTACTTTCAACAGTCTTATTTTAATTTCTTTATAATATATTTTCCATAAGGCATCATAAACGTAAAGGTGAAAGCTAAGTACAAAAAAAATTAGAGCGCTGAAAGTTTTCCTTAAAAATAACGAGGTAAATAATTTGTTCACTTAAATCTAAATAATTTCACTTCTCTCCTTCCGTAGAATAAATTATCCTCACTATCAATACGTCATGAAAATGTCTTTCGTCACCTGTCAAGTGACGCGAAATGTTATGATCAGCTTTGTTTTATTTTCAAACATTTTTTCGGTTCAGAAGCTAAACAATGCTTGTTTCAAAATATTTTAAATAAACATTTATAATTTCTGATTTTCTTAAAATAAGTTTTGAAAAAATTATAATTTATTTTTAAAAGATTTTCAAACTGAGATTTTCATTGATTAGTTGCGACCTGTTCCAGCTGGACGGTGGAACTCTCTGCCTCTGAGCAGCGAGGAACCCGGACGAGGCTCCGCCGAAGGGCAGTCTCGTTCGGGGAGGTAGACTTACCGTGAACACGTTTATACGCGTTCGAATAGGGAATATTTTTGGCCGAGCCTACGGGCTCGGAGAGCCCACGTTAAACCCGGCCTTGTGCCACATGCAACCCTCGTGCTTAGCTGAATGTTGAAGATTGGAAGAGAATGATAAAAAAATTATCGCAAATGATTTGTAGTCCTGAGAGCCTTTCCTAGTAGCGGTTTGGAAAATTAGGAAAATTTTTTATTTTTTTATTTAATAACAATATCATTTGACCGATTCAAATTAAAAGAGAATCTGAAAATATTTTTAAAATATTCTTATTAAATTATTTAAAAAAAAAAAAATGAAAATAATTTTTGTAATTCGTTATTTATCGAATTTTGTTTCTTAAGAATAAGATACTAGTGTCCGTAATGAATACATTTTATTCATAAAAGCATTTCTGATTAAAAAAAACAGTGTCTTAGTTTTATTGCGTTTTTTTTTTTATTTTTCGATTCAGAGAAAAATTCGGTAACTATGAAATAAAAGTTGATTGAAAATTGATTTTAGGGCTGTTCTGGAGTGAGGATTTGGTGGCTAAGCTCCCTCCTTTCTATTTTTTAAAATAGTAATGAGATTAATGTTAAGTTCTTTTATCTTCTTTTTAAATTATTATTTTAATGAAACAGTAGTAAATAAAGGAGTTTTAGATAGTTCTTTCTTTTTAAAGAAGCACAAACTCTATAGACTTATTTCTATTTAAAATATTCCCCACTCCAAAACAAATCTAAAATCAATTTACAATCGTCTTTTATTCCATAGCTACCGAATTTTCCTACTTTGTCAAAATTGCCGAATCTCCTGTTACCGAGTTTTTGTAACTTCTCTGTTTGACCAAAAATATTCTTTGAGGACTTGACTTATATAAATATAAATAAGCTGTCGGAGTTAGCTCCTCCTCAGTTTTTTAATCCTTCAACAGGGGTCTCTCTCCCCTGGCTATAAATACTGGCTGACCTATCGTCTCTCTCTCTCTTTTCCGACTCAGGCCTTGGGCCGCTACCTCGCATGGAGACGAGGTAAAATCGTTCTTTTTCCACTTACACCAATAGGTGACCTCTCACAGATACAGCGTTTCCCAAATTCTGGGAACGCGCTAAGAACAATACACTACGTACGAACACTTACAACACACGCACATAATTTCTCCATACAAACTCTATGTAACTGTTCATGTCTTTGTGTAACTCGTTATTAATATATATTTCTTTACCCATATATATATATATCGGTCTTGTTTGTTTTCTTTGTCTTCTTTGGACTTAATTAAACCCCGACATTATCATGTAGCTGGACCGGCCAGCAGGAAATTTTAACCTTCTGATATCTCTTCACACCACTGTCCGCTACAAAGCGCCACAAAAAAGATTTTCTCAAAATTTCATCAATAAATAATTAAATAAATGGGTGGTAACAATTGTAAATATATATATTGTTACCAAGATTTTGTTGGGGAAAAAGAAACGTTTCAAAAATAACTTCATTCATTTATGAATTATTTCCGAAAGTTTAATTATTTTAAAATCCGACAATTATCCGATTTTTGCCAGAATTTCCAAATCAATGTGTCGCTCAAATTGTCTGTATGGCACTCACTAGGTAAACAAGGCTTTTAATCAAAATTTCGAGATCTTTTGGTCTTTCCTAAGTAACAAAGATTTTGACTATACAACTTTGTTTTTATTAAGTTTTAAACATTCTTTCGTTAGGTACGTTGATTTTTTTTTTTTTTTTTTTTTTTTGATTTAAAAAAAAAATTGTTTTTGTTAGCGAATCTTTTTAGAGAGATACCCACATATCGGCACACATACATTTAAATTAAACGGTGTAACGGACAGTGTGGGGAATTTGTCCCGGCTTCCCCACTGAAATGATTATGGTTAAATGTGACAGAATTGACAAAAGCAACAGCAACTTCAAAGATTAGAGCGGACAATTCTCTCTTTGAGGCGGAAGAATAGACTCAAACAACTGCTCGGGGTTTAACAATAGAAGACCAAAAAAAAATGTTTATTTACATACACAAAAACGGTAAAAGGATAGAAAGGGAGAAGAAAATTCCTTTAACTTAAAAGAACAAAAAATGTTTATAAAATGGCTGGCTCAAAATATTTCTCAGAGCGCCTAAAAGTTCTTTAAGCGAGTAAATTGTTTTTAAGGGGTCAACACTCACATAGATTTCTTCAGAGCTCTTGTTGAGGAGGAAACTATCGGAAGATCCGAATTTTGTAGCTGAGTGAGTTCGTAGGCCGACAACAGGAATTTATAGGTGCAAGGAAGCAGATCTCAGTTTTTAGTACAGGGCCGACGTTCTGTCTCCAGCAGGTACACCTCTTTCCTGAAACAGGTTCCGAAGATGACTGGTGTTCTGTCGCCGACCTGGTGTTATCACAGACGTTGTCAAGTACTCACCGCCACAGAGGCGGATATTCTCCGTATTTATCGAGATTAGAAGGCTCAGAAATATCGGAAACTTTTCCCACCAAAATTGCTATACACTTTCCCGGCCATCTAATTCGTCAGAAAATATATTCTTATCTCTGATAATAATCAAAGGTTTGGGAGCTGCTTTTTGGAAGCAAGGGCCCGACAAGTTGTGAGCGTTACCTTACCCGCTCCCGACTTTATAGCACGAGGGTCAGTGCAAGGATGGTCAAATTTTTTTTTAATATTTTCCAGCTCTCTCGTTCGTCAGAAAATGTATTCTTATCTCTGATAAGGATCAAGGCTTTGGGGGACGGATTTGAAAGCGAGGTAAAAAGTTGTAGCAAAGATCAGAAAAGAGGCAAGAACGTGAATATTCTAGTAGTGGTTGTCAAAAGGCTAGAACGTAAAACGTTGTAGTAATGGTTCTCAAATTTAATTCTAATAAGAGAATATGATAGAGATTTTTAGGAGTTGATAGCGGGTAACTGGAATCGCTATTAAGAAGGAGCTACTTATTTATTTGTTAGTTACCTTCTGTCTGCGCCCGATGCAGTACAGTGTGTATATATATATATATGTATATAATGCACACACGCACGGCCTATTTTAGTATATTAGATTAGTAAGAGAAGGTAGGTCTTTTTAAGTATCGCCTTCAGTCATCATGAAATAAGCAAGCCTCTTTGTTAAGAGATTCTATGCCAACATCGCTGAGGCACGCTTGTCTTTTAATGATGGTGATAGCATTTGATAAATTGCTCTCGGCTTGCCGGAATGGTAGATGTTGGAGTCTTTTTCAGGAGGGGAAAAAAGAAGAGTTTAATGAAAACAATTTCCTTTCATTCTTTGATGTTGTCTGGCAACAGACTGGTGACTTCATAGTTTGTTTTTTTTTTTTTTTTTGGTGTTTCGTTTTTTTTTGTTTTTTGCACACTGACACCCCCTCCTGCCTCGTTCTAATCCGAAAAGTTGATAAAACAATATTATTGTTATTACCTTTTGACCAACTTGAAAATATTATCATTCCTATAGCTATCAAATGAAATATACATCACTTAGATACATTTAGCGATGTTTTGTTTTGTTTTTTTTTTACTTGTTTTTTTTCTTTACTTGTTTTTGCTTTTCTTTTTCTTAGTTGATGGCAATAAATATTCGAAATCGAAAACAACTTATTCTCCTGAACAGAGAAATGAAAAATAAATACACTCTCAAGTCAATAAATCTAGTCTGTTTTCTTTCTTTCATTTTCTCCCGTCAAGGCATAGACGATCATGACTCTCCACAATTTCTTGTTCTCTGTAACTCTTAGTAAAGTTTATCTTTTCACTATCTCTCCTGTTCTGACAACCTTTTACACAAGCTCATTAGGTAGGTAAGTAAATTACCCCTTCTCTTGCCTATACAATGGGGATGTCAAAATAAAGCTGGTTCAGAAATTTTAACTATTATTGTAATAGACAGTGGAAAATACAACACAGAAATCCAAAGGCAGATAAGAATAGCAAAGATGTCTTACAGAAACTGAAGAAAGTATTAAGAGAGAGGAAAATTTAATTTTTCTCCATGTCATCTCTCTCCACTATTTCCTGTCCTTCGTAACTCTTTGTAATTTTGTCTTTTTGCTATCTATCATAAACCCTGTTCTGCCATCCATTTACACAAGCTCATTAGGTAGGCTATGTGCTGCTTGCCTCCATTTCTTTCAATCCCTCTAGTGAGTGTCAAAATTTCCAAACCCTCCTTCCTTACTATGTGCTTGAAAAATGTCATTTATCTCTTTCTGATGTTAAGTATAAGTGTCCTTTTATTTTTGTTTTCTCTGAAACTTTGTCGTTACTCAAATGTTCAGTCTATGGTATTCTCAGGATCTTTCTGTAGAACCCCGTTTCTCTTGCTTCAAGTCTCTTCTTCATCTGTGAGGAGATTGTCCAGCATTCACTGTTATATAGGAGGACTGATGTTACATAACAGTTCAGTACTTTATCTAACAAAATTTTCCTATTTTTTTAATACTTTGATTAGGATTTGAAACACCTTCCCCAACACAACAAAAGGAATGCTTCAAAAATATCTCCCAGGTCTTATACGGCTTTTGAGCTATCTGGTAGTTTTCACCATCAGGATAAACGCTATCAGGATTTATATGCAGCCAAAATCTATAGATTTGTAATACTGAATAACGTAAGTGGAAGCCGAGATTATATGCTATATAAATATGGTAAAATTGATAATAATTTTTTTTTATTTTTTATCCAAGTTTGTGACAAAACTTGAATGGAAGTCGATGAAATTTGATTTTAGGTAAAAATGAATTAATACACTTACATGGACGAATTTCAATAGCTGATGACAGAACAGTTGAAACACTTAAAAAAAAAAAAAAAAAAAAAACACCAAAAAGTAAATCAACTGAAACAAGCTTGTCTGAAGAATACACAGCACACGATCGAGATGAAAGATTATACTTGCTC
>OZ038506.1:17704503-17717003 GCA_964036315.1 Acanthosepion esculentum | reverse complement strand
ATTCCATTTACTTCTGTTATATAAGAAGGAGAAAAGAAAAGGAACAAACCTTGTCTGCTTGTCTTTCTCCTTCTTCTTCCCTGTTAAGTTGCCTTGTCTCTCGACTCTTGAAATTAAGTCTTTGTGGAGTTCTTACCGTCTCTAAAGTATTTGGCATGCTCTGTTCATCTTCCACCATGCCAATAGAAACGTGCACACATGGATGGATGTTCTAAATTGTAGGTCAGAGTTCTGCAGTGGAGTAGCTAGAACTTGGCATTTTTTCTCTTGAACTCGTAGACACCCTTCAGAGCAAAGGGCCAAAGCAATACCGTGCAAGGTGATTCTGGCATAGTTTCTGTAGCAGGCAGTTTTTTTTTTGTTTTTTGTTTTATAGAATAGACCAGCCACTTCCATTTCAGTTCAGAGTTGTTCTCCAAGACTAACCAAGAGCAGATACCAGTCATCCTGGGTATAGCGATAAGCTATCTGCGTCCTGAGTAAGACGATAAATACGTCCAACAGCAAGGCCTCTGATCAGGAGCATGGAGCCACTTCTTAAGTGCTGGTGTTCCCAGGTCCACTCTAACCTGGGGTGGTAGCATCCGTTAGGGTCCCAGCTCTGAGTTAATAATTGACCCCCACCCAAACTGGGATCAAAACACAATGAAAGTGTAAAAAAAAAAAATTACCGGCCGTACATTATTGAAAAAAAATATTACCAGCAATAAAGATTTTGTCGGTATTAAATAACCCATTGAGGTTGATATTATCTGATACAGTTCTTTGTCATTCTATAGTGCCAGTCCACATGATTCAAAGAATGATGCTTTTCTCTAAGATTGGCCGGCTTCATTTTTAACCAATGATCAAGGGAGAAAGTACACCTCGATGTACCAACTGCAATCAATTTCTCACAGTCAAACATATCTTGATAGAATGTAAGAAGTATAAAAAAAATACGTAATAACTATTACCAGGCACAAAATCTGAACATGCTCTTCCAAAAAGTTTCTACTGGTCAAATAATGGGATATCTGAAGGAAATAAAATATTTCCAACTTCTATAGAAAACGGAGCTTGAATTTTCAACCATACAATTTATGCTTTGAATTAACCCCGAACTATTCAACTTGTGATATATAGAAAACTCTTAAACCTCACAACCACTTGAAATGATTTGAAACACTCTTAAATACAAAAAAAATCCAGTTTCAGCATTAAATGACCCATAGGGGTTGATATGCTGGTAAAACAAATAAATAAACAATCAATCAATCTTTCGATGTTGGAACTTATTCTTTTAACCAACAGGGGTTTGCCTCTCTCTCCCCCCCCTCTCTCTCTCTCTCTCTCTCTCCCCCCTCTCTCCCCCCTCTCTCCCCCTCTCTCTCCCCCTCTCTCTCCCTCTCTCTCCCTCTCTCTCCCTCTCTCTCCCCCTCTCCCCCTCTCTCTCCCCCTCCCCCTCTCTCCCCCTCTCCCCCCTCTCTCCCCCTCTCTCTCTCCCCCCTCTCTCTCTCTCTCTCTCTCTCTCTCTCTCTCTCTAGATGATGCTTGCTGTAAGGACAGAGAAGCATATAGCCACAAACACTTTTCCACTTTGTCTTATTAGCATCTTAATAAGTGCGTACACACAATGATGAGTATAAAATAAGAATGCAAGTAAGAGCAATATTATCGGTGGTTATGAGAGTCATGAAGAGCTTCCCATTCAGGCAAGGTTCTATTTGTCTTCAAAGTGCATTCACTTGTTTTCTTGAAAGGCATATCTGATCAGTTTTGTATCTGAAATGTAAACAAAGCAATTTTTAAAGAATTAATGGATTTCTTATTTTTTTAATCTGACATATCTTTATTACTTCAACCGTTATTTTTAATGAATAACTCTATTTGATTAGATGTTCTGTTTTTTGGGGTTTTTTTTTAAAAAGGAGTGCACTGACTGGTAGATGAAATAAACCCAAGAAAACTAACTAAATAAAATGTGCCCTGCAGTAGGAATCAAATCTGCATCCTCCTTTCAGATCATTTCTAATGTATTCAGGTATAATACACATTGTTCAATAAATAAAAATGGGGCAGCTATTTTACAGTAAGCTTCACTCTGTACAAGGCCCGGGACCACTCAAGGTAGAGGGTTACATTAAGAGGTAGTTTATATGGATAGGAGATGAAGATAATGACTAACCCTAGCCTTGAACTGGTTAAGATTGTATTGGACAAGGAAACCTCCTCCTGGGAGTCTGTTCCACAGAGCAGTGGTTTCCTGGAAGAAGCTGTTTGAGTGGAACTTACTTCTCGCTGATGGAATACAGAGGGAATGTGGGCGGTTTGCTACTAGGTAAGAAGCATGGCGGGTCCTAGCTGTAATGGTTAAACCTGGTGAGACCAACAAATGTAGTGCATCCAAGCACTTTCCCTGGAAGTAGCGATAGAGCAGTGAGACTCCCCACATTCCACCTGTAAGAGAGAGGTTTGAGGTTGGAAAATAATTCTTCTCGAACAAGGACTTGGAAACGCTTTTGAACTCTATCAAGACTGAAAAGTGAGGACTGGGCATTTTCAAATCCAAAGTATCCACTATAATGACCTTTTGAAGTAATAAACGTGTAGCATTAAAAATAAATCCATTAATTGTTGAGAGTTTCCTTCAAAGTCTTTTGTTTAAGGTAAGGTGGAAAGTTATAACTTTTTCCCCACCACCCCCATTTTTTTATAAAGTGACCTTTTATTTGGACACCTGAAAGTATGACTTTTATTGGCTAATCAAATACTGCTTACCAAAAAACATTTTTTTTTAATTTGAATTTTAAAAAAAATTTTTTAAATCAAATTCACCCCAAACAAGGTAGTAAAGCCACTAAGGTACAAGGGATTACTGGATGTGAAAATTCGAAAACAGACAAATTATTAAGAAGTGAGAGCAATAGAAGATTGATCAGGAAGACAGTAGATAACAATTGACATTGCATTTAAATTTTTGAAGATTAATGTTGACTGGATGGAAAGCATGGCGCCATAAGAGAGTTCCACAAGCGAGAAGTGAAAGAAAAACTTTTAGCATAAAACTTAGGGTTAGATCTAGCCAATTCAATTGTTACCAATCTAGTACTGCAATTTAATTTGTAAAGTCTCGGTACCAGAGTGAAGAGCTCATATTTCTTTGTTTATTAATGCTTTTAGACTGTTTTAACTTTTGGTCTGCCAACTGTAATTGAAATTCAAACATTTACTCATTATCGTGTGTTAATTACTGCTGTTTTGCACTAAGAGGCTTCCATACATAAATTATGCCCATGATTAAAACTTTGTGTGCTTTTTATCTTAGGATATTGAGATATTTTTACCCCCCCCCTTTTTTAAGGGTCAAATGAACTTTTTTTTTCAATCAGATTGATACCATAAAAAACAGAAATGTGACATTTACAAGCAAACGAAATCTTAGAGAGATGTGGCCTTCCGTCTAAAGCCTACAATTTTAGAAACTGAATCATTGACCAGAAGTTCAGGTTTTATTTTTAATAAAAACTTATTACTGTGTTCAGTTAGTTGAACAATGTGGAAACATGAAAAACAAAAAATTGTCAATCAATTTTTCTATGAAGCCATCACTCAAAACTGTCACACAAGACAATTAAATTCTTGAAGTACAACTCTTATAAATTGGATACCTATCAATCATTCACAAGTAGAATTTGAGGTTTGAACATTATTGAACATTTTTAATGTTCCTGCTAAATCATAGACTTTGTCTCCACCCCCAGCAAAAAATCTTTTTTAGGTTTCTCTTAAAGTATTTTAGTTTTCAGATTAAATGAATTCAATTGTTTTATAACTTTGTTTGTATAATCTTCATATATATAATCTTTATTATAATCTTGTCTGTATATCTTTTTCTTTTGTGCTTCTTTGTGTATTTTTGAAGATTTCCAAACAGTAACTTGATTTTTATCCCTACAGAGTTTAACAAATAGTAGAATCTTTAGCTGTAATTTAATGCCATCTTTCATTATTATGAATTGTTTTACAGCATATCAACTCCTTTTGGGTCATTTAATTTAATTTTGTGTGCAACTTTATAGTAATAAAATATGACAGATGTTATTCTGCTTTCACAATTGAATACATGGTAGATGATACTCAGATTTTCTAGATATACGTGTTTGTGTGTACAGGATTACTAGATAAGTGATATTTGAGTTTTATGTTATAGTTTTGTTGAAGTTATAGTTTGGAATACAGTTTTATTTTTAAAAAATTTTTTTTTTGTAGAATATTATATGGATTAATGTCATGAAAGAGATCTTCATGTTGGTTGTTTGGTTAGTTGGTTGGTTTTCTTTAGCGGCATATCAACACCTCTATGGGTTATTTAATGCCAAAAACCTGAATATTTTGAGCAATTTTATGGCTCAACAAAATATATTTTGAATGCAATTGCATGCCTTCAACTACCGATAGAATGTATTGTTAGTAATTCTGCTATAAAATCTATTGCTGTCATTTTGTTTTAAAAACGTATTGCTGCTAATTTTACTATAAATAAGTATTTTTTTTTTTTTTTACTTTCATAGGGTTTTGTTTTTGTTTGGGGGTTTCATGATTTACCAATAGCTGGGACCCTAACGAGTGCTACCACTCCATATCAGAGTAGAGCTGGGAGCAACAACAATTAAGAGGTGGTTCCAATCTCCCAATCAGAGGCGTTACTGCTGGAAGTAGTTTATCATCATACCCAGGAGTAATCTGGAAAGTTTAAACACAATTCAAGACTTCTAGCTTAAAACTTACAGACTACGTATCTAGTAGTAGTAGTAGGAGGAGGAATCTGTCACTCATGTGAGACTATTGAATCTACTGTGGGAGCTAACTAATCTCTGTTGCAATCACTTTTTTTTTTTTTTTTTTTTTAATCATATCACCCCAAGCAAGGCTGGAGGCCACTATCACGCAAGGGGTTAAAGAAGGGTTGGAGGAAGAGCAGATAGGAGTGGCAAGGGAGGGGATGTGGAGAAAGAGAAAGACAGTGGGTCGGTCAGGGCAAGGGGGCCACAAAAGATCCGGAGCGAGAGCAGATAGGAATGAAAAATGAAAGGATGTGGAGAAGGGAAGTGTATAGATTAAGGCAACTGGAGATGTCGATTGACGCTACACTTAAAGAATTTTGTATGTACTTTAGTCACAGTTTCTGGGAGATAGCATGACCAGATTTTGACTAAGGCCAGTGCACTTAAACCTTCAGTCACAGTGACTTGTTACTTTGCTCTCTCGCTCTCTCTCTCTCATATATAATACCGATTAAATTTAAAATTGGTAATTTTTAATTTTCAATTTTATAGTCAAATTTAATATTAACCATTTAGAATGATTTCTATTTTAGTCTAACCCTAACATTAAGGCATTAATTATTATAACCAAGGTTCGTTGTCAAGTTTTTTGAATTCTCATATACTTGTATTTTGATTGGTCATTGCAGCTTATGTAACAGTGTCTCCCCTATCGAGGAGTGTTTGGTCGATTTGAACCTTTTAAAACTCATTATTCTACATTCAACGCCATCACCTGATAAGACACCAGAAGTATTGAAACAAAATGGCTATTTTTGTAGTGATTTTATGACATATTTGTTATAATTTTCGAATAAATTATACATATAAACTCATGCTATCAACATGGGATAATATGTATATTCATTAATATATACTTGATAACTCTATTATATAACATTGAGTACAGTTTTTATAACACCTGAGAAAAAATATATATGTACATACAAGTATTATGTGTATACATATGTTTTTATCATGCCCATAAAGAGAGATAGATATATATATATATATATATATATATATATATAGATATATATATATAATATTTTAGAATTGGACATAGCCCAACAATTTATTTAAAGACATTTATATTATGTTTAACGTTCTTTTTATAGATACATGTATTTAAGCAAATGCTCTGTTTTATAATAAACAGTATTAAATAAGTATGAAAATTTCTCGGACATTCAGGCCGGTAAATGTTATTTAATACTGTTTATTATAAAACAGAGCATTTGCTTAAATACATGTATCTATAAAAAGAACGTTAAACATAATATAAATGTCTTTATATATATATATATATATATATATATATATATATATATATATATATAAATGTGTGTGCATGTATGCATGGGTAATATGGACATAAGAATTGCCACTGCAAGGTGACAGTCAATTTCATGCCACAACAGGATTTCACTCTATTGGTTTAGGACATCCAAGTAGTCAAAGATTTTTATCTGGTTCTGGTTTTATGGCAAGCAACTATAAAATTTAGATGTGCAAACTTCAAAGTAGCCACTCACTGTTCACAGATAGAAAAAAAAAAGGAAATTATTAAAAACTTTTGGGATCAAGTGCCACAAGAAATTTTGGCTGTAACTTGTATAGTCACACCACATTCTTGATTACGGTCAGTCATACTGGTCAGAGAGCTAGTCACAAGCTGCCCATTGTGATGTAGAGAGGGGCGACGATAGTGACAATTATTGTCAGAGGTGGGCAGTCTAATTCTCACTGACCAAAGGTAAATCTGGTGTGTTAATCTTTCATAAGAGAAGACAGAAATAGAAGCAAAGATATCCCAAGTCGCACTTATCTTATACACCAGGCAGTGTCAAGTGAATCCATGAATAAAGAATGTAATATATTGAAAAGAGAGTTTTTTTTTTTCCTGCTGTGGTGAACATTTCACCCCTCCTTTCTTTGTTGAATGTACATCAGGCTTTTTGAGATTTTATTCACACCAATGCAAATAAGAATTGAACCATAGCATCGGAAGAGACTGAGCAATTGGTGAATAACAGTGGTCAACACGATCTTTGGTGCCAGGAAACAAAACACATTTATTAACTAATTTGATGGCGCTGATTCCAAAAAGGACCTTAGTTTTTGATGGTTAGCTACCATTTTTGCTGTACTATAATTTGCTCAATTTTGGAAAAAAAGATAGATTTATAATCTTGGCTGATTACAAAATTTAGTTAATAAAAGTCGTAGAAACCCATCAATTTTCATGCGGACTGAGCAGTTTATGTTAGCCGCCTGAAATAAACTATTTTTATAAGAACAAGTGTTTTGAGGCAAAAATTTTAAAATAGAAATACCAAATTTTTTCAATTTATCGCCAAAATTCAAATTAACTGATAGATTTTACCAGTAATACACTTTAGTAAACCTGATAATTAAGGTGACATCAAATAAATGAAACCTTTCTGTTTGATATTCATAAATTTATCCTATCACTATGGAAGGGAAACCAAGCACATTGAGAGCATTTTGTTTTCACAGTTGGAAAGAAACTGCAACTAAACTGAATGCACCTATTCCATTGTACATGATACTGCTGGAGTATCAAAAGGGATCTAAATAACATTGAACATGACAGACAATCAAGAAAGAGAACATTTTTACTGTAGTTTTTATGTTCACAAAGTTTTTATTTCTGCTGTTAGTTTATTAAATGATTTGATGAAAATACTTGTTGGTCTTGGTAAATTCAATCGTGTTATTTTTAAAGACTTAGGGTCTGATTGTTATTGCAAAAGTAATATTTGCTTGTTTAAATGCGAATTGAGAGGTTTCTATGATTTTATTTTGAGAAATATTGCCATTGGTCAATATCGTATATACAGAAAACAAATGAAAAAAAATGATTTTCTTCCAAAAATGAGGTCAATTTCAGATTCAGCTTCCTCAAATTAGTTAAGATGTTTGATGTTTTGACACTGTTTCAAAAATCTTGCTTTTATTGACCAGTGTAATTGCCTAAGTGGCTCAGGCAAATATTGATATTGACCATGTACCACTACTATATATATATATATATATATATATATATATATATAATATATATATATATATATATACCTAAATAATAGTCAGAAAAAACCACAACATCACACCCCAAAATTCAACAAACAGATTTAATCAATGACAAATAAACAAATATATAAGATAAAAAATAAAAATGAAAAACAAGCAAAACAATTTGACCCAAATAAATAAGCGAACAAGCGATTTCCGGTAAATGACGGCCATTATAGACTACCAACAATAAGCTATATAAACAAATTTTTACTACGTTAACCAAAAACACCGATCAAAATAAAAGAATAAATAAATAAATAAATATATAAAACAAACAAAAAACAAGCAAAATAATTTGACATAAATAAATAAACAAATAAGCGACTTCCGGTAAAAGTAACCGCCAAAATAGACTAACCATAATGCACCACTGACCCTTATATAAATAGCCGAGAAAAATAACAGCACTAGTCGCCTGACAATTGCACTAGCATGAAACAGACTGTCGCCTCTAAGTGCTGACTTCCATGACCACTTTTATATTCACACGCTCTATCTCTGATATTGAGCACTTTACCCCATAAATATAGCACACTTTAAGACTATATTTCTGCATATATATATATATATATATACACACACACACACACACACTGCATGGGGGTGGATTAAGTGTAGAGAAGGAGAAGGGGATGAGCTCTTCCTAGTTCTTTTGTCAAGTGTTAATGCATTGAGTTATCTTTCAATTTCAGTTTCATTAAATTGATTAATTTCCTTTTATTTAAAAGCTCAACTCTCTCCAAACGTATATGGGAACTTGACACCACAAGCCGAAATTCACCAATAATAGCAAGAGAAACAAGGAAAATATCACCACTTTACAACAACGCAAAATAATGTAACCTACAAATTCCTACTGTGCTACCTACAACAATGTCATGACGAAAAAGACTAGATAAAATTCTACAACCTAAATCTAATAAACTTTATTCTAATTACGAAAAAATAGAATTGAAGAAAAGACACGTGAAACAAAACATACAAAGCAAATAAATAAATAAACAAAAGGCTGGACTGGTATGTCATATACGTCCTCTTCATTTATGCCGGCGAATGCTTCCAAATGAAGAAACTCGAAGTGTGTAAAATGTATTTCTATTGACAGACACTGAAAACACTATGAACAGAGCATATGAACAACAAGGAAGTTTTAACAAAAATGCGAATTGAAAGAACAACAAGGAAGTTTTAACAAAAATGCGAATTGAAAACGAGAGATGAATAGTTGAACATTTTGGGATATATAATAAAAAAGGGGGCTTAGAGAATTTAACACTCACAGGATGGGCAAAATTGGTAGAAGGAAACAGTGAGTAACCTACCTAATGAATTTGTATAAAGAAATGGTAGCAAAAATTGGGGGAAAAGAGGAAAACGTGTTTTTTTTTATTACAAAAGAAAGGAAGCTGTAGAGAACGATAACCACCCACATTTTGAAAGGACATCACGCATGAAAGAAAAATGTTTTATGCTATAGCTAAAGTGATTTTGTAATATTTGGAGAGCTTGCGTTACATGCTGTTTTTGCTTCTATGTGCAGTGTCCTTTGAGGATGATGACAATCATGGCTCTCCACAGTTTTCTGCCCTTTGTAACTGTTTTTGCTGTCTCTCTTAAACCATGTGCCAACATCCATTTACACAACCTTGTTAAGTTATGCACTGCTTTCCTCTGTCCCGCTTGCCTTCAGTATGTCTTGTGAGTTTCCAATTTTTCAAGCCCTCTTTCCTCATTATGTGCCTAATAAATTTCAACTCTCACTGTCTGACATTAAGTAGTCTTTTTTGTTTCCATTTTCTCTAAAACTTTGTTGTTGCTCACTTCTTTGTCCCATGGTATTCTCAGCATCCTTCTGTAGAAACACATTTCTTTTGCTTCAGATATTTTCTTCTATTGGAAGATTATCCAGCATTCTCTGTCACACAGGAGGACTGATATTACGTATCAGTTCAGTACTCTTTATTTTTTTCCTTTTTTGTTTCTAATGAAATTTTCTTGTTTCTTAATACTTTGCTAAGCTTTTGTAAAGCATCTTTTGCCATTGCAATGCACTTTCAGGTTACAATGCCATACTTTCTGTTAAAACACTCCCCAGGTCTTTAAATTGTTGTATTTGCTTGATTATGGTATCTGCAATTGGTAATTTGCATGTTGGGCTGTTCCTTTTGACAACCATATATTCTGTCTTCACGCTTTCGTTCATTGTAGTTTCTCGTTTTCTTTTTGTGTCTGCTATCAACACTGTGTTATCTGCATAACTTATGTTGTTCAGATCGTAGCTGCCAATAACGAGTCCAGGTACGACTTCTAATTACATGCTTATGTACACTAAAAACCTTTTTTCCCTGCTGAAATGTCGGTTGCATTTAATACGCTGCCAAAATACAACAAAAGCAGAAACTTGGGGAAGTTTATTTACAATTTTGAACCAAATGTACAATATCTTATTTGAAAATTCTAAAAAAATAGAGCAGATTTTGTTAATTGAATTTAACATATATATATATATATATATATATATATATAATATATATATATATATAATGGTCAATACCAAGCACAGCAGCCTTTTTTTATGCTAGAATGCAATCATCAGTCCTTGAAGATTGGATTCTAGCATGAAACAGACTGTTACCACTTGATGTTGTCCTCAGTGTCCACTTTTATATTTACATATATTCTATTCCTGATATTGCACTTTTACTCATAAATGTAGTATTGTTTAAAACTATATTTTTAACATATACTAGCAGCATGGCCCGGCGTTGCCCGTGCTTGATTGAAAAATCGTACGACTCATACAGCAATCGCTATCACCTGACTTAAAATATTTTTGCCCTTCCTTGCCTTGAAAGGAGTGCCCTTTGCCATGCTGATGTTGCTACATGCCTTACTTCTTGCCTATCTCACACTGCAAATTTTTTCTAAGCTCTATACTAAACATTAAATCTGTTACGAAAAAAAAGAACTAAACAAAATGAACACAAAACGATCAGCTTTAAAAAAGGACTCGTAACTGGAAAAACCGAATGAAAAAAGAATGTTAACAACAAATACTTTTTCACACCCAACCCAGTTCTGCGGAATCAGAATCAACGTTGAGTTTAAGCAAGCGAATGAGCCAATTGGAGTAAAGTGCCATGCAGATTTAAATTTTTCCCACTTGTAACAAATGCAGCTATCAATTTTTTTTTTTTTTTTTTTTTTTTGCATGCTAGCATGCTAGTTAACATTTGTATCAGTCAGCTGTTGGCTCTCACGCTGGCCAATACAATCTTTTTGCCTATTTGTGGCAGCCAGCTATAGGCTCTAACTCTGGCCAGTAGAAAATGGCCGCAAACTACATGAAAACTGCCGTAGAAGTATGAAAAAAATCAATTATTTCCACTATCGATGGGAGTTGGGAAATGCAAAGTCGGTCTTGGCCTTACCACTAACTTGGAGCATGTGCATGTAAATTTTGGTTCAAATCTGTCGAAAATTGCAGCCGTGCATTCGTTACACACATACACATACACACACACACACACACACATCCTGCCTTTTATAGATAGATATATTCTATATTTTTTATAATATATAGGAGGTTGATCAAAAAAAGAATTGACAAGGTCTGTCCACTTCATTTTTTATTGTATTTTTTCAATTTTCAAATGTGGTGTATTGTGCTTGAAATTCCGGATAAACTGTCTGAAGTGTTTACTCTGTTATTATTTTGTTTAAGTACTTTTAACCAGTCTCTTTCAAGGATCAATGTGGTGTCTGTATAGTAGTTAAAATTCCTTTGGTATTATTTGGAAAGTTTGAAGATGAGTACTTGCTACCTAAATATACCTTATCTATCTATCTATCTATCTATATATATATATCTCTATATATATATATATATATATATATATATATATAATCCACAGACAGACTGTTTCGCTGTTTCACAGCTCATCAGTGTGGCTAGACGTCTGGTTGCCTCTAGCTAGGATCGAAACCCGACTGAATTTGCGTCAGTCAGAACTTCGCCCACTAAGCCGTCAGCACACGGCAGGAATGAAGGTGAATTTTAGCATGTTTATTTTTAGATTTAGATAAACACACAGTGACTGACAGTGACTCAATTCTGCCGAAGTGTCATGCAATATTAACTTAAATAGTCACTGTTTATAAATTCACACACACACACACACACACACACATATATATATATATATATATATATATATATATATATATATATATATGTATATGAGGATGAGTGGTTAAAATTTTCACTTTCTGACCATGAGACCCAAGTTCAAATCTTACCATGGTCTATTTGTCAAGAAGGTGACTTCTTGAAGTTATCAGTCTGGTGGTGTCAATCTCAGCGTGCACCACCGTTTGAAAAATGCCTGAAAACCATAACACTGTCTTGTGAGTGAAAATTTGTAGCCATTGGTGGTTGTGCTAACATGAAGTCACAAGTGATCATGACTGAGGATTTGAGTGTGCAGGCCTTGTTCAGACTGTTAACTAAGGTCTGCTCAGAATAATGGACTCCATGAGTGTTGAACAAACACAAATCTGCCTGAGCAGGCGCCTGCAACAGGGATTAGCTAGCCG
>OZ038506.1:17652003-17697003 GCA_964036315.1 Acanthosepion esculentum | reverse complement strand
TGATAATGGCTAAATGTATAGCCGAAAGCACTCGGAAAAAAAGAACATTCGGACAATTTTTATATAATTTATCCTCTGAAAAGAAAAACTTTATTAGATCACACGAGAAATTATATAAAAAACTAAATAAAAGCACCTTGTCAGTCGTTTTTAATGAAATGTGCTTGAAAGAAGGATTGCTGCCTAAATACACAAATATATATTATATGTATATGTGTGTTTTAATTCATTAGTTGATTTCCATTTTTAGAGTCAAAAATAGAAAGGACTCTGTACAGTTGATATTTCTCGCCTCTGATTGCTGTCATTTTCAAGAATTAAAGTACATTTTGTTAAAACACTGTGATCATTTTGTCCCTCAATTTATAATATGAAGCCTCAGTTATTTTTCATTTCTGAATGTATTTGAACTCACATGAATGTGATGTTATTTCTTAATTGAAATGCTTGCAATGTCATGTGAATCTGGTGTCATCCAGGTTCTGAGAAATTAAATCCATTTAAATAAATTGCATGTTCCTAAATTATAAGTGATTTTTCTTAATTGTTGTTTGTTTTAACTCAATGTGAATATCTTTTCAAACTTGTCTTCCTGTGCTGCTGCATTGCATTTCGGTTGGAGATCTGATCGCACTATCAATTTATTCTATTGTAATTTGTTGTACCCAGAATGTAAACAAGATGAAATCGCTGTATAAAAAGTATGAGCTATAGATACATTCTGCAGATAGTTGTAATAATGTGCAATTTATTATATATTACAAATAATTTATAAGTTTTAATTTAGTATTCAGTCCGAGTGAATTTGGTTAACAAATTCGCTTTCATTATTGGAGATTGTATCTCTGAACATAACAACATGTCTTATGTAGCATATGCAACCACCACTCTCCTGTAGACTCACTTGTCATATATTTGTTCAAATTGCAATGTGCAACACAAAAATTTACATAGCATATGATACTTCCTTGTTGATGTTGCTATAATATATAGTAAAAAAAGACAAAAAATACTACAAACATAAATTACAAATTTTAGAAGCTTATTGTAGTGAACCACCCTCATTCCCTTTGTATTCCATTGGCGAGAATTAAGTTCCACTTGTGCAGCTTCTTTCAGTGAAGAACTTCTCTGTGAAACTGACTCCCAAGATGATGATTTCCCAATCACTACAATTTTACCTGTTCAAGTCTAGAGTTAACTGTTATCTTCCCTACATATCCACATAAACTGTGGCGTTTACTCTGTGACCCTCTACCTTGAGTGGCTCCCGGCCGGGTCTTGTACAGGATAAACCTCACTGTAAATATATATATATATATATATATATATATACTTAATTCAACTGACAAGCACTGTCCGTTTTTAATTGTATTTTTTCTATTTACGGTATCATAATTGATGCAAGCCTTGTAAATGAAATCGGGTAGACAAAACTGCTTAAAAGCTGATGATGATTGTTCTACATGAATAGTCATGATTGTGTCGTGTTCTGTGTTGTCACTGGCTTCAGCCCCTGCAAACCCCAACGTCGCTTCGTAGATTCTCTTTCACTCGCATTGTCACCTTGCATCTTGGTTGCATTGTCACCTTGCATCTTGGTTGCATTGTCACCTTGCATCTTGGTTGCATTGTCACCTTGCATCTTGGTTGCATTGTCACCTTGCATCTTGGTTGCATTGTCACCTTGCATCTTGGTTGCATTGTCACCTTGCATCTTGGTTGCATTGTCACCTTGCATCTTGGTTGCATTGTCACCTTGCATCTTGGTTGCATTGTCACCTTGCATCTTGGTTGCATTGTCACCTTGCATCTTGGTTGCATTGTCACCTTGCATCTTGGTTGCATTGTCACCTTGCATCTTGGTTGCATTGTCACCTTGCATCTTGGTTGCATTGTCACCTTGCATCTTGGTTGCATTGTCACCTTGCATCTTGGTTGCATTGTCACCTTGCATCTTGGTTGCATTGTCACCTTACTTAGAGTAGTGCCCCTTATTCTGTAACCCTCTACCTTGAGTGGCTCCCGGGCTTTGTATAGGTGATCCTACTGTAAAATAAATAAAATAACTTTCATTTTTAATCTCCAGAAGTCTAAAATTCCATTCTACAATAAGTGATTCTTTAAACACGAATCCTTTGTCTTTTCTCTCTCAAAATTTGCATGCACTGCAGATATTGTCTTTGAATCTTTGAGTTCTCCAGTGATGATTACATGAAGTTAAGTTTGTCTGATTTCATGCAGTCAGTAATTTTCATCATGAAAACTACTCGTTGGACAGAGAAAATGTATTGAACGGTCCCCCACAAACTAATTTTTTAGTTCAGTCAACAAATCCATAGCCTAATAATATAAAAAAAAAATATTCTTCTTATATCATAAATATTTTATTTATCAACATCGTCTTTTTATTAATTAACGATTGGACATTATACAGCAACATAGATCGGTCATCAACAAGCTGAAATTGATATGAACAGATTGAGAGACAGATATGAATCATCCAACATATGCATTAAGTTGGAGATAGAAAATGAACAAGTTGAAATAAGAACAGCTTGCAACTGTGAGCAGATGGAGACACAGATATAAAAAAATAAGATGGTAGCCCAATAAGCAGGCCCAGAAATGTAGGTTGGTGGACAGGCATGGAGCAGACTGAGTTAGGTAGGATGGTAGACGTGCATGAGTAGGCCTTGGGATGCATGTTGACAGACAAATCCAAGCAGACCAAGGTTGATACAGTTACGGACAGACTGGGATAGGAAGCATGCGACAAAGATATATGTACGAAACCAATTATATACATGTAACGCATAAAATGCATACATTTAATAGGTCTGTATATAGTCTAATGATGCAAAAAGCATTTGTTGTTTTTTTGGCGGGGGGGTGTCAATGCACCTGATTTGTAGGCCAAACATTAAAGTCAATTTTTCAGATTGAAATTCAGTTAACAACTCTGACAGGTTACGGATTTATTGATCTACCATTATATTCGTTTTAAAAAAAGAAAAAGAAACTGCTTCAAGTAATGTCTAATCTTTGATCTTCTTTTTTTTTGGTGGGGGGGATATTTATTTTGGATAAAAGCAAAAATATACCCACCTCTCCCATCATTTGTTTTTTATTCATTCCCTAATTCATCCTGTTTTCAATCAATAACCCATCTACAGCTTTTTTTCAGTCATTTTCTAGGTCCTTTATGATAGATATATATATATATATATATATATATATATATATATATATATATATATATATATATATATATATATATATATGAATGATTGTTTTTTGGCTTTTTTTTAAAGCAAGGGAGAGTGTGATAATTCAGTTGGCATTGTTAATAATCCAATCCTTTTGCATGCCTTAGTGATAAGAATCTATAAACTGTAATGTCGCATGAAGGGTATTGAATAGTAAAATCTGAATAAAATCAAAAAGTACGCTTTGCCTTCGGGAGGTACTGTTTCAGTTGGAATTAATCACGTAGAGTAGAAGAAATAAATTCTGCCCCTCCCCTAGCAACAGCATCAGAAAATTTCAATATTTTTAGCAAGAATACAATTGGTATATGCATACATGCATTCCGACATATCAGTATGCATGTTTTGCCTGAGCCTCCTGATAGACATATGTGTGTGCGTGCATGCACTCGACTATTCCGTCACTTTCAACAAATGAGGGTCCAACCGCAGACAGACTACTCACATGTATGATTTGATTATAGCGGAGATGGCTTGTGCAGAAGCAACCACTCTTTTTCAGAAGAACTGAATACAGAGATACAGACAATAACATTTAAGAAAACATAGTCTGCCACAATGTTTCCGTGTTTTGAAGTCAGTTGTTTTTTCTCCTAGACTGGTTACCAACAAAGATTACAGTGCCGAGTTGATTTACACAAAGCAGAAGGCAGAGTAGAAGGATTAATGGCTTTCTCAAGGGTATTTATGTATGAATAAATGTAAAATACATACATACAAACATACACACACACACACACACACTAAATTGTTCAATAGTTACAGTAGTGCGTATTCAATTTATGTAACGTAAATCATTCAAACGAAAAACAAATACTGAAGCTAATTATACAACAAGAATCACTTTCGCAAACATAATTGATATTAAAATAACTTGATCCTAAGTGCGAATTCCTGATAATAACTGTGACATTTACTGTAAATATTGAACAATTTACTTCATGCCACCTTTCTTCAGTACAAGAACGCACAATTTTCAAATTTAAAAAATTTCAACCTCTGCGTCGCAACTGCACGCTCCAAAATTATTCTTACATTTAAAAATATCTCGATGCTAAAAAAACACTCTTTCGGACTGCACAATCTTTCGATGTCGCATTACTACTTGGAATTTAATAAAAACACACTGAAATGTCTACCTGATGATGGTCGTTCGAAACGACTGAAAGCCCGGCTCGTAGAAAAAATAAGACCTGATAAAACCGTAATTTATAAACAAGGATCATACCATTCATTAACGGATTCAAAGTTGATTGTATTTTATTATTAAATATTGTTTGCGAGAGTGTTTCTTGCTGTATAATTAGCTTCAGTATTTGTTTTTCGTTTGAATGATTTACGTTACATAAATTGAATATGCACTACATAATTGAGATATATATATATATATATATATATATATATATTTTCAAATGTTCTCTGAAATATTTTCAGCTTTCTGACTTTCAGCCAAAATATATTTTTACCCAAAACATCTTAGATTTTACAAGCCTAGAAAGGATGACAACAGTCATCAGGATCTTTTGAAATGTGTTCGACATATCCCTGATGTCAAAAATGCTAACGAGATCAGCTGCTACAGCACCTAATCTCCAAGTTATAACTCTCTATTATTACCTTTTCAAAATAATTTTCTTTTTCTAAATATTCAAACTAATGAACACTAGTTATAATATTCCATTATTTTTCATTAAACGAAGCCTTGTCACTTACTCCAAACAATCCTGCTGCTATTGATCTACTTATGTCTTTAAAAAAAACTTACACTGCCAACTCTCATCGTAGATATGCATTTTTGAGACATCATGAAATGTTAGTTTCTACTGTTTGTCTTATAAACCCAAATTAGTGCTTAGTGCTATTTCGAAACCAACGTACACATATAGTAGCTTACAATATGCCATGTATTGTTTTTTTGGTTTTTTATTATATATTTTATTGGGAGTGTTGTTTAGCTTAGTCCATACTGCAGAATATCCTATTGAGATTAAAATGGTGGCACCCATGAAAAAAATCACTGTCAGTGTCTTTTATAGTCATTTATTTTCGGTATATGGCAATTTCCTTTCTTTTCTCTAAATGGGCCTGCACTGCCAGCAGTGAATGTTAATTCTTGATTAGAAGTTCTTTCGTTTTAATTTCACTTTTCATTTTTGTCGCTACTGCCCAGAATGTCATTTGATTGGCATTAAAAAAAAATGTGGATCTGAAAAAAAAGAATAGTCCAGAGAAAGGCTTGAACTTATATCCCTTTCACTACAGAAAGCCTTTTTTTTTTTTATTATAGCCATTATTATTAACTGAGCTAATGATTCCGAGGAAACCGAATCTAACCATATAAGCTTTTCGTTTTCCCTGACTGCTCGGTGCCGGCATATGTGAAACAAAGATGAAATAGTAATAGTATTAGATTACCAATTTGTATTTGACTAAATCTTGAATAGTTATTATTTAGTGATGGATATTTATGTGATGCATGGCTTGCTGGAGACTAAGAAGTTCTGCTGAGGGGAATGAGACATGTCTTATCCTTATGACTTTCTGTGGTTGAGGAGGGGGGGGGTTGAGAGTTTGTGCCCCTTTTTGTACAGCTTTATATAACACCATCTATCATTAAGAAAATTCCCCACTATCTCTGACACAAAAGCAGGTTGAGCCAAAAATTATTCTTTCTTCTATGCAACGTGTCCCGTCGGGACGTTGGTGATCATGGCTCTCCACAATTTCCTGTCATCGTCTTCTTGTTATGTTTTCTAAACTTTGATCCGCCATCCATTTACTCAAGCTCACTAGGTCGATGATGCATTGTTTTCCTCTGCCCTGCTTGCCTTCAATCTGTCCTGTGAGTATCAAATTTTCTAAGCTTTCTTTTCTCTGTCTATATCTCTGCCAGGCTTTTCCCAGGCTTAAAATATTGCTGCTTCACATGGTCTGATGCTCTGTCCATATATCTAGAGATCCTTGGTAAAATCCAAAGAATCATCTGCAATATTATTGGTCCTGATCTGGCATCTCGGCTTCAGTCATTTTGCAACAGCCATAAAGTTGCATCCTTGTGTTGTTTCTATAAATACTTTAATAGTAATTGTTCAAATGTACTCTTCGCTATGGTATCTAAACTCTTTGAATTTAAACACAGTACAAGATTGGCATTGAGATCTCATCGATTTACAGTTGAGCTGACGAAGTAACCGTAAATTCTATGCTAACAGTTTCTTTTCTCACATTTCTTGCTTGTGAAATTCTCTTCCAGCTCCATGCTTTCCAGCCAACACTAATCTGCAAAAATTTAAATGCGATATCAGTCGCTATCTACTGTCTTCTTGATTACTCTTCTTTTGTTCTTGCTTTTTTATAATGTTTCTGTTTCTTGATTCTTCCACACCCAGTAACCCCTTGTGTCTTAGTGGCTTTAATGCCTTGCTTGCAGTGGACTCGATTAAAAATGAAATATCTCTCTCATGCAATTCTTTCTTTAAGATTTTATTTGCTGTACAAAGTTTTATGGCATGGACAACGGAGGGAAAAAGCAGGAACTGATATTTAAGACAAGAAAACAAAATATTGGGAATTAACGAGATTCACTACTCACTTATTAAAACTTCTCCCCTAGCTATGGGTTAATTAGTAGGACATGTATCAGTAAATCATTATTATCTCCCAAAAATTCTTACAATCCAAAAATATTTCCTGGCTTCAAATAACCCGCAAAGAGTTGATAAAATATAAAAAAAGCAAATCAATCAATTCTTAATGAATCTGTGAAAGAAAATGCTTGTCTTGGTATGGTTTCAAGTAAATTCTTGTCTCTGTGAAACTGTACCTGTCTTCTGAGAAGGTAATTTTTAATGTTAACCCTTGAGCAAGGCCCACAAGGTAATTTTTCACTCCTATCTTTTATTACAACTCTTTTACTCTGGGTTTCTCTTTTTATTTCAATTTCTACGTTGAGGATTAACTTTCTGTATTCTTTAGAGTGCATATTTCCCCCTCCTTGACAAAAAAAAAAACAATAAAAAAAACAACAATAACTAGCTTAAATAAACAAGAAAGACCATTACATTCATTGATATGCTTCCACATCACCTTTCATGTTTGCTGACTTGAAAGTGCTCTTTTTTTCTTTTCTTTTTTCTTCTTTTTTCTTCTTTTTTTCTTCTTTTTTCCTTCTTTTTTCTTTTTTCTTCTTTTTTCTTTTTCTTTTTTCTTTTACTTTTTTCTTTTACTTTTTTCTTTTACTTTTTTCTTTTTCTTCTTTTTTCTTTTTCTTCTTTTTTCTTTTTCTTCTTTTTTCTTTTTCTTCTTTTTTCTTTTTCTTCTTTTTTCTTTTTCTTCTTTTTTCTTTTTCTTCTTTTTTCTTTTTCTTCTTTTTCTTTTTCTTCTTTTTCTTTTTCTTCTTTTTCTTTTTCTTCTTTTTCTTTTTCTTCTTTTTCTTTTTCTTCTTTTTCTTTTTCTTCTTTTTCTTTTTCTTCTTTTTCTTTTTCTTCTTTTTCTTTTTCTTCTTTTTCTTTTTCTTCTTTTTCTTTTTCTTTTTTCTTTTTTCTTTTTTCTTTTTTCTTTTTTCTTTTTCTTTTTTCTTTTTCTTCTTTTTTCTTTTTTTCTTTTTTTTTTCTTCTTTTTCTTTTTCTTTTTCTTTTTCTTTTTCTTTTTCTTTTTTTTCTTTTTCTTTTTCTTTTCATTTTTTCTTTTCTTTTTTCTTTTCTTTTTTCTTTTTTCTTTTCTTTTTTCTTTTTTTTCTCTTTTTTTCTTTTTTCTTTTCTTTTTTTCTTTTCTTTTTTCTTTTTCTTTTTTCTTTTTCTTTTTTCTTTTTTTCTTTTTCTTTTTTTTTCCTTTTTTTCCTTTTTCTTTTTTTCCTTTTTTTTTTCTTTTTTTCCTTTTTTTCTTTTTCTTTTTTTCCTTTTTTTCTTTTTCTTTTTTTCCTTTTTTTCTTTTTCTTTTTTTCCTTTTTTTCTTTTTCTTTTTTTCCTTTTTTTTCTTCTTTTTTTTATTTTTTTTTAATTTTGTGTTTTAACAAAAGTTATTTAGTAAATTAAAGGGGTTGGAGGACCAGGATAATTTCATATGAAAAATCATAATGGTAAATGGAGCTTAAGATTTACTTGCAATTTCAGTTTGTCATAAAATTCTGCCAGCCTATAAAACAATTCTTGCATTGTTTTTAGAATATCTTAGCACCCATTACTGATTTAATTGTCTTGACTTAAATTCATGGACTGGAAGAACAGCACACTCACACATACATATATATATATATATATATATATATATATATATATACATATATATATATATATATACATATATATAAATATATATATATTTGAGAATTTTTTTTTTCTCAATATGGTCGAAATCATTCGTATTCTTTTTCTTTTTCTCTCCATCACCTTTAAATAAAAACACATAAAATTCCTTGGTTGTTCACCGTAACAAAATGGACCACAATTTTGACAAAGGGATTGCTACTTTGATAAAGAGAGAAAATAATCTACCGAGACAAAAATGTTTGGAAAGTGCCTTGATCGCTAATTCAGCCACGATAAATTTGCGTCCGCGCTCTTACAATCTATCACCATTCTTGGTAGATTTTGATATTGTGACATTGTGGAATAGTTAGGGACAAAGGTCATGGAAAGAAAAAGAAAAATGCAGATGATTTCAGGTAGATTGAGAAAGAAAAATATTCCCTCAAAAAAAAAAATATATGATGGACTCTCCCATCGAGTTCGATGCATGAGGTTCTGACAACCACAGACTAATTATCTGCATGCCTATGATGGGCTTGACTTTTGAGACCGGCTTGAGAATTGCACAAAAGACCACAAACAGTACAGGCGAATGTATTGTATCCACTGCAGCAGGAACACTGTTAGATGTCTTATTTTGCTTTCTTGTTTTATGCAGTCGACTGATGCTTACTTCTCAGTGCAGCTATGTCAATGTTGGACTTCTTTAGCTCCAATGTGACATAAGACAAAATAATTTCATTTAAAAAAAAAACTGGTGGAGAACCATATCTTCAAAGGGGAACAAGAAAATAGGCAAAGAAAACAAAACTCTGTGGATGTACACTATTTACATTATTCGGACTATTGTCCTCATCTTTGTCCTCATATTTATTACAACGTTTCGGCCATTGTACGCTCTGGCCTTCATGCCATGTTTAATGGATGTCATTAAACATGGCATGTGGAACTAGAACAGTCTACCCCAGCGAGCGAAATAAAGGGTTCAGTTTGACATTCCAACCACCTGAAGAAGGCCAGAACGTACAACGGTCGAAACGTTGTAATAAATATGAGGACAATAGTCAGAATAATGTAAATAGTGTACATAATACCTCATCTCAGAAAAATAGATAGATTCTGTGGATGGACTAAAATACTAATGGTCATACTGTAGAGTCAGGTTCGGTGTGGGGGGGAACAAATACACATGTGCGCACACACACACACACACACACATATATTACAGCAAAAAAACAAATATTACCTCAATGTACAAAATCACTGAAGTAGTCAATGTTTTGGAGACTAGTATGTTAACCACTGTTTCAGGGAAAGGTGCCTTTTACATTTTTTAACATTACTTTTAAAATTAAAATTTGGTATTTTCTGCATTTAAATCGGCTATCATCAGCCCCTAAGTGTCTGTCTCGGAGCATTGTTTTAAATTTATTTTCAATGTCAGTCCTCCTCTGGTAGATGCCTTCTTAATACATATGCTCTGTTATGATAAATAGATCGAGCCCTCTATGGATCAGTTTTAATAAGTAATACTACTAGGATCCACCTTGATTACATTGTGTGTGTGTGTGTGTGTGTCTGTCATATATATATATATATATATATATAATATATAATTTTTTCATGTAACTGGTTGATTTTATCTTCAGCATCCTGAATCCAGAGTTTTGTAGGCGGACATGTCTGTCCACTCTTCAGGGAGTTTATACACACATTACACTAAACAGCTCATTAAATCATAATGATTAAATTTAAGTCTCCAGCAATTCTTTTGACTTTGCTTGCTGTGTTCAACAGGCTGTGAGTTTGTTTTTAGCAGAGATGCTCAAATCATACCTGATACCATAGATAGATGTATTTGTTACTAGATTTTAAACCAGCATATGAATACCTTGCACTAAAAAAAAAGATATTAAAAAGATGTTCAAAAGTATATAAAGAAAGCGTTTTGTTTTTTTAAATTCTTTGCTCTTGTGCCAAAGAATTGATGTTTTATTGGGTGGGCGATCTATATGCTCAATTTTTTAAAACTTTTTTTTTTAAATTTAAAATTTTTATCTTATTTTTCTTGTGCGTATGAAGTAGTTGTCTGAAATTCTGTGTTCAGAATATTTCCATTATTCCCCGCATTCAGACGAGTGTCTTCGTCTCGGTCTCTTAATCGGATTTTACAAGAGGATACGAAAAGTTCTCAAACTGACCAAGAGGAGATTCAGAAAAAAACTCTGATGTTTAATCATTCAAAACTGAACATCTCAAAATAAATGATTAGATGTTTGCAAGTTTTGATAACTTCCAAATGATCATAACTCAATAAATACTTGAGTCAGGACGCAGACCAATTCTGAAATCTTCAGACTGTCTACTTTCAGACAGCATTATAGCACAGGTCACTTGGAACATATTCCAAAAATGTTAGAATTCTTCTTGTGACCCCACTGTGTATAAACTGAACAATAAATGTATAATGTTAGCTGTGATGTACAGGTAGGGACTATTAAAATTACCTCCCCACCCCCAAATAAATGTGTACCTTATAAATAAGTACCAGGGAGGAAATTGAAGAAAATAATTTATACTTGTCAGCAATTGTATTTGGTACACCAGAGGGTGATGTGATGATGGAGGAGTCTTTAGAACTGTTTTTTTTTTTTTTTTTTTTTTTAATCTCTTCATTAAGAACAAAAGGAAAAAAGAAAGAAAAGAGACACTACAGTTGAACAAGTTAACTTATAGTTTCATAGGCTTTGATAAGCTGTGCTTTTATTACACCAGAGCTGAAAAAGAAATATTTATGAGCAGTTTCTAAAGAACACCAGAAGCAATAAAGAAAGATGGAGGGACACATTTGCTAAAAGATTGTGATAGATGAAGAAGAATTAAAAAAAAAAAAAAAGTGAGGGTGTAAATTATGTGAAGTCAGACAGGTATTAAAAAAAAAAAAAAATTGGAAAGAGCTTTTATGTGGAATGCAGGTGGGGAGATGCAACTGATAATTGAAATTTTAAACTAAACACCCCATTTTACTTTGACTGGAAAGTAGCTATCGGTATTTGTAATATTAATTTCCTTAATTACCTTTTTTGTGGTTAGTCAATAGTTGAAGTTGGAAAAGAGTGGAACAGTTCGCAAAGATGGTGGTAGTAGGAGAGTGTCTTAAAAGAGGATGTCAGATTATGTAGTAAATACCAAAAAAAAAAAACAGTCTTCAGAATGGTCATTTGTATTCCATGCATCTATAGATATGCACGATCAAAGTAAAGAAACTGAATTGGAATAATTATAGATTTTTTTTTTTTTTTTTTTTTTTTTTTAAAGGGTCCCCCACACTTTTAATTTATGTAATTTAAGAAGAGTTTCCAAAAAAAAATTCTGGTATTAAAAAATTGGAACAGATTATGGGAATTGTGCCATTCCAAAAACTTTTCAGCACCTCTAACCACATTCTTCAGCCTTTTGCAGGTATATATTGTATATGATGGTCTTCAGATATTGCTATACATTATCCAAACTAGTATCTTCGTCTTTGTTGTTTTTATTACAATATTTCAAACATTAACTCAAAAATGTTAATAAAAACAAAAAATGCCAAATTTTAATTAAGATGTCCATAAGGAACCCCAGATTCTTAATTGCAAAAAGCACCAGATATAAATTCCTAATAAAAAAAAAAAACCACTTTGCCTTGGAACAATGGTTAGCTTACTAGTCTCCAAAACATTGACACTTGGGATCAAAGTCTAGTATCTCTTGTTCTCATTTCTAATGGTAATAGTAGCTGTTTCCTTACAAGGAAACATTTGATATTCATTATCTGAGAAGACAGTTCTACTCAAGTTACACTTTTCTTCACTCACTTGCTATCAGACTGAAATCAAAGTGTAGTATCTGTTCTCCATCTCTAATGGTAATCTTTTTAAGGAAACATTTGTCATGGCTACTTTTGGTATGAAATGAATAAAATCTTACTATTAAAGTAGTCTTTCAGGAGAATAAATTTTCAAGTCCAGTAACTGTTATTGCTCTTTCTAGTAATGATGGGGGCTTCCTGTTTGTATTAGTGTGAAATGTCAACATCATCTTAATGTTATTAATTCCTCTTCGAATTACTTGTGATATCCATTCTCTTCTTACTTTTCAGAACCTCTTCATTGCTACCCTCTTCAGTCTTTCTCGGGTATATGCTGCGCATGATGCTTTTTCAGATGTTACTCGACATTATCCAAAGTATTATCATCTTTGTTTTTATCCCCTTTAAAATTTTAATACAAAAAAAATTTCACGAGTGAAAAAAGTACCAAATTTTAATTAAAAACATTCATCAACTAAAAAAAAATTTAATTAATAAATGTTCATGAACGCAAAAGGCATCAAATTTGAATTCATAAACGCAGAAAATACCAAATTTTAATTTAAAAAGAAATGTTAAAAAATGTAAAAGGCACCTTTCTCTGAAACATACTAGTCTCCAAAACATTGACTACTTCAGTGATCTTTTTTTTTTTTTATTTCTTAAATGTTCGGTACTTACATACATATCATACTGTATGTGAATATTTGATAATCTCACATTAGAGCAATGGCTCTCAAATTAGTCGTCTCTGACCATGACTACTGAAGTGAGTCTTATCCTCACGTTGCCTTATAATTTAAGCTTTGTACCAGACAGGGCTCAGTAATTATCATTTATAACAACTGTTGTAATTTTGGCTAATCCTCATTGCCAAAATGTTGTAACCTAGGGAAATTACTGAATAGAATAATCAAACGAAGGTTGGTAATGAATGATAATACTTAGGACACAAACAACACACATAAGATTCGCCAGCGGCACATAGAAGTAATCAACTGCTAGAAGGGAGTCAAGTGAATTCCACAAAGAATCTCCAACTGCACGATATCTACTAACTACCCCACGTGGTCGGATGTGGCACAAAGCCGAATTTGATGTGGGCTATCCAAGCCCGTAAGCTCGGACAAAAATTTCCTGTAGACCCTGTACAAAACGGGGTCGGGTAGATGTTTCCCAAGACGATTCTCTGCCCTTCATCATAGCCACATCTGGAGATCCTCTCTGCCCAGAGGCAGAGAGTTTCACCAGCACAGCTGGAAACAAATCTCCAATTGCAGACCAACATACAGTATTTACTATTGTATTTATGTGAATGGGGACATACCCTTTATCGTCCGTAGCTATGCTACAACAATAACAGAAACGCTAACTTGCAGTTGACTTTCAAAAATAAGTTAACATTAACAGACATCAGAAAGTGTGACACAGAAATCTGAAGGTGTATCAAAATAGTGAAAGGTGTCTTTCAGAAGCTAAGCAAAGTATTAAGAAACGGGAAAATTTCATTAGAAACAAAGAAGAGTTCTAATCTACTATGTAATATCAGTCCTCCTATATGGCAGCGAATGCTGGGTAATTTTCTTAGAGATTAACAGAAGTACAGATGATTGTACAGAAAGATGTCTAGAAGACCATAGATGGAACAAAGAGGACATTTTAAAGGAGAACTGGAACAAAAAGGACACTTGTAGAATTAGAAAAAGATAGTTGAAATTTCTGTGACACACAACCAGGAAAGAGAGCTTGGAGAATTTGTCACTCAGAAGACATTGAAGACGAGAGGAGCAGAGGTAACTTTTGAGTAACCTACTTAACAAACTTGTGTAAATGGATGGCAGAACAGGGAAGGATAGTAGTAGGACAAATATTTCTTAGAGCTATAAAGAAAAAGAAGTTGTGGGGAGCCATGATCACCCACATACAGAAGGGGACACAGGATCCTACAAATATATTTCTCTTTTTTTTTCTTTTTTTTCTCTTTTTTCTTTTTCTTTTTTTTCTTTTTTTTTCTTTTTTTCTCTTTTTTTTCTCTTTTTTTCTCTTTTTCTCTTTTTTTTTCTCTTTTTTTTCTTTTTTTCTTTTTTTTTCTTTTTTTTTTCTTTTTTTTCTCTTTTTTTCTCTTTTTTTCTTTTTTTTTTTTTTTTTCTTTTTTTTCTCTTTTTTTTTCTTTTTTCTTTTTCTTTTCTTTTTTCTTTTCTTTTCTTTTTTCTTTTCTTTTTTCTTTTTCTTTTCTTTTCTTTTTTTTCTTTTCTTTTTTCTTTTCTTTTTTCTTTTCTTCTTTTCTTTTTTCTTTTCTTTTTTCTTTTCTTTTTTCTTTTCTTTTTTCTTTTCTTTTTTCTTTTCTTTTTTCTTTTCTTTTTTCTTTTCTTTTTTCTTTTCTTTTTTCTTTTCTTTTTTCTTTTCTTTTTTCTTTTCTTTTTTCTTTTCTTTTTTCTTTTCTTTTTCTTTTCTTTTTCTTTTCTTTTTTCTTTTCTTTTTTCTTTTCTTTTTTCTTTTTTCTTTTCTTTTTCTTTTCTTTTTTTTTTCTTTCTTTTTTCTTTTTTCTTTTTCTTTTTTCTTTTCTTTTTTCTTTTCTTTTCTTTTTTTCTTTTTCTTTTCTTTTTCTTTTCTTTTTTTTCTTTTCTTTTTTTCTTTTCTTTTCTTTTCTTTTCTTTTTCTTTTTCTTTTCTTTTCTTTCTTTTTCTTTTTCTTTTTTTCTTTTTCTTTTCTTTTTTCTTTTCTTTTCTTTTCTTTTTCTTTTCTTTTTCTTTTTTCTTTTCTTTTTCTTTTTCTTTTCTTTTTCTTTTTCTTTTCTTTTTTCTTTTCTTTTTTCTTTTCTTTTTTCTTTTCTTTTCTTTTTTTTTCTTTTTCTTTTTCTTTTTTCTTTTCTTTTTTCTTTTCTTTTTCTTTTTTCTTTTCTTTTTCTTTTCTTTTTTCTTTTCTTTTTTTTTTTTCTTTTCTTTTTTCTTTTTCTTTTTTCTTTTTCTTTTTCTTTTCTTTTCTTTTTCTTTTTCTTTTTTCTTTTTTCTTTTTCTTTTTCTTTTCTTTTTTCTTTTCTTTTTCTTTTTCTTTTTTCTTTTTCTTTTTCTTTTTCTTTTCTTTTTTCTTTTTCTTTTCTTTTTTCTTTTCTTTCTTTTCTTTTCTTTTTCTTTTCTTTTTCTTTTCTTTTTCTTTTCTTTTTTAGTTTCTTTTTTTTCTTTTTCTTTTCTTTTAATATGATGTTCACCCTGTACAAGACCCAAGGGCCACTCGAGGTAGAGGGTTCCAAAGGAAGACAGCCTATTCAAATATATGGGAAAGATAACAGTTAACCCTAAGATTGTAGAGATTGAGGAAGCAGCCTCTTGGGCGTCAGTTCTACAGAGCAGTGGTTTGTGGGAAGCAGCAGCTTGAATGAAACTTACATCTCACTAGGGTAATACAAAGGGAATGAGGGAGGTTCGTTACTTACACTGCATGGAATGGCAGGTCCTTAGCTATAAGGGTTAGCACTGGCGGAACTAAAGAGTGTAGTTCATCTGAGCACTCTCTATGGAAATAGCGATAGAGCAGCGAGAGGCTTACAACTTCTCATTTGCGAGAAAGGTTTTGCAGATAGGAAAATATTTCATCGCCTACAAGGACGCGGATAGGCTTTTGCACGCTATCAAAGCTGGAAGGTGAGACTGGGCAGAATCTTGGCCGTATATGGCAGAAGTACTCCATTTTCACCTGATGTGGCTCTTGTAAAGGTAGAGAACCAACCATTTACCCACTATGAGTTTTCACCTGAGGTCTGGGTTGAGTCCCAATAGGCGCATGGGGCATGGGGCCTCTTGGAGGGAACATTTGCTCATCGGAGTAGCTGAAAGTTTTGGGCTCGATCAGCAATGTTAGATCACTCTGGTTTTTAATGTCTATACCGTGAGGGGATGAATACTCACATGCATTTTTGGAAACCGGGCATACACCTGATACCTTCCACAGACTTGAGAAGGATTTCTCCTTCAAACAGCAGTTCAATAATTTGACTAAAATTGGGGATAACTTTGGGTTAATGTTGTTAAGAACAACTACCAGGATTTTGTCTGGACTGATGGCTTTCTTAGGGTCAAATTTCTAATAAATCTTGAGACTTCTTGGCCTGTAATTAAAATACAGTGTAACCCGGATATAAGAGAGTTGCTGGGATTGGAGAAGTCGGCTCTTATATCCGGGTTTCTCTTATATCCGGGTTTGGTCTATTTTATATACATTAACACAGGCTCTAATTTGGGACCAGAGAACATCTCTCTTATATCCGAGTTTCTCTTATATCTGGGTCACACTGTATTACTGAGATTGTGCTCAGTGAGATGTGGGAAGTTGGGATGGGGGATAGCCTTAGTCATCTAATGTTGAATTCAAGGCAAAGATCAAGGCAAAGAGCTTCACCTTCTCCAATGAGGAGATGACCCCGGCACTATTTATGATAGTGAGCACTGATGCTTGACCACTATTCAGAATTTGATTATAGATCTTCCAGAACCCCATGATCCAATTGGTTTGCTTTCAACCTTGGCCTGGACTGGCTCAAACATAACTACATTTTGCATTTTCTAGAAATCTCTTGCAGTGATTGTGGGCAATTCTGAATGCAGCAAGTGTCCAACTATACTGCTCCCTGTGATAGGTATTGTTATCATAGGGGCTATAGCTGTAGCACATTCGGTTTGCTTTCTACTGGAAGTTTTTCCAGGAAGGATCCATTCTGATATGAGGGCAGCAGTTCTGTAGAACTACATTCCAGTTGTTTCAGGTCTCTTCATCTCTGAGGAGATTGTCCATCATTCACTACCATATAAAAGAACTGATATTACATACCAGTTCAGTACTCTTTTCTTTGTTTCTAACAAATGTACCTGAGCAGGTGTTTGCAACGGGGATTACCTGTTTTATGCGTATAAAATAGGATATAGAATCTCGAAGTTTTAAAGAAATATGACAAATGGAAATCCATTTCACTAAAACTAGACGAGATTACATGTTTTGTCTTTATAGGCTTCATCAGATCAGAAAATGAAAGAAAGAAATATGTCTGTATTTGCATGTATGCTTAAATAATAAGTCATTAATACTTTTTTCCGCAACTGTTGTAGACATTGTCGACACAGAAAACACAGATATACCTAGAAACATATAAATCTTTTACTTTCAATCCATTCTGAAAGATTGGATAAGGATTTACTTTAAATTCATTTCAGAAAAGGCGATATGAATCTTTTGAGCCATTCTGAAAATAAGATAAGGATTTACCTTAAATTTAATACAGAAAAGCTGGTAAGATATACAGGGTGAGGTAAAATGATTTGACACATTTGCAGGTTTAATAAAAGCAAAATGGAGTCAAGAATAAAAAATGATTTTATTTTTAAATGTACATATAGTTCCATTTTGATTCATTTCATTTTAAAAATTAAATCAAGAAAGGTGGGTGCCGTTATTTTCCACACAGGCATTCTGAAAGTTGTTCATAACTCAATGGGTCATTTTGTGTGGAATGGCAGCAATTTCTTGACGAATAACATCTTTCAATTCTTCAATAGATTGAGAGCAATGCGTGTATAAATTTGATTTCGGGTATCCCCACGGAAAAAAAATTGCATGTGTTCAAATCAGGTGATCGGGCCTGCCAGCACTCTTTGTGTTACAGTTACTGATTCATTGTTCTTGATAAATGTTTCCACAATGAAAACCCATTACTTGCCCATCCAATTCATGTTGGCCACTGAAAATGAAATGAAATGTCATATGTACATTTTGAAAATAAAAACGAATTTTTCGTTTTTTACTCTATTTCACTTTTATTAAATGTACATATGTTTCAGATCATTTTGCTGCACCCTGTATAAATAAGTTTTGACATGAACTAAGAATTATAAAGGAAAGATACGGAATAAATATTAATGGCTTTTTTAAAAGTCACTCATTTCTGATTATAAATAGATGTTGTAAAATAAGATCCATACATTACCTTGATAAAGTCCATCACAGGACAAAATTTGTTGGTAAAGAAAGGTTTTCCTTTGTTTTCACACACACACACACACACACATATATATATTGTCATCCACAGACAGACTGTTTCGCTGTATCACAGCTCATCAGTGTGGCTAGACGTCCGGTTGCCTCTGGCTAGAATCGAAAACCGGCTGAATTCGCGTCAGTCGGAAATTTTACCCTGAAGCTGTTGGCGCACGGCAGAGAAGAAGGTGAATTTAAGCGTATTTATATTCAGATAAACACACAGTGACTGAGAGAACTCGATTCGATTTACCGAAGAGTCTTGCATTATTAGCCGTAATAGACAATAGGAAAACTAGTTTTAGCCAATGCATTTTATCCAGTGTGGACTTTTTCAAGGTAAAAAAAGAAATGAATTTATTGAAACAAATTATCTATAAACAAAAAACAAAATGTCGTAAACAACTCGAAGAATTTAGAAACACTATTGTATATTCATTTAGTCAACTGAAAAATTGCATCATTTACTTTTTATGTTTAAAGAGAATTTTTTTTTTTTCCCCATGTAGAAATATTGTTTGTATTGTGTTGACAGATTCAACTGTTTTCATTTGATTTCTTGATATGTTTGTTGTGTACATTGGATTGGGAGAGAAGTAATTCTGTTAGGAAAGGTGATATTGTCTTTATACAGGTTAATTCTGAGAATTTTTTACATATATATATATATATATATATATATATATATATGTCATTATCTTTAATGCATATGAATAAAGATATACAGAAGATGTGAAAGTAGATATGTAGTAATGAAAACAAAAGAAATTTAAATGAACTTTAAAAGAACTACTATTACTATCATATAATACTTACTTTGGCATTACCCTGTACATTTACACATGTATATAAAAATGTAAATTTTTAAGTCATACACACACATATATATATATATATATATATATATATATAGTAAAATGTTCTATTTATTTAATTTTAGTTCGGCCTAAAATCAAACCTCTCACCACTTGGAGGAAAAGTGTACCTCATTTTCAGTTGAATTTCTGTTTTGGCCACCGTTGACTAATTCTGTTATGTACGACTGCCAACGTTGCTGAAATTCAGATAACTTGAATTCTTGGCTCGAAGACTTTTCAAACTAACACGTCCATTCTTGTTGCAGGTGATAACAACACAAATTTACAATTGTTCCTTGTTTGGCAAAATATTCCGAGCAGATTGCACAGATACCAGGTTCTTCCTTAATATTGTCAGTTAAATTGGAGTGCGCTGAACTGGAAATAACCCCATTTTGCCATGTACATTAGAGATGTCTGTCTGCTTTTGGCCTCCCTGATTCCCTACAGCCCCTGCCCCTGCCCCCCTTGCCCTTGGGTTACTTGACTGCCAACTGTCAAATGAGGTTTCTAACAAATAGCAGCAGACAAAGAAGTTTCATGCTGTGATTTGAGAATTCATGTTTCAGATGGATTGTAAAATAAATGAGATAATTTTGAAATTTTCTACTGTGATGTGTTTTGCTAGTGGACAGGCATCATGTGAAAAAAAGATTTGGCTTCTATTTATTGAAATTAATTAAAATCTAATATGTATAACAATATGATGAGGTAGTGAAGATGTTATATCGCACCAGAAAGGAAATAAAAAGTGAACCTTAATGCAAGAAAAATAAGTTTTTATATGGCATAATATATTTAAAGAATGATAGTTTATATATATATATATATATATATATATATATATATATATATATAGTTGTAGCCTCTGTCTGTTATTAAACCCCTCCTAGAGTTTTAGAGATAGACCCCATAACCATATATTTTCTGAAACAATTATCCAGGATATATGGATTAGTATATTTCATTTTGATCAAAGTGGGTTCTTGCTTCCCCCAGCCACGAAATTTTTTTTTTTTTCCCTTTCATTTAAATTAAATTTAAATTTGAACACAGGAATGACTCCTACCCAAAATATAGGAGAAAACCAGAAGATGGAGGTCACATCGGCAAGATCAAAATGAGACAATATGTACATCATGTTGAGCAACAAAGCACCAATCAATGCGTCGTGCCTTACAATACATATTTGATGTGTCAATTCAACTGTCATGTCAATGTTGAAATCTGCTCATCAATTCATTCAATCAAGTATTTCATCAAATACATATCATTGGGGTCAGATCAAGCTGTTTTTGCCTCCCACGCTGAAACATTTTTTTCCTTTTGATTTAATTTAAATTTAAACAAGGGAATAACTCCTATACAAAATATAGAAAGAGAAAGCCAGAAGATGGAGGTCATATCAGCAAGATCATTGAGTAATATTGAAATGCATCATTTTTCTCCACAAATTATAACAATGATTTAAAATCAATCATTTTCTTCCCCCAAAAAATGTGTGACATGCAGCAAGAAGCAGGGTAATTCGGCTAGTATGTATGTATGTGTATATATATATATATATATATATATATATATATATATATATATATATATATATATATATATATAGTAATATGAAAGGCTGGTCATGTTCCTCAAGACTACAAGGATGCCTTAATTCAACACCTATACAAGAACAAAGGTAATAGAAATGCTTGTGTCAAATATTGTGGAATATCTCTGCTGTCAATTGCTGGTAAAACATTATCTAGTCTGATTTTGAACAGGATTATCAGATTTACCCGGAATCGGTGTGGTTTCAGGTTTGGACATGGCACTATTGACAGAATCTCACTTCATCAAATAGCTGAAAATGTGCGTGAAAAGAACCAGGAGTTGTATATGGTGTTTTTTTTTACCTTACCTAGGCCATTGACACTGTAAATCTTCACAATTTACAATGTATTTCCTGATGCAGTCACAATTTTGAAGGGCTGGCTGGTCATGTTGCAAGCATGAGTAATGACAGAATACCTAAGAACCTCATGTATAGCCAGCTTGACAGTGGACAAAAGACTGAACATCTATGGCTCAGGTATAAAGACATGCTAAAGAGTAATCTCTCAGCTGTTACCCTGGATAAAAATAACTTGAGATATTTGTGCCAGAGTGGTATCAAAAATTTTAGAATCTGGTGTATTGACCGGCTAAGGGACAAAAGATAACAGTGAAAAGCATCAGCAAATATTCCTGTGACTATGTCCTGAGATCCTACATGATGCACAATGTGAACTTGCATGCAGGTCATTAGCAGGACTGAAGTGTCACATTCAACATAAACATAAAAGCTGAATGAGATTGTTGAATCCTCATACATCAAAATCAACTGGAGAGTCCATCATATATATCTAATTTCAGATATAACTGCGATATATCTCTAAAAGGACAATATGTATAAAGCCAAAAGGAAAACTTAGCCGACACGTTTCGGGGGTTTTTTTTTTTTGGGTTTTTTTTTTCAGTTGACTTGATAAATGCTTATAAGCATCTCTTTAAAAATTTTGAAAAACTAATATTTTTACTTTTGTTTATATACTTGTCGCAAAATAAGATCCACACATTTGTGTTGCTAAAGTCGGTTTCCTTTTGTCTTTGTTTTTTCATGTATATACAGTTTTATGGTATGCTATATTTATGGTATGCTATATTTATGGTATGCTATATTTATGGTTAAAAGTGCTCAGAATCAGAAATAGTGTATGTAAATATAAAAGTGGACACTGCTTGAATGCAATCTTCAGGCCATGTGTGTTGTGTTTTGGTTCAACTATTTATATATGCTGGTCAATGATGAATTATGGGTAGTAAGGTCTATTGTATTATCCTGGTGGTTATTGGGTGGGTGGTAACAGTTGTACTTCAAATTATTCTAGAGGCTATTCAGTAGAAATAATTGTGCAACCAAAGGTAGTTATTTGTAGCTATGTTATAGTGTTCAGTTATTACTCATGATTTATTATTGATGACTTTGTTAGTCTAGTTTGCTAATTTGTTTTTATTATATAAAATTATTATATATTGTTTGGGCAGCAGGTTTTATGGAAGATGACTGACAAGGTGATGTGATTAAGTTTTTTTATTCAAATTTTCTTGAATTCTTACAAGCATTTTCTTTTCCTAACAAAGTGTATAAAAACCTTATCAGTCATCTTCAATAAAACTTGGATAAAAGAGGGCTTGCTGCCCAAATACAAAATTATAGATATTCAAAGACTATTTTTATTGGATACACATATTTGAAGTAGACGCCCAGTTTTTTAAAAAATAATGTGCCTTACATCTACCAGTCTGTGTACTCCAGAAAACTTCATAATACTGAAATTGTCAGATTAAATAAATAAGTCCATTAATTCTTTATATATATTATAGCATTAAGCAAATGAATGACAAACTGTAAGAATCCTGTATAACAAGTTTTGTCCCTGGAGACTTAATCAGACTAAAGTAATGTTTCTATTAATTGAATTACTTATGTGTAGGGGAAGGTGGAATTACACAATTTTTCCACCTTCTCATTAATTTGCCTAACATTGTTCTGATTTATAGAGATTTCATATTCTCTTATATATAAACCAAATCTTTATTGACACATTGTAGTCTCCTGTGTAAATTGTTGAATGTGGTATGTGTGTGTGGGGGAGTGTATGGGTTGCATATGTGTAGTATTTAGACCTTTGTATTTTTTTCAGTGACAGCAGCATTGGAGAATTGATAAAATCCATCTCTTCTAACTTAATCTGGCTGTCTATCTCTTTATATATGTCTGCTGATGAAATGAGAAAGTCTGTTTCAAAATTGCAGTTTTGGCTTCTGATTGGCTGATGCGACCGTGACGTCATATCCTTGTTGAGAACAAATCTTGTCTCTGATTAGCTTGCCAGTATGTGGCCATATCATCGTTGCAAACTTTTCTATGTTTTTCATCATCAATACAACGATACATTGAAAGTAAAAATCTGGCAATTCACACAGAGTGTCTTAGATTCTCTCTTGCTAATGTAAATTCTTTTTTTCTTGTAAAGTAATTTTTTTATTTTTTATTTTTTTTTTTAATCATTTCACCCCCCCAAGCAAAACGATAATGTCAGTAAGATGCAAGAGGGAGTGCAAGAGAATAAGAAAACTTTTGTTGGAGAAAGGACAGTAAAAGAAAAAAGAACAGAATTCAAGAAGACAGAACATGGGGATTGACATTACATTTAAATTTTTGGTGAGTGTAGGTGACGGGGAAGTGCAAGAAAAGAAACTTTTAAAATAGAACTTATAGATACATCTATTTCAATATAGTGATTTTTCCAAGCGTAGCTCAGATGTAGCACAAGTATGGGGCAGCCAGTGAGGATCAAACTCGCTACTCGGTTGTAATTGTTTTAGCGATAAAAGCTCACTAAACATTACACTGCTTTGAGCTGCCCAAATGATTTTCCAAGCATAGCTCAGATGTAGCACAAGGCCGAAAGTATGGGGCACCCAGTGAGGATCAAACTCACTACTCAGTTGTAACTGTTCTAGCGAGAACAGCTTGCTAAACATTACACTGCCTCGAGATGCCCAATAACTATTTCAATATATGCTTAAATTCATGAGGATGAGGTACCAAGGAGGAGAGCTCATTAGAATGGCGATCTATGCTCCTGAAACCCAGTTCAATCAGTTGCCTGTTCCTTAAAGAAGAGATAAACACAGCAATGTAACATCCATAACTCTGAGAAACACCATGAAATAACTTACATGCTAGCTCAGTAAACTACTTAATTGTGGTGTAATTTTTATTTTATTTATAATCATTTCACCCCAAGCAAGGCAATAATGCCACTAAGATGCGAGGGGTTAATGGGAGTGGAAGAGAATTAAAATACTAAGTAATCAAAAATGCAAGTCTAAACAGGAAAATAAGGATGAATCTCTACTCCTGTTCAAAAGACTGGGGTCAAGTTTAAATCGGACAATTTGTAAATGTGTCCACTTCTATTGAGGAAAAAAATTTATAGTAAATAAGTGTTTAGGTGTAGACATCAGAAGTATGAAGTTGAAATAGGCTTTAAAAGGAACTGGAAATCCAACCCTAAACAAGAAACACGGGATAAACCTCTACTCCTGTTCAATAAAGGGCTGAGAATCTTCAATTTGAATTTAAAATATTTTTATGCCAGATTGTTATTAACAGTGATTAAAAGATTTATAAACATGTTTCACATACACCTCTAAAACTCTTGCAATTCTTTTCAGCATCAAATTCTTGATCTTTGCAAAAACCAATATTGGAATGTTTCCTCTCAATAGTTTCTCCCAACCTATCTTATTTGATACATTCTTTAAAGATCTTTGAGCAAGAGAATTAGTAATTAGAAATATGGCACACAATGTTTTCCAAATTATTCTTTTGAGGTTTCAGTTAATTTTTAGTGCTACACCTGTCTCATCCCTTAAGGACCCAATATGCACGATCATTTCTGCCCTTAATTCACCTTCATTGGCTCGTTGACTACTTAAGATGTCAGCTCTCACGCCTCATCTCCCTTGTCCCAGGATCCCAACACTATATCGTAATTAATTTTGGTACAAGCAACTTTGTTTTAGCATTGTTTCATATATGAGGATAGCATAACGTCAGTCAGTTATGTGCCATGTGTGATACCCGCTTAGGCGATCATGTATCTTTCGATACATGACTGACGAGGAAGATTTTTCCCCACAGTAGGTTGCCATTTCTTTCTGCGATAGACCAGTTGCCATCCAAGGCTATAGAACCCGGTCTGTCCTGCTATTTACCCATAGTTGGGGGGAGAAGAGGATTCACACCTTTTCCAATGCATGTAAGTGAATGTAATGGATGCGACTGGAAGCATATCATAAGTAGTATTTAATACCCATGACCTACCAGTGTGTCATTTGGTACCTGGGTCCATTTTACAACCCAGAGTCCCATATGACCCACCTATGCATCATTGAAAAATTCTCAAAATACAAGTATTACATTGGCACTAACTCTCATTTCCTATATTAAAAAATATTTAAATTTTTTGGGAAAAAAAAATGTGGTTCTGGTATCTCATAAGTAATCAATCATAGCACCCAATTCCGATAATCCTCATAGAAAATAAATTGGAAAAGAACCCCCTGAAGGATGGTGTGGACCTTGCAGACATACCACCACAACCCTCTGGTGGGTTGTGTAGGAACCAACATGTTAAAAATAGAATTAAAATAATAGTCACAGATGAGATGGCTATAATCAGAAAATAAGACAAAGATTTTTTGAAAATGTATTTTCTATCTAAACTTTTACTACCGAGCATTATCTTTATTTACACACTATTGTCCCCTTTTTGTTGTCATCACAATGTTCATCAGGTGATTTTCTGACCCATTTTAACCATTGCACATTTTGAACTGAACCCTTTCTTTAATCTATGGGGTTATCATTTTGCTGCCCACATGTGGGGATATCTCATCTAGTTCTTATTTAGTACTTCTCAGTTATTGCTCACCCTGTTTCCACTGAGTCCAAATATACACTACCCAGCCCAGAGATTGAATTACTATGTCATCAAATTGTTCCCATTCCACTGCCCATGTCTAGGGATATCTCATCTAGTTCTTATTTAGTACTGCTCAGTTATTGCTCACCCTGTTTCCACTGAGTCCAAATACACACTACCCAGGCCAGGGATTGAACCTACTAATTCAAAAATTATAGTACAGAATCAATGCTAACTTGAAGGAATCAAATAGGATTTTAAGAGGTAAGATTAGGAATTAACAGAAGTAGCTAACTATTTCCAGATTACTAATTAATCTAAAATAGCATTATATCATTAACTTTACTATAGGGAAAACTGCGGTTGTTGGCTGCTTGTTTTTTTGCTGCAACTAAAAACTGGAAAAAAGGAGTAATTTTTTTTCTCAACCTCAATCTATGACAATGTTATTCAGCTGGGTTGTTACATTTGTCTGAAATTGATACTCCCCTTAATTCTCAAAATAAATAAGTAAACTTTATCATTTTTTATCAAGATAAATGTATTGTTATTTTACTGATATTTTATGCATTATTTGTTGCTTGTGTATTTAATGTCCATACCATATAAAATCTGTTAATAAGAAAAACGTTTTATATTATGTTTTCTTTTTTTTGTTTTTAATTTCTTATACTGTAATGTGAAAAAATCATTTCTACTTTACTTTCTTTTAATTTGAAGTGGTGTTCACAGATTTAATAACAGAACTTTGACTAACAAGGAAAAACCTTCTAATTTTTGTCCTATTGATCAGTAAAAATCAGTCTTTGATATTTTTTTTTTTCCTTTTTCATTCAGGGTGAAATGTCATGAGAAACACAAAAATTCAGCTAAAATTATTCGGTATCTCTTCAATTAGATTTTCGCAATGCAAATAAATTCTGTCTTCTTTGTATTTACATCATCAACAAATCCTTGATGCTTGAAGTTTTTACTCCTTGGGAGCAAATTTTTATTGCTTTTGAGCAAATTTCCAAACTTAATAAAAAGCTGAGCTTAACTTAGGAAAGAAAAAAAAAACAAAAAAAAAACTTAAATTTACTTTTGTTGTTGGAGAGAAAAAGAGAGAGGTGTGTTTTTTCACTTCCATTTCTCTTCTTTTTTTCTTTTCTTTTTTTATATTCTCATGTATTTGATTTGTTTTTTTTTTATTGATGGTTTCATTTTTGTTTATTTTTTACTGATTTGATAAAAACTGATTTTTCTGTTATTTTATTCCATTTTGGTGTTTTTTTGTTTTTTTTTTCAATTTTTTTTTTTTTTTAATTATTTTTGTTTTTTGGGTCCCTCCTATCACCTGCCCCCCCCACCTATTTTTGTCTTTTATTCCTTATTTTTGTCTTTTTTTTCCCATTGTTCTAGGTTTTTGTGAGAAATTCTCCACTACAATTTTAAATTATTTATTTATTTATTTTTTTATTATTAAAGTCTCTGTCTGTGCCTCAAATTCTGATCTCTTAACATATTGCAGAATTTCTTTTTTTTTTAAATTATTCTCAGGATGTTAGACAAAAAAAAATGGCTTGCCTCACAGCTAAAACCATTTTTCTTACAAATGTGTCAAATGTTTTTTCATCTGCTTGACTATTTTGTTGGTCTGTTGACAAAATGGCGATAGACTCTGTTGTGACAGACTAGAATGTCGAAAAAATGTATTGAAACCAAAATCATTAAAAGAACAAAAAGCATAGAATTTAGGAAGCCGAAATAACTTAAGAGTAATATATATATATATATATATATATATATATATATATATATATATATATATGAAACATAAGTTACACACATTTAGAAAAACATTAGCTGTAACCTTTGGAATTAGACTTGAAAATACTTCTAAAATTGTTTTGTTTTCGAGATCATGTTTCACTGTAAGAGATTCACACCTAACAATTTCTGACAAATTGTGATAATGAAATGTCCTTTCATTGCAATGCTGAACAGAAAAACTTTTCACAGTACCTCAATATACACAATACTAAAGTTTTAATACAATATTTTACACATTTGACATGTGTCAGAATTGTTTGTCAAACATGAATGTTAGCTTTTATATAAGCCACTGGTTTATATTCTGAGGACAATTGTCATTCACTCCTTCCAGTTGAAGTAAATTTAATAATATATGCATAATGAACATGTGTTAAATTACTTATCTACAAAGTCTGATGTAATATATTTGTACTTTTATGATGTGGCTGTAGTTTGACTACTCTCTCTATAATGTGTCCTCTTTGATACTCGTGCCTTTATAATGTGGCCACTTTGATATGTGTCCCCCTAACAAGTATGGCAAACTATAGGGGCATAACTCTTATGTCAGTATACTCACCAAAAGTGGGCTATTACAAATTCTTCTGTGGGGTGCAATGAACATTTACTGGAAGAATTTTCTTGTTTCTGTTGATTACATTTTATCTATATTCTCTGCGGCTGCTCGGTCTCACGCTGTCCGCCGATCTGAGATGGAACAAATACATCGAGTCAATTGCTTCATCCACCGCAAGGAAAGTTGGCTCCCTGTGCTGAGCCAGGAAATTTTTCTCTCCGGAATCTATCCTCCAAATCTATAAATCGACCATTCGCCCTTGCATGGAGTATTGCTGCCATATATGGGCTGGATCCCCTGCTGTTTGCCTCAGGGTTCTTGATAAGATCCAGAGAGAAGGATATGCAATGTAATTGGCCCCGATCTGTCATCTCGTCTGCAGTCTCTCTCTCACAGACGCGACGTTGCCTCGCTCTGTCTTTTTTATAAATACTTTCACGGTAATTGCTCCGAGGAGCTGCTTTCGCTGGTTCCTAGGCCTCATGAATTTAAATGTCCCACGAGGCTGGCATCCCGTTCCCACCCCTTCACCGTTGAAACTGTTAGATGTAGATGTCTCTTCTACTCCAATAGCTTCATGTCTCACACATCTCGCCTGTGGAACTCCCTTCCTTATTCCTGATTCCCTGACAAATACAAGCTCCAACTATTTAAGTGTAATGTCAGTTGACATCTCCAGCTGCCTTGATCTATCCTTTTCCCTTCTCCACACCCTTTCACCTTTCATTCCCATCTGCTCTCACTCCAAATCTTCTGTAACCCTCTAGCCTTGATCGATCCACTATCCTTCTCCACATCCTCTCCTTTACCACTCCTATCTGCTCTTCCTCCAAATCTTCTGTAACCCCCTGCGTACTAGTGGCTTCCAGCCTTGCTTGGGGTTATATGCTTAAAAAAAAAAAAAAAAATTCAAATAAAAGATTGATGAGTATAAAAATTATCTACTTTTTGAATTATAGTCACTTGTCAAACATTAAATACACTATGGAATTTTCAGTATTTGTTTACCTGCAATACATGATTTTAGCAACTACTGTTTGTTTTTACAATGATGTTCACCCTGTATAAGGCCCAAGAGCAATTCGAGGTAGAGAGTTACAGTATAAGAGGTACAGTTTATATTGCTACATGGGGAATGTAATGGTTAACCCTAGACTTGAAAAAGTTAAGATTGTAGTGCTTGGGGAAATATTTTCTTGGGAGACGATTCCACAAAGTAGCACTTCGTAAGAAGCTGCTTGAGTTGAACTTGTATCTCACCAATGGAATGCTAAGGGAATGAGGGTGGTTCACTAAAATGTGTGTAGCATGGCAGGTCTTAACCATGAAGGTTAGAACTGGTAGAACTAATGAATGTAGTTAGTCTGAGCACTTTCCATAGAAATAACAATAGAGCTGTAAGAGGCTTGCGACATTTCATCTGTGAAAAAGGGGTTGTAGGGTGGGAAATAATTTGCCCCTCTCAAGACTGGAAAGTGCAGACTGGGCAGCTCCTACTCATATATGGCCACAGTACTCCATTTTGGATTTGAGCTGGCTCTTGTAAAGGTAGAATATAGCAGGAGGTGTCGGGTACTTACTGGTGTGGTACAAGAAACCAAATATTTTTCCTGGATTATTAGTGATGGATTGTATAGATGAGTACCACTTGCGGTGTGGGGGTGAATATTACTTCCAGTAGACATTCAAGGCAACGGAAACCCTAGAGAGAACACCTGTTCATTGCAGTAGGTGAAAATTGATGGTCAGCTCAATGATGAAGGAACATTACTAGTTTGGTTTTTGAGCTATTGAATATGATAGAGCCTTTTCTCCTCATTGAGCTGTTTGAGATCAGAGGAGAGATCAATTGCCAGGTTCTGGTTATCTAGAGTTTTGAAGGTGCAGCCATATGCTGTTGTATAATCTGCATAGGTATTTACTAAAAATCAGATTGTGCAGATCATTAATATGAAGCAGAAAGACGGTAGGATGGAGAAGCGAGTTTTTGGGAATGCCTGCATTGATCTCCTGAGGACTGGCCATTAACCATGACCTTTGTGGTCCTGCCTGTTATGAAGGACTTGATAACGGAGAAAAATTATTCCAGAAATTCCATAGGTGGAGAGTTCGTATAGCAGCACCCTATGTTGCATCTTGTTGATGACCTTCGATATATCTAAGGCAATCATCCCTGTGGTGTATTTATTTTCTAATTTGTCACTGATTCTGTATGTAATGAGAAAATATCATCAGTGAACCTCGTCGAGCGGAATCAACATTGTTGCTTAGGATTCCTTAAGGCAAAGCTTTGTTTCAAGATTTGTACAATTACCAAATATTGTCTTTGATCAGTGCTAATCTGATAAAGGCAGAAGTATGAGAAAGACTTTTTGGAAGTTAAGCACTGATGTAACATATATAAACCTGGTACCCACAAAGCTCGTTTTAACTTTGATTTTCATGTATTGTAGAATAATTCACTTTGTTTTTAGTAAATTTATCAAGACAAACATATGGAATAGTTTCTATGAAAAAAAAAAAAAAAAAAGGTACTCTTTAGCCCTTAAGCATTTGTGGGTGTATGTGTACTTTCTTAAAAGGCCCTTATACTGGTAACGAAACAGTGTTAGAGATTCTTCAGAATAAACAGAGAATTAAATGGGCGAGTCTTTTTGTCAGGTCATAAATTGGATCTTGTATAAATATGCATGCCGATAAACTGCAAGGAAGCAATTGTTTGTGACTTGGAAAGTTTATAACCAGCTTATAAAGAGACACGTTTGAAGTTTGGCAATTTAAGTCCTAATGTTAATCAGAAGCAGACATTGGCTATTTTGCATGTAAATTCAGTCCCGTGTAATGGATTTCATTCAACTGAGTGCATCAGTAATTATAGTTTATGACGTAGAGAATTCTAGGTAACAGAAAATTACTGGTTTAAAATCTCTGTAATTATAGGGGAGCTAATGTCATCTTGATGCTTTCTTGAAGTTGAATAAATGTGCATGTGGAAATCCGATGCATTATGCAGAAGGACTGTCAAATATTTAACATTTACTCTATAAGAATATGTACATTTCAGAAAATGAGGATTGATTTATCTACTGTATGGGCAATGTTAATGCTTGTTTAAATATTTGACTTTGTCATTAAAGTAAAGAAAAGCTGCCATTGTAAAAATCTGACCTATAAGATTACATATTAAACGAATGAAAAAAAAAAAGTCTTTCAGAGCTTTATGGTTCAAATTTTACTGCTACAAAACTAATTTTTTTTCTCTCTGTCTCTTCATCCATAATGCCAATACACATACAAGAAATTTTGCTAAAAGCACACATACCTACATGTGCATATATCTATACAAGAACACAAACATGTACATGCATGCACATACATATACACACACACAGATTCTTATCACATTAGAAAATCCCCAAATAAGTTATTTTGGATGCAAATAAAGTTTTTGTTTGAATTTTGGGGATGAGGAGTTATCATTATTTGCATTATTTTGCATGTGGACTATTGTCTTCATCTTTATTACTGTTATCACAACATTTCAACTGTTGTGCCCTCTGGCCTTCATCAAGTACTTCTCAATTCAGGTAACGTACCCTGGATTCTAAAACTGAACCTTTTATTTGATCTACAGAGTAGACTGCTCTCATTCCACTTCCCATGTCTATGGATATCTTGTCGAGTTCTTATTTTCAGTACTGCTCACTTATTGCTGCTGTTTCCACCGAGTCCAAGTTCATACTGACCAAAAATAAACATTTATATGCACAAAAGCTAAATATCATCTACCATGTATTCAGCTGTGAAAACAGAATAATATATACCATATTTTTATTACTTCAAAGCTCCCAAGAAAATTAAATTTCAGAAAGGAGTTGATATATCATTAAACAAATCAATTGATTGTATAACAGGAACGAGATATGATACAGGTAAATATTTTAATGACTTCAATTCAGACTAATATCCAACTTCTACTCTTATTATCACAGCTTGGACTAACCTCTTGGTAAGCTGTCTTTCTATTTATACCTCACATAGTAGAAATGAAATGCTCGCAAATATTTAACTGAAAAATGCACAACTCGGTTTTAAAGTTTGTTACCGTAAGCAATAACTTAGTAACTATGCATGTTTAAAAAACTGAAACTTTGCAGATTAATAATTTGATATATGTCTTCATGGCTGTGTGATGTTCATCTTTCTCCATAAATTATAAGTAAATTTTATTTTAAGTTGGTATCCACTCAGTTGGAATCTTAATTTTCAGTAAGAAGACATTTTTAATTTGTGGCACCATATTTTTACCTTCAGGCCAATTTGTGTGCGATTTGTGATGCACCTGGTGTGGATAAAGAAATGAAATTAGATTGCTCAGAATCTCGAATCTCAGGCCAGTTTGTGGTGAAATGTTTTTCCTGAAGACAAGAACACAATGCCACATTGCATTTCAAGGCAAGAAGACGGTGCCACATTGCACCACAAGACACGGACACAGTGCAGATGTTGCATTAATCCGAACTTGAATACTGGAGAGCTTCACTTTTCCATAATCTCGTAATCATCATTCCTGTTGTGGCTTTGATCAAAACAAAAACAAAAAAAATCTTTTACAAATGGATTTGCTTCACTGATTTTCTATGATTGCTTATTTCACAGTCTGAGTCCCACAAAATCTGAAAGCATTGTTGTGAAGAGGCCGATGAAAAAGTACAGAAAAAAAAGGCATACATTTATGAAACTAATATTTCTTGTATGCTTAATGTCCACTGAGTTAATATTATTCAGTTTATGTTGCTAAATCTCGGATAAATTTCAGTTGTAGAGTATCAAAACAAACTATAATCTAGAATTTTTTTTTTTTTCAAATGCAATCTGAGAGGATTGTCAAGAGAATTGCCAGAGATAAAAAAAAAAAAAAATTCAACTAAAATCAGTCACTCATTAACAGACATTTTGCCAATCAAGAATCTAGGAAAGAAATAAATAATTAAAATTTGAATTATTGACTGAAAAATGACAAGCAAGTGGCTATTTAATTATATTTAGACAAGCAGTGAGTTTTAAATTTTTGGGGAAAATGTTCAATTGAAAGACTCTTTTGACAATAGGATTCCAACATTGAAAAAGCTGGAAGTACTGGGAAGACGTTTTTCGTTGGAACACAATAAGCATTTATGGGAATTAATGTCTCACGATTCTTTTTGTTGTTAATACTGAATAGTTTGGAGGACAAATGAAATTAATTTCAATTTGAGGATTTCAGTGTGTGTTATTTAAGAAATGAGAAGCCAGTGTTCATTGATGTTCCAAAGTGTTGGCATCCAAGGGAAATCTCGCTCACACATTGGTCTGAAAAGAAGCCAAACAAAATTTTATCATCAATGCAGTGAAGTGGAATGAAAATTAGTTTGTGTAAAAGAATGTTTCGCAAGACTTTTTTGGTCACAGACCCGAACACAGAAATTGTGCCTTCCATTGTCTATATCTACTGCAAGGAAAGTTCTTCACTTTCTAAACAGGAATCTATCTCACACATTTATAAGTCTACTATTTATGCATGCATTGAATATTGCTGCCACATCTGGTCTAGTGCTTTCTGCTATGTATTTAGAGATTCTTGATACAATACAAAGAAAAATCTCCAATGTTATTGGTCCTAACCCAGAATCTCAGCTTCAGTCATTTTCACACTTTTGTGTAAATACTTTCATGGTAATTGTTCTGATAGACTTTAAACTTTTGTACCTAGACTTTACGAACTTAAGTGCAGTACTAGATTGGCAGCAAGGTCTCATCATTTTACAGTTCAAATTTCACTCACCATGCTTGTATCAACTGAGAGTATGGTTTTCAGGCACTTTAAAATTGGAAAAAAGAATCTGCAATATCACTGGTCTTGACCTGACATCTCAACTTCAGTCAATTTCCCCCCTGCCGTAATGTGGCTTCCCTGTGCTTTTTCTATAAATACTTTCATGGCAGTTGTTCTGATGGACTATCCATTATGGTATCTAGACTCTATGAATTTAAAAATGGTGGAAAGATCTCCTCATTTTACAGTTGAAATGGCTAGATGTAACCGTAAGTTCTATGCTAACAGTTTCTTTTCTCACTTGTGGTACTCTCTTTCGACTTCTTGCTTTCCAGTCAACTTCAAAGATTTGGTTTAGTTTGTTATTTTAGCAGCATATCAACTCCTTAAGTGTCATTTAATGCTGAAGTTTGTCTTGGGAGCTTTGGTAATTTTTTTTCTATGAAAATAGATTTTTATATGTTCATAATGTTTTAACTCCAGTTTGGAGGTTCACTATTTGCCCATAGCTGAGACCCGAACAAGTGCTACCACTCCAAGTCAGGGTGGACTTGGGAACAACAGCAATTAAGAAGTCGTTCCACACTCCGCAACACCTCCCTATCAGGGGCCTTGCTGCTGAATGTAGTTCATTGTCATATCCAGGACGATTCAAATATTTAAATGGCATGTCAATTGTTATCTTGTCTTCTTAATTTTTGTTCTTTTATCGATCTCTCTTTTTAATTATATTTTTTTTTTTTTAGAACATTCTCTCACACTCAGTAGCTCCCTTCTGTCTTAGTGCCTTGATTGCCTTGCTTTGAAGTGAAAGAATTAAAAAAAAAAACAAACAAAAAAAAAGAAAATTTAAGAAGTAATGATACTGTAATTATCAGAGGCTCCAACCAACTTAGTACCATAGTAGTGAACATGAAGATTAAAATACACCAAAGATTTTCATAGATTTATTGATGCGGTATTGCATTTTTATTTCGTTTTATCCTGGTGCTACTTCTACTATCATGCAGACTGCTTGGACACTAACTGCGAGATAAGTTGTCCTTCTATTAATATTTCGTGTGTGGACGTCATAGTAGCCACAGAAACATCCAGTTAGGAAACACAAAAAAAAATGCACAATTACATAACAAAAATGCTCAGCTCAATTTTAAAGTACATTAAAATTTCAAAGAACTATGCATACTTAAAAGCTGAAACTTTGACAATTAATAACTTGATCTATCTTTGAAATGTCATGTAATTTTTATTTTTCTTTATAAATAATAAGCATGTGTTGAGTGCTAGTGGATGCAAATCTCAGCATGGTTGATGTGTCAATGAAATGACGACTTGAATATACCGGCCTGAAGAAACAATCCCAGCTTGCTGCATCTTTAAGAAATTTCCTGAAAACCATACCAAGGAACTTGGGAAAATGTTTGGAAGACAATGATGCTTGTGCTACCAGAATGTCACAAGTCATCGTGATCTAGGGGGCTGTACAAACCAAATTTTCTTTTATTCTCTGGGTGTTCAAGAAAGATAAATGTACTTGAGCAAGCATTTGCAACAGGTATACTTGTAAAATGTGTAGCCATCTATTTTTATTATTACATGAAACACCTTCACACTTGCTAAATCTCAAAATCTGCTTGATATTCCAAAATTTAGATGCAAATATGTTCTAATAAGCTCTCCTCCTTGATACCTTGACTGCATGAATTTAAGCATACTATTAGATTGGCAATTAGGTCTCATCGTTTTAATGTTAAAATAGATTTTTTTTTTAATTTCTTTCACTCCAAGCAAGGCAATAATGCCACTAAAATGCAAAAGGTTTCTGGGAGTGAAAGTGAAGACTTTAGAAGGAATTTGAAATCTAATCCTAACTATAAAGCAAGGGATAAACCAAGAAGAAGAATGAAGCAGATGATAGGTGAACCTAAGTTCTATTCTAAGACTTTTTCTCCCTTCCAGTTTCTTGCTTCTCAGCCACTTATGATCTTCAAAAATTAAATTTCAATATCACTATCTTCTGTCTTCCTGAATCTTGTTCTTTTTATTGTCTTTTCTCATCATTAAATTCTTCTTTCTCTTCCAGTAACCCCTTACATCTTAGTGGCATTATCACCTTGCTTGGCATGAAATGATTAAAAGAAAATATGTTTATTTTTAATATTTCTGAATTTTCATTTTTTTTTTTTTTTTTTCTAAGACCATCATGAGAATTGTTGTGACCTTTAGGTTGAAAACCACTGATGTAAATAAATAATTCTGTCAGGGTCTTGTGTATTTTTTTGTGTTTTGAAGATGGATTATTGTGCCTGTCTAGATAGCAGGTCAAGAACTGTCTGAGAGTGAAAGCAAGAATCTAAAACCTTGGCCCCAAACTTTGCTAAAAGAACACAAAATAGTGTTAAACCGTCTGCCAAATATGAGAAAAAAATCTAGCTGACTTTAAGGAGAATTTTTTTTTTTTTTTTTTTTTTTTTTTAAAGTCTTGCATACCAACTGTTACTAGGTGGTGGTCTGCCTCCTTCATACCAAAAATCATTTGCTCCTCCTTTGAAAAGGATATGAACTTATTTTAGTGTTTCAAAGGCCACCTGTCCCACTCAAAACAATCTGGTAACTATTCTGTTTATCAAATACAAGTGCTGGTACAATTAATAAATGATTTCTTTCAGTCCCCCACTTCTCCCAGCAACAAACTTATTTCTTATTTCCTCTGCAGAATGATTTTCTTTCAGGAATCAGAAATTTTCCACTTATTTTCCTAGTTGAAAAATTCTCACTGATAGGACTATTCCAAGTGACGCTTGTATTTGGTACAAAATAGTGCAAAAGATTCTGTCTGAATTTCTGGCATGAGGAGTTATCATTATTTACACTATTTACATTCTGACTATTGTCCTCATCTTTGTTGTTATCAATGAATTTCTGGCATGAGGAGTTATCATTATTTACACTATTTTCATTCTGACTATTGTCCTCATCTTTGTTGTTATCAATGAATTTCTGGGATGAGGAGTTATCATTATTTACACTATTTACATTCTGACTATTGTCCTCATCTTTGTTGTTATCAATGAATTTCTGGGATGAGGAGATCATTATTTACACTATTTTCATTCTGACTATTGTCCTCATCTTTGTTGTTATCAATGAATTTCTGGGATGAGGAGTTATCATTATTTACACTATTTACATTCTGACTATTGTCCTCATCTTTGTTGTTATCACTTTTTTTCTTTAGCAACAACAAAGACGAGGATAATAATTCAAAAGAAAATAGGGTATATAGTACAAAAGTTATTGACACTATATTTGGACTGTTGTCTTCATCATTGTTGTTGTTATCACAATGATTCAACCAGTGTACTCTTCAGCCTTCCTCAAGTGTCTATCGGTCTAGATAACCTACAAAGAATGCTGAACTAAAGCCTTTACGGTCTGTTGGAGACTGTTCTCGTTTCACTGCTCATGTCAATAGTTTAGTGAATTAAAGCAATGGTATGTTAATTTGGTGACATAGCATTTGTTTGTTCAATCCTTGGACCACGTAGTGTCTACTTGGACGGAGTGGAAACAGATAATCAATAACTGAGCAGTACTAAAAATAATAACTAGACGAGATATCTATCGACATTGGCAGTGGAACAAGAACAGTCTACCTTCCATAGATTAAATAAAGGTTCAGTTGAGAATTCCCTGTAGGTTACCCAGATCGACAAACACCTGAGAAAGGCCTGAGGGCATAACAACCAAATCATTTTTATAATAACGATTATGAAGACAATAAGCCAACTAGAGTTAACTCATCATCTGAGAAATTCAGACGAAAAGTACATTTATGTTATTTTGAATCCATTCTGAATAAATTTGTGAACCATTTTCAGCTTAAGAAATATTTGTGCTTCTTTTTAAAAAAAAAAAAATTTTTTTTTAAGAAACATTGACAGCATTAGTCTTAACCTGATTATCAAAGAAAATCTCAAAAGAATTACCAAATAGTGATTAAAAATCAATATAAATTAAGATGTAGTATTTGTGAAGAAAAACTTTTGAAATCTATATAAATTAGGATCTTGCAAAACAAATGAATTAAACAGATTCAAATTATAGCGGACACATTTTTAGAACATACCATGTTAATTAGTTTCAGACAAATTAAAAATGTCTTCTTACTGAAAATTAAGATTCCAACTGAGTGGATACCAACTTAAAATAAAATTTACTTATAATTTATGGAGAAAGATGAACATCACACAGCCATGAAGACATATATCAAATTATTAATCTGCAAAGTTTCAGTTTTTTAAACATGCATAGTTACTAAGTTATTGCTTACGGTAACAAACTTTAAAACCGAGTTGTGCATTTTTCAGTTAAATATTTGCGAGCATTTCATTTCTACTATGTGAGGTATAAATAGAAAGACAGCTTACCAAGAGGTTAGTCCAAGCTGTGATAATAAGAGTAGAAGTTGGATATTAGTCTGAATTGAAGTCATTAAAATATTTACCTGTATCATATCCCGTTCCTGTTATACAATCAATTGATTTGTTTAATGACATATCAACTCCTTTCCGAAATTTAATTTTCTTGGGAGCTTTGAAGTAATAAAAATATGGTATATATTATTCTGTTTTCACAGCTGAATACATGGTAGATGATATTTAGCTTTTGTGCATATAAATGTTTATTTTTGGTCAGTATGAACTTGGACTCGGTGGAAACAGCAGCAATAAGTGAGCAGTACTGAAAATAAGAACTCGACAAGATATCCATAGACATGGGCAGTGGAATGAGAGCAGTCTACTCTGTAGATCAAATAAAAGGTTCAGTTTTAGAATCCAGGGTACGTTACCTGAATTGAGAAGTACTTGATGAAGGCCAGAGTGCACAACAGTTGAAATGTTGTAATAACATAATTACTAGTTGATGATATGTGTGCTTTATGTTATTGTTTTGTTGAAGTTATATTTTGGGATACAGTTCGATTTCTTTAAGAAATTCTAGGATCTAACCAACACCTTTATCCACTGTGCCATGTGTCCTTGAGGATAAAGGCTTTGGTTAGATGCAGTGACAGGACCCAAAGAGTGTGAATTCAATACCTGGCTAAGGCAGTGGAGAACTTTCAGAGGGAAAAATTAACAGGAGATAACTGATAACTGACATCCATTAAACATGGCACGTGGAACTAGAACAGTCTACTCCAGTGAGCGAAATAAAGGGTTCAGTTCGACATTTCAACCGCTTGAGGAAGGCCGGAGTGTACAACGGCCGAAACGTTGTAACAAATATGCCGACAAAGATGAGGACAATAGTCCAAATGATGTAAATAATGTACATAATACCTCATTTCAGAAATATAGACGGACAAACTTCACTAAGAGCTGCAATGGATAGGAAATTGTGGATAGCTATGATCATCAACGTTCTGAATGGATGTAGCACATAGAAGAAGACTTAGATATGAGAGAAAAACGGTTCAGCTGTAAAAGAAAATGGTCATTATTTCATTCTCCAAATATAGTCTAAATCTGAGTTTATAAAAAGAATTGACGTGAAATACATTTTTATTTATTTTCAACTATCTCTGTGCACATGTTTAATTTTTCTTTGTTGGAATTTCTCTTATCTGATTGGCCCAAATGTCTCTGAAAGTGTGTTTGATAGTGTTTATCCCATTAGTTTTGCTATGTGTTGTGTGATATGTAAACACAGAAAAATTGAAATGTTGACTGACAGTGATAGCTGGTCTATTGAAACATGATTATGTGTCAAGTGAGGCTACAATGTTTGTGTTTTTAAAAAGAAAAAAAAATAATCATAAGTTGGCAACAATTTAATTTGGGCAAATATCCTGACATGAATAATTTTCTATGAATAAAATCGCATTATCTTTGGATTGGCGAAAAAGTAAAAAAAGTCTTGGTGAACTGAGCAAGTAAATCAATATTTTCAAAGTTGGGGAAAATTGTCCTGTTTTAATTTTTCTTTTTTTCTTTTCTGTTTCCTTTTTCTCTCTATTCTTAATTGAATTAGATCGACTTGATTTAAATGAAGAAATTTTCTCAATGATGTATTTTTTTATAAATTATTTTTTGCCAGAAATTAACTTTGAAAACTAAAGTCATGATATTTCCATTTGCAAATGTAGCCCATTGGTACAAAATTGGACTGGATGCCATGATGTCAAGGTTTATATTTTCATTGTGGTGGCAGTACGATTGTTAACATGTGACTTTGTATAAGCGATATACAACAGACATCCTGCTGCCAGTATGAAAGAAGAATGGCCAGCAAGCAGAAGAATTTGCTATAAATCCAAATTGTTAAAAAAAGTTATATTGTGATTTATCAGCAGGTAAAAAAAAAAACTGCAATAAAATTGGAAGGAAGTTGAGGAGATATTTTTTTTTATTATTGATTCATTTATGGCTTATCAACCCTTTGCAAGTTATTTAAAGCCAGAAAATAGTTTTAGATTTTTTTTGGAAGGGGATAATAATGGTTTAGTGCAATGATTTTCATCCACTGTGCCATGGTACACTAGTACAATCATCTTACGTCTATCACAAATACTGTCATAGCACACACACACACACACATATATACATATATATATATATATATTAGTGGACTCTCCTGCCATTGATTGATGCAGGCTGTTAACCCTGCCCTTACCAAGGAACCTTTTACGACATATGAGGGTCAGACAACTCCGTTCCTAGAAACTGACAGCCAGACACCTGCACATATGATTTGATTATAGTGGTGAAGGTCTTGTGCAGAACCGGCCACACTTTTTGAAGATCCGAATGCAGAGACCCGGTGCACAGTGTGCCAAAAGGTCCCCAAATGACCCTCTGCAGGTTTTGAATTCGGAGTTGTCTTTCTCTTAGACAAGTTGCCATCCAAGGCTATAGAACCCAGTCTGTCCTGCTATTAACCCATAGCTGGGGGGAGAAGAAGAGGATTCATACCTTTCCCAAGGGTATTAGCACATAAGTGAATGTAATGGATTTGAGTGAAATTCAGACTCTGCTCACTGATTCCTCAATCCGAGCTGCTATCCATGTCTCCACATTATATATATATATATATATATATATATATATATATATATATATAGTACATATACGCATACCTACGTTTTTGGCATGCGACTATAGTTTCACTGGGTGGTGTTCCCAGTTCATCAGGCATGGGGTCTATATATATATGCCTAACTCTTTCATTGTTTTTTGATGTATGAGGGTCAAGCAACTCAGTTCCTAGTAACTGACAGCCAGACAACCTGCACATATGATTTGATTATAGTGGTGAAGGTTTTGTGCAAAACCAACCACACTTTTTGAAGAGTCGAATACAGAGACCTGGTGTACCATGTGGCAAAAGGTCCCCAAACGACCCTCTGCAGGTTTTGAATTCAGAGTTGTCCTTCTTTTAGACCAGTTGCCATCCAAAGCTACAGAATCCTCTTCTCACACATAGCTGAGGTGAGAAGAGGATTCAAGAGTATTAGCACGTAAGTGATGTAAATAAACTGGAATTCGAACTCGGCTCTCATATTCATCAATCCAAGCTGCTATCCATTACTCCACTGTTTCTCATATATATATATATATATATATAATTAAGAAAGAGACAACATTAAGGTTCCATAACTATAATTTATTTCTCCAGAAAATATTTTTCCTCGTTCATCATGTCATATCTATAGTTACCTAACTAGAGATGTGACCTGATGAACTGGGGAAAAATGTTTTCTGGAGAAATAACCTTAAGGTTCCATGACTATAATTTATCTCTTTTTTAATTATTTAATTAATATATATATATATATATTAATTAATATATATATATATATATATATATATATATATATATATATATATAGACTCTCCCGTCGAATTCGACGTATGAGGGTCAGATAGATCAGTTCCTAGGAACTGAGAGCCCGACACTAACACATGAGAGTTGATTATAGTGGTGAAGGCTTTGTGCAGGGCCATCCACACTTTTTGGAGGGACGAATACAGGGACCTGGTGCAACGGATGCCACAAGGTCCCCAAACGACCCTCCACAGGTTTTGAATTCAGAGTTGTCCTCCTCCTAGACCAGTTGCCATCCAAGGCTATAGAACCCAGTCTGTCCTGCTATTTATCCATAGTTGGAGGGAGAAGAAGAGGATTCACACCTTTCCCAAGGGTATTAGCCATAGTGTCTCCTTCCATCAGCTATGGGTTAAATGACACAGAAGACTAGACTCTAGCTGTAGTTGGCAACCAGTATAGAAGGACAATTCTAAATTCAAAACCATGTGTGGCCCAGGTAGAGCACATAATTGAACTAATGTCTGCTTAGTATAGTTTCAATGTAAACTAAAGGTTGGCTCCTCTAGCTTACACCTATATCACAAAACACTGCTTCCTGTATGATCACAGAAGTTATGGAGAACCATGATTGATCATGTCTTAAATGGATACAGTACACAACAGAATATATATATCATATAGGTGTTAGGAATACAATGAGCAAAAGAGAGGAAGTCGTGGAGTACTATGATTGCTCACATCCTGGAGAGACACAGTACATAAAAGAATGTATACAGCATATTCTTATGTGAATTTATTGGGGTTGGGAATGCATTCAGCAAAAGAGAGGAAGTCGTGGAGAGCCATGACCACCCACATTCTGGCAGATAAAGGGAGGAGGGAGTGGAATTGGTCATCGGGATGATATTACTCTTTGATTCTGTTAATAGCTCCAGTCTGAGATTTTGCAGGGGAATATTCATGTTGTCCTCGACCCAACCCCACACTGCACACCTACGGTTCTCTGCTGCAATATAGCAACAGTGCATTAAAACAGGACGCATTGGGGCTTCTGGAATCTCTGCAGTGAATGCTCAAATCCTACAAGCCTTCTGATCGATCCTTGCAATGAACAGTCTGACTGTTGTGTATGCATAGAGATAATTACCTCCATCAGTAGGAATGCATTATTAACTCTGACAGGAGAAATCAAACAGGGCGGGGGAGTGAATTGCAACTGCTGCAATATCAACATAAGCATGTTAGCCATATTAATTCCACTGCATATCAATTGTTTCTTAAGGCATTCTCGCTCATTAATTGAATACTCATCATCTTCAGGCTCAGAATTCTTGAATGTGCAGGCAGGACTATGGAAGATAGACATATTCTTTCTTTCTTTATATATACACCATGTCCTTTCAGGCTGTAGGTGATCATGGCTCTCCACCTCCCTCTATCCTTTGCAGCTTCCTTCCCACTACCACCTCCCCCAGACCACGTTGTCATCCACTTGCTTACGCCCACCAGGTATGTCACCCATTGTTTTCCCTTGACCCTCTTTCCCTCTATTCAACCCATGAATATCAGATTCTTCAGGCCCTCCTTCTTCATTATGTGTCCCAGAAAAAATCCACTCTAAAACCTTACCATTGCTCTCACACTTTTATTCATGATATCCTTATAATCCTTCTGTAGAGCCACATCTCCATCGCCTCGAGTCTCTTCTTCATCTTTGAGGAAGTCCTCCAACATTTGCTGCCACAAAGGACAGATGTCATGTAACATCTCAGTATTCTTTTCTTTGTTACCAAAGAAATCCTCCTGTCTCGCAATACACACTGTTTAATAAATAAAAATGGGGTGTCTATTTCAAATACAAGTGTACGGTTATGATAACATTTGAAATAACTAAGATGTCAGATTAAAAATAAAATCCATTACTTCTTGAGAAATTGCTTGGTTTACATTCCGGATATGAAACTGAGCATGTATGAGCTCTCGAGAAAAATAACCTGAGTAAAGAGGATGTGCTTTCACTAAAAAGGCTAAATACAGCTTTGATTACTATGAAGTCTTTCGTGGCTGAGTGGTAAAGCACACTAGATAAAATGATGGTTTTCCCCAACAAAGGGGGACTCAGGTTTGATCCCTGCCTGTGAACTTGTTTTTCTTTGCTGAGATTTCTCGAATGTGCAGGCTGATAGATGTTTAATAAATGAAAATGGGGTGTCTATTTCAAATACAAAGTTCCCACTATAATAAATCCATTAATTCCTTAGAAATATATACATATCTTGTGTGTATTTAGGCAGCAAAGGTTTTGTGTAGATTAATTTTATTAATCGACTTTTCCAAATTAAAAAATAATACTTCCCAGTTCATTCTGGAAGAAATATTGTCCAAGCTTTTGTTAACACTCCATCACAGTTAGATCTCATTCTGATTCTTTCTGCACACTAGCCGGATGTGACTGCCACGAAGGCAGAAGGCGAAATAACAGAAGTTGTTTTCAGTGCATTGGGCTCCACACACCACGTCCAGTCTACAAAGTGAACTCTGGGACTTGGGACTACCAGACCTGCTTAAAACCAGGCTCTGAGGACAACCAGAGACAGTTGAGGCCTGGCTGCCAACTGTCATGCAGAGTGCTGTTACCACGACCTTGTCACCATGACAACAGAGTTGCAGACTGGCCACCATGCAAAGCACTACCACTGCCACCATAGCAGCCTTCACTACCACCACTCAACATGACCACACATCTCAACAACCATTAGCAATTCCTGGCTTGAGCTAACTCCTTGGCTATCCAGTTTTGACCCAAAACAGCTCTTCCTTGACTCGTTTACAGGGCATTCCCTTTGCAGTCAATGCAGCAACCTCCTTTCCACAGAACCTGCCTCCTAACACCTGTCATCACCTCGGCCCAACTTGACTCATTTACAAGGCATTCCCTTTGCAGTTGGCACCAGCAGCCTCCTAACACCAGTGGCCTCTGTTCCACAAAACAGGGCTAACAGGACCATGCCAATCCGACGTCACCCCACTTCAACACAACACATCACCCAACTGACAAGATGACCTACAATCGTGACCTCCATCAATCAAACATACACACCAACTATATCCTGTGATCTCAGACACGCTGTCACAAGAAATGGTTCACTCCCAACACTACACTTATACCAGATCGCCATAACTTAATCCAAAGAGCTAAGCTCATTTC
>OZ038506.1:17632003-17649503 GCA_964036315.1 Acanthosepion esculentum | reverse complement strand
CCTATCAAACGTTCTATGAGCAATCAATATTCAAGGGACACTGATTCCTTTCATCCGAGAGGTTTTTATTTCTTACTCACTTTATTAACTTAGTGCATTTGAACTGATAAGACCCAATCGATTTAAAATTTTGTTCTTCACATCTTCTTTTATGTGCAGTATCCCTTCAGGATATGGGCAATCATGGCTCTCCACAACTTCTTATGCCTTGTAACTATAAGTAATGTTTATACCCTTACTATCACTTTGGTTCCATGCTCCACCATGTATTTCCACAAGATCGTTAGATGTCACTTACTGTTTCCCTCTGATCATCTTGCTTTCAATATATCCTGTAAGTGTCAAATTCTCCAGGCCTCCTTTCTTGATTCTGTGTTCTGGAAATTTAAACTCTTACTTGTCCTAAGTGTCAGTTTTTTTTTTTTTTCTATTACTGAAAACTTACTTACTGCTAACATGTTCTATCCATAGCATTCTCAGCATCCTTCTGGAGAACCCCATTTCTGTTGCCTCAGGTTTCCTCTTCATCTATGAGGAAATTGTCCAGCATTCACTGACATATCAGAGGACAGATATTCTGTAGCAGAACAACACTCCTTCATTTCTGATAAGAGTTTCTTTTTTGTTTCTTAATACTCTGTTTAGCTTTTAGAAGGCATCTTTTGCAAATCCAATGTGCCTCTGGAATTCAGTGTCGCATTTTCTGTGGCTGCTGATTTATTTTTTTTAATTAACCCTTTCAAATTATTTCCTTTCATAAAAGAACTATTTTTTTTTTTATAACCTTTTGAAGTTAATTTTGTTCCTGATTTTAATGTCATCAATTTGGTTTAGTTATTTTGTTTAGCGGCATATCAACCTCTATGAGTTATTTAATGCCAAAATCTAAATATTTTAAAGGCATTTGTATGACTTCCACTCCAGATAAAATGTATTGTTCTATGATAAATAGGTTATCATTGGTCATTCTACAATAAACAGGTATTGTTAATAATTTTTTTAATATAAAAATGTATTGCTAGTATTTTTAGTATAAAAATATATTTTTTTTACTTTCATAGGGTTTTGATTGGATTTAGGAGTTAACTATTTGTCCATAACTGGTACCCTAACAGGTGCTACCACCCCAGGTCTGGGTGGCTCTGGAAGCAACAGCAATTAAGAGGTGGTTCCACAGTCCTCAATCTTCACACTCAGAGGCCTAGCTGCTAGGCGTAGCTTATCATCATACCTAGGATTAGTCCACAAACCTTAATTGAAATATATTGTGAAGAGTAACATTTGTTGCTGTGAAAGATGACATTGATGCATACCGGATGATTATAGTTTTTCTGCTCTTTTCAGTTTCCATAATTTTACTTCTATAATAAAATCTGACAGGATAAATATGTTGATGTCTTCAGTGTGTGTGTGTATGTGTGCATATATATATATATATATATATATATATTAATTTATCAATTAATTTCTGATGAAGGACCGAGGTGGTCTGAAATATCAATATATAAAAACATCCTTAATAAATACTTTCACAAAAAAACACCCAATTTTTTTCTTTTAATTTGCAACTTTTCAGTTGTTTTATCCATATTATATACATATCAAGAAAGTATACGTGGGTTCTCATTATGCTATATATATATAATATATATATAAGCAAATATATATATATATATATATACACACACACACACACTTATATATATGGAAAAGACAAAACAAAATCCGAATATGCAAGTTTACTGTTTTAATGTTGTTTTACTGTTAACGTCAGAGGTTTTGGTCTAGTAGACCATCTTCAGGACATGGTTATTAGAAACATACTTAGGATTAGACGATATTTAAGTCAACATGAAAAAATGATACACAAGACTAATCAGAAACAGAAGGCTGACTTTAGAATTTCAGTTGTTCAGTTTCTGATTAGTCTTGTGCCTATCGTCTTTTCATGTTGACTTAAATATCGTCTAATCCTAAGTATGTTTCTAATAACCATGTCCTGAAGATGGTCTACTAGACCGAAACGTCTGACGTCGACAGTAAAACAACATTAAAACAGTAAACTTGCATATTCGGATTTTGTTTTGTCTTTTCCATATTTTTCATCATACCGTCGGATCTACATCCACATATTTGCTCACACACACACACACACACACACACACACACATTAATGGATTTTACTTTTTAATCTGACATTTTTTATTCTTTAGAAATTGCTTTGTTTACATATCGGATACGAAAGTGAGTAGATATGCATTTTGAGAAAAATTTGAACGAGTGAATGTACTTTAAAGGTAAAATAGAACCTTGCTTGATTGGGAAGCTCTTCATGGCTGAGCGGTCAAAGCATGCCAGGTCAAACGGTGGTTCCTCCTGCAAAGTGGGATGCAGGTTCAAATCATGCCCAAGCACACATTATCTTTCTTAAGTTTTCTCACCAATAGATGAAATACTTTTTTAGTGGGTACTCACATTTGAGGAGACACCCTGTTTATTTATTAAAATAAGAGAGAGTAAGTTTTTTCTTTAATAAGCTTTCTTGAATATTCAGGTCGGTAGATGAAAATAAATATACTATTTAATAAAAAAAAACCTGAGTGTTTACTCAAATATGAGTATCCACTAAAAATAACGTTTAAAGGGATAAACAATCTGTGGGATTAATACAAATGCATTACTTTCCTTAAAAATCTTCATCACTGTTGTAAGGTTGTCTTTGTTCAAAATAGCCAAGAATTTAGTTAGAGTATCAAAGAAACAGATGACTACATAAGGAAAACAAAGAGGTTTAATAAATACTTGTATATAGAACAGGAAAAACTTGACTAAATCAACTACTCCTCAAATCCTACTCTAATGTGGCTACTTGCCATATATATAAGGAGGAGAAGTCCATTGTCACAGTCGTAGGGAAGAGCAAGGAAGTATGTCGAGACCTACTCTACAACAAATATGTTTGAGATATACATACATTTATATATATATATATATATATATATAATATAATAATATTTTTAGTTTTTAAAAATATGATTCCTCCGCTACATAAGAGTTCTCATGTTTCAAAAGCGAGAGCCGAGACCCCTAACATAATTTTTTAAGTTATGAAGAGTTATGGTGTCCGGACCCGCTTCCTTGTCAAGCGAGAATTCCAACGATACCGTATTTATAAAAACCAGCTAACCAAAAGATAGCTTATTCCCAAATTCTCGCTTGACAAGGAAGCGGGTCCGGACACCTTAACTCTTCATAACTTAAAAAATTATGTTAGGGGTCTTGGCTCTCGCTTTTGAAACATGAGAACTCTTATGTAGCGGAGGAATCATATTTTTAAAAAGTAAAAATATTATTATAATATAAGCTCTACTTCTGTATGGAGCACTGTCCTTTTGAAAATAAAGCTAAATACTAAGGAACACCGGATTATCTACCTAACGTGTTCTTTCCTATTTCAATGCACACCTGCATACATATATATATATATATATATATATATATATATAAATAAAAGAAAGAACAGTAAGATATAAAATCCGGTGTTCTTATAGATATTTTTATTTTTACACAATAGTGCTCAATGTAAATTATGAATCTTTGCCGTGCCTTTAAAACCGTAAATTTAAAAAAATAAGTTACTCCAGAATTCGCTTGACGAGGAAATGGAACTAATGTCTTTAATTTAATAACAATCACTGTGTAGCGAAAAAAAACATATTTTAAATCAATTAATTTAATATATATATATATATATATACACACACACACACACACACATGAAAATGTTGGAAAAGTTTCTAACTTTTGATCAGAAATCAAGAAAATAGAAACTTTCAGCAAAATGTTGAGGAGCAAATGTGTCAGTTTAAACTAATGCCAGGAGGATATGGGTTGAAGTTTATCAAACAATAAACTGAGAGAATTTCTTAGCAAGAAGAAAAACGACTACAAACCAATGAAATAATGGAATTGATTGCATTGGGTAAAAGAATTAAGTCCCCTTATTCCATCACATTGATAGAATCTAAAAGCAAATTACTTTCTGCCTTTCAACAGTACCATGTCAGTAAATGCATGTATAATTGGTTTATCAATAGATATACTGAAGGCTTACTCTCTGGACACATCTGTCAGATAAGAAATAACATTTTGGAAGGCTTTCTCCTGGCTTTTTGATGATTTTCTCCAAGAAACATAGAGAACCAAACCGGATAGGAGTGTGGATGATGAGCATTTTTGATATCTGCTGCTAATTGAATGAACTTGCAACAAGTCATAGAATCCAGAGAGGCTAGTGATGAGTTTATACTCTTTTAACATTACCATTTGGGAAAGGTATAAATCCATTTCTTCTCCCCCTGCCAGCTATGGCTAAATAGCAGGACAGACTGGGTTCTATAGTTTTGGGTGGCAAACTGTCTAGAAGAAGGAAAACTCTAAATTCAAACCAGCCTGGAACATCGCTATTGCGCAATATGTGGACTTGTATGCAAGTCATTAGCTGGAGGGAAGTACCACATTAAAATGGAATGAAGTTGTCAATTCCTTATAGGTTGAAATTGACGGGAGAGTCCATCATATATAAAATTCCATTTGACTGTTACATTCACTTATGCACAAATACCCTTTCAAAAGGTATGAATCATCTCTTCTCCACCCATTCTGCTATTAAATTGTAAGGCAGACTGGAATCTTTAGCCATGTTTGGTAACCAGTCTAGGAGATTGACAATTCCAAATTCAAAAACTGTTTTGGAATGTTATAGTGCACTATATACATATTTCCCTGTATTCCATTCTTCCACAATGTGTGGATGGTTCACCTCAAGCCTTTATCACTATGATCAAATCATAAGGTACAGTCAGGCTGTTCCGTCCTAGGAACTAAACTGTTGTATGTCAAAGACTACAGAGAGTCTATCATATATATATATATATATATATATATATATATATAATATTATATTATAAATTAACTGATTTAAAAATATGGTTTCATCGCTACACAGGAATTACCATGTTTCAAAAACAAAACAAAACTTCAAATTCAATTATTTTAAATTAAAAGCATTAGTTCTGTTTCATCTTCATGTGAATTTTGGAAGAACTTATTTTAAAATTTACTGAGTTTTAAAAGCACATACATTCATAATTTTTGTTTCCAAGGATACGGAGAAATCCAGTCATTTAGACAGGGGTGGTAGTGTGTTCTTTTTTATTAACCATTATTGTATCAATTATGAGTTACGTTCGAAAATGGGTTAAGTCTAGGTAGGGGTGCCTTTTTTCAACAAATTATGACATCCATTCAACGCATGTCGTCTGGTTTTTTTATCAATGGTAAAAAGTTTTTGGGCATTTTATTCGTTAAATTTCTACTTGTATGCATACAGATTCTTTCTAAAAGAACACTGGATTACATATCTTACTGTTCTTACTTTTTTTTTACTATAAAATATATATATATATATATATATATATATATATATATATATATATATATATATATATATATATATATATATATATATATATATATAGAGAGAGAGAGAGACACACACACACACACACACTGACGTTTTTTTTTCTTTTTTTTTTTTATCCTGCCTATCTCTGCTTTCTTTCCTGATCAGGAAAAGAATTTAGGGATTCAGTAGGATCACCAAATCCTCATCTTAGAGAAGATTTAAAGGACAAGTGTGACCATGATCATCCGAGGACTGTAAATGGTTGTTGGGAGAATCACCTTGATTTCATTTGCCCTGTTCAGTTACGTCAAAGGCCTTTTCTGCTTGACTCAGCTGACAGGGATGAGCAAGAGCTTGTTTCAATTTTCAGATTGATACCGGATCATAAAAATTAGTTTGGGGAAACTCTCCTCTCCCAGGGCGAGAGATAATCCTGCGATCAACCCCATCCCACTTTCTGCATCCCTCCCTTTCATATCAACACTTGATTCGGCTTATCACTGACAAATTCCACTTCCCTTTATCTATTTCCCTGGTTCTTTCTAGTCATACCCTGTTTTCTAGTTTTGATCTGAAAGCCGTGTCTTTATTTTGGAGGTCACAGCTTTACCTGGAATTAAAGTGGGGGGATATGTATATCATGTACACACGCATGCACACACACACACACACACACACACACACGCACACAAATGTAATGAGAATGAAAATAATATAAATTCTAACATTCTCAACATTAATTAAAAAAAATGGCTCAATACCAAGAGTAGGGCATTAATTATTTATTATAATTTTTATATACAGACAAAAACAACTTGCTCACTACAAAGATGCTTTCTTGTTTCAATGCGGCTGCATCTCCACTGGTTACAACCAAAACAGCTTATGGACAATTCTATTTACAAGCGAGCCGCTTATGGTAAATAAAAAGAAAAAAAAAGCACATTAAAAACAGCAGAATTTTTTTTGCAAATTAATTTTAATGATTGAATTTTCCAAATTATGAATAATTCTCCTAAGACAAAAGAGGAAATTCTGGCAGAAATTATCTGAAGTTCTTTTCTGAAGAATAGTAATACAAAAAATATGATCCAAGCTTTCGACTTTCTTAAGTTATCAGAAAAAGTAGACAATTGGTAAATTTCATGTAAACTAGTGAGTGTTGTTGATGTAAGCAAGGTGTGATGATGTTTTTTTTTTTTTTTTTTTTTTTTTTAATTTTTATATATACTTTTGAGGATGCAAGCAGGCTCTTGAATATTTGCCTTAAAAAAACATTTGCTGCCTAAATATGCGGAATAGACATTCATATACACACACACACACACACACACACATGAAGAAATATAGTCTTAAAGTGTGCTATATTTATGGGATAAAGTGCTCAATATCAGAGATAGAGCGTGTGTAAATATAAAAGTGAACATAGAAGTCAACACTTAGAGTCGACAGTCTGTTCGATGCTAGATGCAATCGTCATTGCATCTAGCATGAAACAGACTGTCACCTCTAAGTGTTGACTTCTATGTTAACTTTATATATATTCTCTACTGGTTTGTATACCACATTGTGCTAATATTGCTTTTGCAATAATCAGTGATATTACTTATTCACAGTTTTGCCTTTCATTCCAACTTAAAAAATACTGAACCTAACAAATGCCAGCAAAGTAAAAAAAAAAAGCTTTTCCGCAGGCATTTCTTTTGTTAAATCGCCTTTTCTTTTCTTTTTTTTTCATCCACCCAAAACTTTTAATGGTTTTATTTTTAAAAAAACAAACTTGTCTCAGCTTTGAGAATGATTTACACTATTAATTTATTTCTCCTGACAACCTGCCACCTTATTTACAGCCGCTGATGACTTTTTTTTTCTTTACTCACACCATTTTAAAGGCACCAAGTTATCTTCATCCGGGGTTTAAATGGGGTCTCTCTAACTGGCATCATGATAAGATGATACAATGCACCAATGAAAAGGGATTTTTGTCCCCTTCACGTATCATTAAGTGCAGGTTCCACAAAAGGAGACAATTGTCTTGTGTATACAAAAGAGAAGATTGTATCCTACAGAAATACCGTTGATTAACTGTTAACAAGATTAACCACATTCTCTTTGTTGAGTAGTGATTTACAGGAAACAGCTTTTCAGTATATTTTTATTCAATTGACCAACTTGTACTCGACAGCAATATTGTTGAACTATTATCAAAATTAATAACATTCTATTTACTGGGGAAACTATTTTTATTTGGTTGACAAACTTGTCCTCTGAACAAATACTGTTGATATAAATATTTAAAAAATCAACCATATTCTATTCTTTGTTAAAAAAGTGATTTACAAGGAAACCTACCTTTTTGAATATATTTTTTATTCAATCAGAAATTGTATTCAACATAAATTTATTTGCTGAAATAGTAACTGACTTGAACACATTCTCACTGTTTACACAGGGCATCGAAGAAGAAAAAGATTTGACAGGGAAAAAGAACTTTCAAATATATTTTTATTCAATTAACAAAGTTGGTGTACTTATAACACTAAGTGGAACTACTTGCTTCTATTGTTTCCATATTGGTGTAGATGTGGTAGAGAATAAAGAAAACGACAGATCAGTTCGCTCACCTTTCAACAATTCATCATTAACTGTCATCTGTCTAGACTTTGAATTTTATTTCTCTAGTGGACATCTCTTGAATACTTTTCCATTATCAGAAACAAAGTAAAATAAATGTTGTCTACAAGGGGTTGTTGGGACCTGCCCAACACTGCCCACTTCGTAAAATCTGACCAAACTTCATTTTTGGAAGAGCTTAGTCTGACTATGAAAGTTTCAGCATACATTTGTACAAGATCTGTTTGAAAAAGATGCAGTTGTTTTAATATTAATAGCAACAACAAAATAGCCTACCTCAAGCAATAGAACCTTAATTTTGGTCAAGGGAAATAGAACCATAATTTTGGTCAAGGTAAATAGAACCATACTTTTGGTCAAGGTAAATAGAATCTTAATTTTGGCCAAGGTAAATAGAACCATAATTTTGGCCAAGGTAAATAGAACCATAATTTTGGCCAAGGTAAATAGAACCATAATTTTGGCCAAGGTAAATAGAACCATAATTTTGGCCAAGGTAAATAGAACCATAATTTTGGCCAAGGTAAATAGAACCATAATTTTGGCCAAGGTAAATAGAACCATAATTTTGGCCAAGGTAAATAGAACCATAATTTTGGCCAAGGTAAATAGAACCATAATTTTGGCCAAGGTAAATAGAACCATAATTTTGGCCAAGGTAAATAGAACCATAATTTTGGCCAAGGTAAATAGAACCATAATTTTGGCCAAGGTAAATAGAACCATAATTTTGGCCAAGGTAAATAGAACCATAATTTTGGCCAAGGTAAATAGAACCATAATTTTGGCCAAGGTAAATAGAACCATAATTTTGGTCAAGGTAAATAGAACCTTAATTTTGGTCACAGTACTCCTTCCTGACTCTGGCTTATGGTCATATCATATTGAAACACTGGTTTTTGTACAATCAGCAGATAAGTTCGTTACTGAATAGGGTTGTTTTATGAACATGAGGAAGTAAAAAGCAGAAGGCGGGTAAGTAGAATAAATAATGGTTTACTCTAGATCAATGGTTCCCAACCGATTTTGGGCCATGCCCCACTTTGGTATTTCTAAAATTCTGGTACCTCCCTGTAATATTTAATTCTTACATATTCAAAATTTTACTGCAATTCATGTGAAGGAAGCAAACTGAATGCTCATATGCACTGATTGGCCAACAAAAAATGGGCTCTTCCAATGACATACATCATGCCCTCTCCTTTGTTGACCAAGACACATGAGTGTGGGGAGACAGGAAATACCCTGTATGCCAATTATACATGTATACAAAATATTTTTATGTCTGCATACTGTGTATTAACACACATTAACCTTCTCACACGGACTCACTAGAAAACAATTCATTGTAGATAACTCATTCTCAATTTGCTCTCTTATTCTGTTGGTATAGTAAGCTGAAGGGTGCACATCCTATGCATACCCCACCGGTGTGAATCATTGCTCTAGATTAACATCATAGTAACTGCTCTTGGGAGTCTGTTCCACAAAGCAGCTGCTCTTAGAAAGAAGCTGTCTGAATGGAACTTTCTTCTTCACAATGGAATGTGAAGTGAATGAGGATCATTCACCTCTTTGTACATAGCTGTAGAGGTCTGAACTGGTGACATTAAGTTCATCCAAACGTTTTCATTTTAGCGATAGAGTAGTGTCTTGTGGTGTTTCATTGATGGGAAAGAGGTTCGTTATGTTCATTTGCAAACAATATACTTTTTGAGAAATATAATGACTTAACGATGCTTAGTAGAACTTTTATCAGTAAATCAGTAGGTCATCTTCTATATGCTATGCTCCATCAGGATGTGGGCAATCATAGCTCTCCACAATATCCTGTTCTTTATAATTTTGTAAAATTTGTCTTTTTGCTATCACACCTAAACTCTGTTCTGCTAAACATTTACAGATGCTTGTTAGGTAGGTTATGCACTGATTTCCTCTCTCTTGTCATTATATCCCGTGTGTGTCAAATTTTCTAAACCCTCTTTCCTTATTAAGTGCCCTAGAAAAATCAACTCTGTCTTTCTGATGTTAAGTATAAGTGTACTTTTTGTTTCCATTTTCTCTAAATCTGGATCTCTGGATCTAACTAACACCTTTATCCACTGTTAGTCAGGATCCAAAGAGTGTGAGTTAAGTACCTGGTTAAGGCGGTGGAGAACTTTGAGAGGGGAATTAACAGGAGATAACAGACATCCATTAGACATGGCACGTGGAACTAGAACAGTCTACCCCAGTGAGCAAAATAAAGGGTTCAGTTTGACATTCCAACCACCTGAAGAAGGCTGGATCGTACAACGGCTGAAACGTTGTGATAAACATGGCGACAAAGATTAGGACAATAGTCCGAATAATGTAAATAGTGTACATGATACCTCATCTCAGAAATATGGACAGTCACTTCTTCGTCTGTAATGAAATTTTCCCTTTTTCTTAGCTTTTGGAAGGAATCGTTTGTTTTCTCAATGCACTTTCAGATTACAATGCCGCACTTTCTGTCCTTTTTTTTAAAAAGAAAAAACATTTCCCAGATAGTTAAATTGTTGTACCTGTTTGATTTTGGTATCCCCAACTTGGAATATGCATGTTGGGCTGTTCCTTTTGCTAGAAATCATGCATTCTGTCTTCTAGCAATTGATCTTTAGTCTTTTCTTCTAGCGTTCCTTCACTACCTTCTGGAGAAGTTCTTGTAGTTTCCTTTCTGTGTCTGCTATCAATACTGTGACATCTGCATATCTTTTGTTGTTAAGATTAAGAGAATACAAATATTTTCCTGTTTCTTAATACTTTGCTTAGCTTTTGCAAAGCAATCTTTTGCTATCCCAATGCACTTTTGAATTCTGGTGTTGCATTTTCTGTCCTCTTTCCCAGATATTTAAATTTTTTGTACTTGTTTAATTTTGCTATCTCCAGATTTTCATCCTGTCATCTTTTGCACTTTTTAAATCCATCTTCAGTCGCTGTTGCCGCCATTAGCTGCCTCATCATATTCTCCTTAATCTTACTCTCATCTGCTGGCTAAATCTTTCCAATGGTGATTTTTAGCTTTTAGAAAATCCAGAAGTTACATGGACGACGATAGCTTCGGTTGATGCAATGCGTTTCAAAAAAAAAAAAAAAAAAAAAAACTTTACAAAAATGTGACAATCAGGCAGTACAAATGCTCACTCAATAATTTTTTTTTTTTTTTTTTTTTACTATTGCTCACCAAAAACAAGGCCCACTATCCAGTCAAAAGTAGAGGGTTTCTGTTATATTCCATACTAATAGGAATATATACTTGAAAAAACACAGTGGATAAAATAAGTAAAGTTTTATTGTAAAAACCAATACAATAAGAATAAAGGTAACAGTTAGGCACAAGTTCGTCGTAAGTCAATCCAGTAGTGAGTGCTAGTATTGGAACGTCGGTAGTTCTCGCGTAAGTCTGAGTTGTACTTAACAGATCCCAGCTAGATTCTGTAGTTCGTTGACTTACAGATATTTATAGGTAGTTACTACCTATAGTGTAGTCACTCATGGGGGTGACAGGTTATTCCATTACATCAGTTACTGAATGAGACTAAGAGAATATAAGAGATTGAAGTAAAAAGCACAAATTATGAGGATATCTAGAATAGATAATAATTTGCTCTAGAGGTTAACATCATATCATAGTAAACAGGGAAGGGAAGCCCTTAACATAACTTTCTACCATGAGTGGCCCCCAGGCCTTGTACAGGGTGAACACCTTTTGGCCATTGTGCCCTCCAGCTTTCCACTTGAGAGTCTGGTTCACAAATTGGCTGTTCTACGGAAGATGAGATATAGAAGGGAATCCAGATGATTCCCCCCTTTGTATATAGAATGGCAGATTATAGCTATAGGAGTCTTGGCTGATTAAACTATTTCCATTCAAACATTTTTCAAGGAAACAGTGACAGAGTAGTGAGTCTTGTGGTGTTTCGTTGCTGGGTAAGGGGGTTGTAAGGTGGAAAATAATTCACTGCCCACAAGGCCACATAAACGGTTTTTGAACACTGTCAAGGCTAAAAAGTAAGGATTGTGCAGCTCCAGACCAGATATAGCGGCAATACTTTACCTTTTTCTTACCTAACTCTTATAAAGGTTTTGACGATCCCTCTAGAGATGACCAAAAACTTCTTCACATCAAATGAAGGGTCTGAGATGAAAGTAGAAAAACAATCAAGGAGGTTCTTGTTCACTCTCCTGCTGTCTCACGAGCTAGTGTCAGATGAAGTGAAGTCTGGTCAGATGTATTACTATGTAATAAAAAACATATATGCAAATGAGGCCATTCCAAAAAATCTGACAAAAAACTATGGGCAAGTAGCAAGTTTGAATTCACTTCTGGTTTTCATTAGAAAAAGTTCCCCCCCCCATTAAAGTGTTTTGCATCAATCAAAAAAAGTTGGTGGAAGGTCAGGTGAATATCACAGGTGGGGTTGAACAAACCAAATTCCCATGTTTTTTCTTTTTTTTTTTCTGTTTGGTAGCTCCACAAGATTGCTAAAAAAAGAGCAGAGCCTGATGAAAAAGACACCAAACTTGATGAAAACAAAATTTTATTGTCTAAATGTTTGTTATTATTAAGAGGAAAGATCAAAGTATTTTTGGGGTATTTTTTTACATTTTTTTAATCATTCCTAACACGTCCGAAAATTTCGTTGAAAATCTTGTTTTTTTTGAGTCAGCAAAATTGATCATTTTTTTCCATTTTATAAAATCAATGAAAATCTCAGTTTGAAATTCTTTTAAATATCAATTATCGTTTTTTTTTTTTCAAAACATATTTTAAGAAAATCAGAAATTATAATGTTTATTTAAAATATTTTGAACCAAGCTTAACTTAGCTTCTGTGCCGAAAAGATGTGTTTTGAAAATAAAACAAAGCAGGTCATAAACTTTCGCGTCACTTGAAAGGTGTTGAATGACATATTGACGGATTCCGTGAGGATAATTTGTTCTATGGAAGGAGAAAAGTGAAATATTTTACATTTAAGTGAACAAATTATTTACCTCGTTATTTTTTAAGGAAAACTTTCAGCACTCTAATTTATTTTGTTTTTTGTACTTAGCTTTCACTTTTACGTTTATGATGCTTTATGGAAAATATATTATAAAGAAATTAAAAAAGACTGTTACGAATGAGATTAAATTTCATAAGAAAGTTATCTAATTAATTTATAGGTACCTTTCTTATGAAATTTTATCAGAAGTGTACATAAAATACTATAATTTTATGTACATTTACTAAATTTTACTGTGTTATTTGTATTTCCATTCATTTTATTATTAATTTTGATATTTCATTTATGGAAAAATGTCATAACTGAGATTTATATAAAAATAATATCATATAAATTTCATAAGATGATACTGATACTTGTAGGTACCCTTCTCAGTTGAAATTGAAAAATCAAATAAACTTCTCCACACGTGTTTCGCAAAAGTAAAGGCCTTAACAGTGGAGAACAATGCTTAACTCAAATAACACAACTTAAATTGTATTCTGGTTGGTCTTCCGTACTTTATGATTAGAGCCCGATTATAAACACAAAATTACACTTCTTAATTACTGTGGGTTTTCTGATTAGTCAAAACGATACAATTTACAACGCACTAAAAAAAGATCTATCTCATAAGGACACTTACAAAAGCAGATGCGGCTTTTAACTAATTTTATATTTTAACAATTTAAATGTAAAAATCTATTATAATTAAAAAATAACAAATAATTGTATTAAAAATTCATTTTTCATCGAAAAAATTTTTTGCTTTCAGAAAATATTGTCCATATTCATCAAAACAACAAAAAGCAAATAAAAGCATTTGAAATTAAATAATATATTTGTTTTATTGAGTTTTGTATGTTACAATTCAGAGCTGATTTTCAGGTATGTGGGGCCCAATTAAAAAAAAAAAAAATTATTTGCATTCCTGAAAGCCTTGTGCTTTTAACTATTGTAATCACTAAACCTGACACAATCAAATTTCTAGCGTTTTCATAAAATTAGTTATGGGGTGGAAGGTAATAAATATAAAAAAAGTTATTTCTGCCATGACTTTAATAAAAGAAAACATATTTATAAAATTTCAATCATCTGTGAAAGTTTCATTAACATCTGACAATTATTTTCATTTTTGCAAGATTTTTCAATTTAATGTGTCTCATACAAAAAACGTGCTAAAATTGTATATGTTATTTTACTAGTTTCGGTGATACAAAGAGAAACAAGGATTTTAAAATAAAAATTCACATTGTTCTAAAAAAGGAACATTTTTTTTAAAATAATTAAAATAAACTTTGATCTTTCCTCTTAATAATAACATAAACATTTAGACGATAAAATTTTGTTTTCATCAAGTTTGGCGTCTTTTTCATCATGCTATGCTCTTTTTTTAGCTATCTCATGGAGGTACCTATGTTATATGCTACCTTGCATTGTCATGGAGGAGAACATTTTTCTTTTTATCCACTGTGTATGCTGCCATGTATGTGCAAAAACTGAAGTATGTTAATGAACTTTTAATTCATTTTCAGCTGTCATATATGATTAGGAGTTTGGATGATAGATTTGTCATTAAAATTGATAACCAAAAATGGAAATTACTCAACCTAATATATGAATATGAAATAAATTTTAGACTAAATACCTGGAAAAAGAACTGAAATATATCTGTTACACTTCAATAGAATAATAATACTAACAATACAGTTACATCATAAGTGGTTTTTAGATGTGTACATGAAATAAACTTAGGACTAAAGGTTTGTAAAAAGAAAAAAAAAAAAAATGAAAATACTTTTGCTCCTTATTTCTTAATATTATTTAATTATTTACTCTTCAAATTCTATTCATAACAAAACAGATTTTAATAAGACTTGAACACTGTCCAAATGTCTGTATGACTTTGGCTATAAAAGCCCCTGTGATGGGCTCAGTTTGAGACAAGTATCTGAAGATGTTACTTCAATTTGCTCTTTATTTGCTCTTGCCACGTGTGCTGGACTTTGAAGGTATTATTATGAATATCAGCATAAAGCTGAAGATATTCAGAAGAAGCTGTGTAGAATAATGAAAATCCTTAATCCGAAACCCTCTTTGTCTCCTCTCTTTTGCTCTGGCTTGCAACATGTGAACATGACATTAGGTTATTAATGCTTTTATTTCATTTCATTTGGTGGTAGCCAATGGCAACACAATCTGATTTGCTTTCTGCTTGAAAACGTCATCTGATAAACCAGATCATTTTTGGTAGACATGTTCGATTTAAATGGCTTCCAGTATCTTTATAAATAATGTCGCTTTTCTGTTGAATATTGAGATTCAACATCATCTTCAAAATGACAAGCCTCTAATCATCCCCAACTTTCTTTATAATGTCTGTGTGTGCAAACACACACACACACACACACCAACACACTGTGTATTCCAGGGACTACATATTTTTTTGGTGCATATGAAGTATCTCAGATGAAGTTTGATGGTCTAAATGAAGTGTCTCTGACAAAGTTTGATGGTCTAAATGAAGTGTCTCTGACAAAGTTTGATGGTCTAAATGAAGTGTCTCGGACAAAGTTTGATGGTCTAAATGAAGTGTCTCAGACAAAGCTTTGTTCCAAATTAAAAAAAAAAAATCTTAGAATATTTAAAATACTTTCTGGCTTTAAATAACCTGATAAATAACTTGATAAGCCATAGGAAATGAATCAATCAATAACATATAACCTGAATGAGATTTTAGAAATTTCAGTTCTTTTACTTAAATTATGTTAAAGAAATTTGATCCTTGTTTCTATGTTATAGCATTGTGCATTATTTACACTACAAACTACCACCAGTCAGAATGAACAGATGTTCTCTTGAAGAGGCCCCGTGTGTTGAGAGGATATTGGGCCTCAAATGTACACCCAACCTCAAGTGGAACTCCTAAATACGATCCCTTACTAAATATACAAGTAAAATGATCGACTCATTCTGTTGCTCCAGTAAATATCTGACTTTCCATGCGATCTTCTACCTTTGCCAGATCAGGTTGAAAATAGAGTACTCTTGCCATCTTTGGGTGGGAGCTGCCCAGACCACATTTTCCAGTTTTGATAGAGTTCAAAAGCACCTGCAAGTCCTTGTTGGAAAATAATTATTTTCCACCCTCCAACCTTTCCCCCAGAGGCTGGATATGTTGAGTCTGCTTACTGCTTGGATAAGCTACATTTCTTGGTTCTGTCAGGCCTAACCTTCACGGCTAGGAACCGCCATGCCAGTTATATAGTATCAACCGACCCACATTCCATGCCACTTACATAGTATCAACCGAACCACATTCCATGCCACTTACATAGTATCAACCGACCCACATTCCATGCCACTTACATAGTATCAACCGACCCACATTCCATGCCACTTACATAGTATCAACCGACCCACATTCCATGCCACTTACATAGTATCAACCGACCCACATTCCATGCCACTTACATAGTATCAACCGACCCACATTCCATGCCACTTACATAGTATCAACCGACCCACATTCCATGCCACTTACATAGTATCAACCGACCCACATTCCATGCCACTTACATAGTATCAACCGACCCACATTCCATGCCACTTACATAGTATCAACCGACCCACATTCCATGCCACTTACATAGTATCAACCGACCCACATTCCATGCCACTTACATAGTATCAACCGACCCACATTCCATGCCACTTACATAGTATCAACCGACCCACATTCCATGCCACTTACATAGTATCAACCGACCCACATTCCATGCCACTTACATAGTATCAAACGACCCACATTCCATGCCACTTACATAGTATCAAACGACCCACATACCCTCTGTATTGCAAGAAGTTCTACTCAAACAGCTTCTTCCCTTGAACCACTGCAGTGGAACAGACTCCTAAGAGTCTACAATCTTAATCTGTTCAAGTCTAGAGTCAACTGTTATCTTCCCCTCCTACCCACATAAACAAGCCCTTAACATAACTCTCTACTTTGAGTGGACCCCAGTCCTTGTACAGGGTGAACCTTACTGCAGAAGAAAAAAGTCTTTGTTATCACATTTTGGCCATGGTGCCTGCCAGCCTTATTCAGATGTATATCAGTCTGAGTAACCTAAAGTACTGCTCAGTTATTGTCCTATTGGACAATAGCCTAGTGAATTAAAGCATTGGTTAGTGAATTTGGTAGCATAGTAATTGTGAATTCAATCCCTGGGCTGGACAGTATATATTTAGACTCATTGGAAACAGAGTAAATAATAACGGTGCAGTACTAAACGTAAGAACTAGACAAGATACACCCAGACGTAGGCAGTGGAGCAAGTACAGTTTACTCCCATAGATTAAATAAACGGTTCAGTTCAGAATACCCCGTAGG
>OZ038506.1:17579580-17627080 GCA_964036315.1 Acanthosepion esculentum | reverse complement strand
GCCGACATGTTGTAATAAATATGGTGACAAAGATGAGGACAATAGTCCGAATAATGTAAATAGTGTACATAATATCTCATCTCAGAAATATAGGCAGATACTGAAGAGCCGAAACGTAATAAATATGGCAACAAAGATGAGGACAATAGCCCGAATAATGTAAATAGTGTACATAATACCTCATTTCAGAAATATAGACATGACACTTTGTGTTCTTCACATTTTGAGTGACCTTTCAGCCACCTGATGAATATTCATGAATGTTCTCAAATTTAAAAGCCTTGATAGACCAATAACATCGTCACTTTTGTATATAAACATGTACAACGAAATAAATCCTACATTGCCTTAATAAAGTCCCTCAGAGGACAAAATACGCCAACTGAGAATAGTCTTTGCTCATCTCTTTTTATTCATTTATAACTAAGTAAATCTTCTGTTATAAAGGGAAAATTAAAATAGGCTCCAAACTAGTGGTCTTGTGCCAAGCTTTCATATGCCAAGTCCTTTCAGGATGTAGGTGATCCTTGCTCTGCAACTTCCAGTCTTCTGTAGTTTGAAGTGATTTTTGACTGTTTACCACTCCTTTTTATCTTTGTTCTGCCATCCGTTTCCATTAAACTTGTTAACAAATTTTCTCACCGCTCCCCCTGATTCTCTTGCCTTTAGTAAGTCCTGTGAGTGTTAGATTCTCCAGATTCTCTTTTCTCATTATTTGTCTCAGAAATACCAGCTGTCTCTTTATGATTTTCCTAAGTATTTCTTTGTTGCTCACTTGTTCTGTCTGTGTTATTTGCAGCATTCATTAACAGAACCACATCTGTTATTCTTCGTCTCTCTATCATAGAGATTAAATATCTAAGGGCAGTTCAGTTATCATTCTTTGTTTTTGATAATATTTTCCTATCTCTTTATATGTTGAAGGCACCTTTTGTTATTTCTATGTACCCTTGGATTTTTGTGTTACATTTTCCATCATCTGTTACTAGAATAAATTTAACTGTTTAGTTAAATTTCTCTTCTTGCCTTATTTGGGCATCCCCCATATGTAACTCGCAACCTGGGGTGTCTCTTTTGCTGACGACCATGCATTCTATCTTCTTACAGTCCTTCCTTCTTCCTTTCCATTATAACTCTGGTATGATGCCAGAATAGACCTTGCACTCAAATTTTACACCAAACCCAAGAAGTTGGATGCACCTGGGAGTTGCAGACGAAGATTGTGGTAATAAAATAAACACATCACATCTCCCCTCTTGCTTATAACCATCCACTATAATAAAATAAACATTTTCAGCGATTCATAAGCATCGACTTAGAGTTGTTATTATATTACAATGATGTAAATGAACATTTAATAGGGAACCAATGATTATGAGCAAAAGGTGTGGTGAGTTATGCTCTGATGAATGTTCATGGGTGTGATTCTTTCACTCCCCCCACTCCACACAGTAATTCGGTGATACACTTCTTCATATGCACTTTCAGGTCCAACAACATTTTTCCAAGCTGTCACTCAGCTTCTACTTCAAACTATGCTCACATCCACAGTTTGGTCTCTGTAAACATTCAGTAAGCAGCAATGCATGTAATTTTTTTTCTCACATAAAAAAAAATTACATAATACATCTCTGCTTCATATGCACTTTTGTCAGATGCCATTTTGCCAGGCTGCTAAAAAAAGAAAATTATAGATTATTGGCAAGAGAGGCAAGCCATCAAGTACTACCTCTGTTATCACAGATCCGTATAATAAGAGGTATTAGTTTCAGAGAGAGCACTGTAAAATCTCAAGTTGCTTGTGTTGTGCCCGAACCATTGAGTTTGAAGCTGCTGCTGTTATTGTTGTTAGAGCCTTTTTTCTTTATTTCCTTCCCCCAGCTTTTGAAAATAAATTTTATGCAGTGTGAAGCCATGCAACTGTTAATCCCTTGACAGTTTTTAAAAGCCATTTAAGTGATAGGTAAAATTACCCAACACCTGTTTTCTCGGCTATAAATTTTTGCCCTTCTTTATTGTTTTTTGCAAAGCATCCGTTTATTGTCACAAGGAGAAAAAAAAAATTACAAGGCTAAATTAGTAAATAAAAAAAAATTGTATTAGATTTGGAAGTTGGAGTAAACAGTTTTATTTTAGAGAAAAAAAAAAAAAAACTTTCGTCTTTTGTATAAGCACAAGTTGTTTACATAACCCTTGATACACAAATAGGATATTTAAAAAACATGAAAAAATTAATTTACTCTGATTACATGCAGCCAATGCTAAAAGCGCATATCAAAATTATGATTTCATGCTGGAAAATGCTAAAAGCATATATTAAAATCCATTGCAAATTATTTTACAAGAGAAATACATTGCAATTATTTATAAAACAAACACATCAAAATGTTGAATCACTCTCATGATTGAATATCAAATGACAGCAGTTGCTAAAAGCATATATAGAATTTTGTTCTAAATTGTAAATAATTTTTACTATAGGAATGCATTGCAAATTATTTAGTATAAAGTACTTTAAAATCATTTATTAAATATGTTAAAAGGATGATTTACACCGATGCTTACATGCTAAAACCATATATAGACATTTCCTGCAAATTATTTGCTATGTTCCAAAAATCAAAACTTTAGATGTTTCGAAAAGAGAAACCAAGCTCTGTAGTTGGGATGAGAGTAATGATGGTGCTTACCATTATTCCATCATAAAGTTTCAGAATGCTGAATTGACAAATTCTAACCATTTTAAATACCCCGGTGTTTGGATCACTTATAAGAAATTTAGTATAGGGACTTGAACATTAGAAAAGTCACATGAGGCATACTTTTGTCCAGTACTGTTAAAATAAATTCTACAAGACCAAAACATTGACCTGAAAACTCAATATATCTCCTGAAATAGCCTCACCAGATCTAAACTTTCATATAGATGTCATGCACTGAATCCATCTCCTCCTTTTGTCACCCTATGGGCAAATAATGAATCCTCAAGCAAAATTCTTTATCTCTGATACTAAATTTGTTATAAGTGATCCAAACACTCTTTTAGAAACATCTGAAGTTTTTATTTTTGGAACATAGCAAATAATTTGCAGGAAATGTCTATATATGGTTTTAGCATGTAAGCATTGGTGTAAATCACCCTTTTAACATATTTAATACATTTTTATAGCAAAAATTCCAGCAATACATTTTTATAAAAAAAAAAAAAAAAAAACGACAATAGATTTTTGTAGTGAAATGACTAACAATAATTTGATAGTAGAATTACCAACAATAAGAAATTGCCCAGCAATACATTTTATAATAAAATGGCCAACAATACATTTGTATAGCAAAATGACAATCAATGTATTTTATAATTAAATTGAAGATATGGCATATATTGTCAAAAAAAAACCCAACAATTGGCTATCATTAATCTCATTTCAGGTGAGAAATAATTTTTCCGGCCTCATTTAATTTTGCAAGATTATTTGTTAAAAAAAATGCAGTTAAGTAATTATAATTTAATCATGAAATAATGTCGTTCTCTTGAATTATAAAGTTTGAATTTTCATATATAGATTTCAGCATTAAATAACTCATTCAGCTTGATGTGCTACTAAACAAAACCAACCAAAATCCACCTTCAGCAATGTCTAAACTGTCATCTGTAGATGACAGTTTTCTCTGAACAATGTCTAAAAATGGCTTCAGATAAATTAATCCTATAAATCTTAAAGAAGTTAAATTTTTAGTCAGGCCCTGTAAAATGGCTGTCTTCATGTATATGCTTCATCCCTTCAGGACATAGACGATCATAGTCCTCCACAACTTCCTATCATATGGCATTTACCTTTTTTCTCTTCTGGCTAATTTTCACATTTTACCATTCTACTGATTTATTAAACAAATGCATCAAAATTTGAATGTTTCTTATGCTTATGTATGTCAGACTCTGAACTATCACCAATCATGATGAATGGATGTGCCCTTCGGGAGGCTCCATGCCTTGAGCACTTATTTGGAGCCCAGACCTCCAACGGAACTCATACATATGATCCGTTGTTAAAGATGCTAGTCAGCTCTCTGTATCACTCCAGTAAGTACCTGACTCCTCCTGGTATCCTCTACCTTTACAAGAGCCAGCTCAGACCCAAAATGGTGTACTGCTGCCGTATATGAGTAGGAGCTGCTCGGTCTCCACCCTACAACCAGATGAGATGTCACAAGCCTCTCACTGCTCTATCGTTATTTCTATGGAAAGTGCCCAGACTAACTACATTCATCACTTCTACCAGTTCTAACCTTCATAGTTAAGACCTGCCATGCTACACACATTTTAGTGAACCTCATTCCCTTAGTATTCCATTGGTGAGATACAAGTTCAACTCAAGCAGCTTCTTACGAAGTGCTACTTTGTGGAACAGTCTCCCAAGAAGATACTTCCCTAAGCACTACAATCTTAACTTTTTCAAGTCTAGGGTTAACCATTACATTCCCTATATAGCAATATAAACTGTACCTCTTATACTGTAACTCTCTACCTCGAGTGGCTCTTGGGCCTTATATAGGGTGAACATCATTGTAAAAAAAAAAAACAGCAGTTGCTAAAAGCCTGTATTGCAGGTAAACAAATACCGAAATTTCCATAGTGTATTTAATGTTTGACAAGTGACTATAATTCAAAAAGTAGATAATTTTTATACTCATCAATCTTTTACTTGAATATAGATAAAATGTAATCAACAGAAACAAGAACATTCTTCCAGTAAATTTTCATTGCACCCCACAGAAGAATTTGTAATAGCCCACTTTTGGTGAGTATAAGAAGGCAAATTGGTATCGTACCTGAATATTCAGAAACTTTTAAACTCTGAGTCTATCCAGGTTCTATTGTCTACAAGAAAATTGGTCGCACATTTCAAGTGACACGTTCTGTGATGTTGAAAGTGCAAATGCCAAAGGCATACATAGAAGTTCGTTTCAGGTTGTAAATTATTTTACTACAGAAACACATAGTAAATTATTTTTTCTATAATATGCTAATAACAATATTAGCCATTACCTTTTATAAGGAAGCCTTCAGCCATTCATTGATGAAGAAGCCAGTGCTATCATCAATTGTAATTTATGAAATCTTTCTATTAAATCAGTTTTTCAAGAAAATAGCTTTCTCAAGTTAACTGTTATTGCCTTTTTCAGTATTGATGGGGGGGGGGTTCCTTCCTAACCTTTTTGTTTGAAGAAGTGTGGAATATCAACATCTTGATTATGTCATTATTTTCTTTTATCCACTTACACGTGATATCCATTTTATTTGTTGCTGTTAAGTCCTCAAGTGGTGCGGTTTCTCTTATCTGGCACAGGTCTTCATTTCTGCTCGTTTAGTGCTAGTACATGAGGTTTGAAGAAATATGGTCCAAGATATGACCTACAGGCTTTATCTGCTCAAAGACTTTTAGAATTGTTGATCTTAAAGAACGGTTATATAGAGTTGTCAGTTTAGACTTTTCTGAATGAGTTTGGCACCATGCATATCATCCATTTGAAAGTCTAGATCAGACGAGACCGTTTAAGTACATGACTCGAGTTTTCTGGTTAATGTTTTGGTTTTGTAGCAGTTTGTGGTGTTGTGGGAAACTGCCTCTAGCACAGCCTATTCTATGTTCGATTTCGTTATCTCCTATAATAAATTTGTTATAACTGATCCATACACTGAGGTATTTGAAGTGTTTCAGATATACACATCCTGAAATTTTATGAAGGATTCAGGGTAGGTGCCATTACAGCTTTCATTCCAATTCCATAAAAAGTAGCCTTTGTGTCTCAGATTACTGTTGATACTACGTGGGATAAGCTATGTCAACACTTCCATGTATACACCCGTGGCAGTTCATAAAATTGTCATCTTGTAATGTTATCATCATAAAGAGACTTTAGAACAGTCAACATCTCTTGTATATTTGACTGAAGTTAGATGACCACCTTTGTCTGATGTTTGCCCGTGTGTGTAGCGTTGGTTTTGATATGCATGATTGCTGTACCTGTTACTTGATAATGTCAAGAATATGAGTGTGGATGAGGCCAGTGTAATCCATTTCATTCGTTCTGCTGCTGCATGCTGACACCAGTTGTTAGTACGATGTATGTGAGCACGGAGACAAGATTTGTTAAAATAACATTCTCTGTATTGATCTGACAAGGCTATTTAAGAACAGGTCTCCTGTTTTCAGGTTAATGTTTTGGTTTTGTAGCAATTTGTGGTGTTGTGTGAAACTACCTTTAATGCTACCTATTCTATGTTCAATTTCCTTATCGCCTGTATTGAATTTTTTTACAACAGATTCATATACCGAGATATTTGAAGTGCTTGGTATGAACTACATTGGCATCCTGATTTTTGATGGATTCAGGATGCATGCCATCATTACTTTCATTCCAGCTCTAGATCAGAGTCTCTCTTTTAGAAACGTTTATCTTGGGTCTTATTTTCGGAACACTTGGTGGAATATGTTGAAAGCATGCTGAAAGTTTTCAACCTAACTAAAAATGGTGGGGTGGTGGTGAATAAGCTGAGCAAAAAAAAAGTAGTCAATGTCTTTGTGTATATATTTACAAAATTACGAACAGCCCTAGAGTTGCTTAATAGCATTTCACACCACAAAATCATTTATTGTAAGCATTTCTAATAAAAACATATTCTCAACTGAAATTTACATGGTATATTTATCCTATAAATATAAGTATCTCCTGGAAATGTTACTAACATCCCAGTTGGTTGATACCAATTTCATTGTGAAGACATTGACTTCGCACATAATGTCTCAAAGAAGATAGCTGGAAACCTATTGATGCATAAATATTGAATGAAACTTGTGTTGTGCGAAACTACCTCTAGCGCAGCTTATTTTGATGTTCAGTTTCCTTATCTCATATGCTAAATTTGTTTTAACTGATCCATACATCACGGTATATGAAGTATTTAGTATTTACTAATTCTATACTCAATTTTTATGGTAGTTTCAGGATATATGCCATTATTGTTTTTATTCCAATTCCTGATCATTTTTTTTTTTTTTTTTGATTATTTATTCAATAAATATATTAAAACTTTGATTCACTCTACAGGGACACAGCAAAAGCTAAAAAAACAAAAAAAAAAACATATCCCTTGGAAATGATTTTACTGGAGAATTACATTATAAATTATTTACTATGAAAATGCATTACATTGATTTATTAAGCAAAAGCCTCAAAACTTTGATTCCAGTGGTCATAGATATTGTAAATCCTGCTAAAAGCCTGCAACAGCGAGTAAGCATGTCATTGAAAGTTGGTTCTGAAAGAAAACCTCAAGTGACAAGGTGCTGAAAATTAATGCTGGGGTTCCCAAAATTTGTTGATCACTTTCACATGGAAAAATGTCCACCACAACTGTATAGTAAATATTCAAATTCGGGGGTAAAACTTTGTTACTAACTCATAAACTGACTTCATGATGTATTAAAAAATACCAAAGGGAGGTAACAAATGTACCCATGTAATAAAGTAAATTCTGAATTATCTTAAAAAATTCCAAATAATTTCATGTTAAGATTATTCTCCGTGCTGTCTCTCTTCAGGGTCTAAGTGATCATCGCTCTTCTATCTCCTGTAGTACTTAGCAGTGTTTTTCCCTTTCCCAAGCCTCCTTCTCCCTATTTTACCATCCAATCACCCAAGCTTGTCGGGTGGGTGCCATGCTGCCTTTCTCTATCTCTATTGCCTTCAATATGCCTTGTGGAGGTTAATTTCTCCAAGCCACCCTCCTTATTATGCATCCCAGAAGTTTCTGCTATCTCTCTCTTATTCCAAGTATAAGTGTCCATTTCTTTACCTTTATTTTTAAGCTTCCACATTGCTTACTTATTCTATCCCTGGAATTCTCAGCAGCCTTCTGTAGAACCACGTTTCTGCCGCCTCTCGAGTTTTCCCTTCTGTGGTGAGATTGTCTAGCATTGAATGCCATAAAAAAATGCTAATATATTATTCAAAGAATATTCTTACTTCTCTTTTTAACTGTGTTGTGTTAAAACACAATACTTGCATACAAAATTTCATTATAATTTCAAAACTTTCATGAAATAAGAATTTAAAACCTATTCTTTCTCTTTGTTATCATTTGATAAGCTCTCTGACTCTTAGGTGTTTAGGTCAGGTGATGATGATACTTCATCTCCCACCTGCTGAATTTAAAAAATCTTCTTTGTTGTTGTTATTATTATTATTATTGCTACAATCATCATCATCATCATCATTATTATTGTTGTTATTGTTACCATTTAATTACCTTTATCTATTTTGGGAATAAATTTATGTAGTAAAGTGATCCCCCCCCCCCCCCGAAAATTTTGAGAAAAAAAAAGATAAGATATTTTTTTTATATTCATGATCTGGAGTACTTAATTAATTAATAGGAATAAAAAAAAAACTGATTATTTCTTAGTGAAGTACTCTCTCCCCCTCCCCCATTTCTGTCATCATTTATTGTTGTTGTTGTTTGCTACAGGAAAGTAATTTGAAGCTATTAGTTGTAACAAAATAATTAAAGTTATTACTTTTTATCAAACTCTGTTATGATTACTCTTTTATTAGAATATTTATATAAGACTGTCTCTTTCCCTCTATTTATCTGTTTCTCTCTTTCTCTGTTTCTCTCTTTCTCTGTTTCTCTCTCTCTTTCTCTCTCTCTTTCTCTGTTTCTCTCTCTCTTTCTCTGTTTCTCTCTCTCTTTCTCTGTTTCTCTCTCTCTTTCTCTGTTTCTCTCTCTCTCTCTTTCTCTCTCTCTCTTTCTCTCTCTTTCTCTCTCTCTGTTTCTCTCTCTCTCTCTGTTTCTCTCTCTCTCTCTCTCTCTCTCTCTCTCTCTCTCTCTCTCTCTCTCATTACTATTCTTATTACTGTTTCCATCTGAATTTCTTGGATGAGAAATTTTTGTTATTTACCCTATTTATGTTTGGACTATTATCTTCATCTTTGTTGTTGTTATCACAATGTTTCAGCTGTTGTGTCTCCAGCCATCAACAGGTGTATATTAAGTCAGTTTATCATCGTTGTTGTTACTATTATTATTACTAGAAAGACTCGCAAAATTTTCATAGTTTTCCTATTTTAATATTCTGATGAATCTTAATTTTTTGTTTAATGATTGAATAAGCTGATGGTGAGTTCTAGGGTAATAAAATATCCATAGAAATTCACCTATCACATTATTAAATATTTGAGGTTAATGATGTTAACAAAATATTGCACGACCTGGGTACGACGTTAAACTGCATCCAACAGCAAGGCCTCTGGAACCACCTCTTAATTGCTGGTGTTCCCAGATCCACCCTGACCCGGGGTGGTAGCACCTGTTGGGGTCCCAGCTATGAGCAAATAGTGAACTTCCAGGTCTTTTTCCTAGGTATGACGACAAACTATATCCGCGTCCTGGGTATGATGACAAACTACATCCACATCCTAGGTGTGGCGGTAAACTGCATACGCATATTTGAAACGGTGGTGTTGCCAGCTATATGTTTTTGAAACAATGATGTTTGTTGCTAACTATACGTTTTCAAAACAATGATGTTTGTTGCTAACTATACGTTTTTGAAACAATGATGTTGCCAGCTAAAATGTTTTTGAAACAATGATGTTGTCAACGTTATCCTTAAATTACGTTTACAAAGTATATATATTTAATAAATATGTGGAAACTGGATCTGGCATTGAATAACTCATAGTGATTGATATGCCATAAAACCCCAAACAACCAACCAACCAAAATATTTCAATACCACCATAAATATGAATACTGGTCATTATTCTAAGAAGTAAGGGGATACAAATTAAAAGATTTGAAATTAACAACTTTTCCATTTTACTGAGACAGCAGTTAAACACTTCTTTCTTTCTTTCATTTTCTCATTGAAACCAAGTAGCATCTTTTCCCACTTTCCACATCATTATTTATAGTGTATTGGCAGTAGATGTTAAATGCTTCTATTTCCCTTCTTTCTTTCTTTCTTTCATTTGCTCATTGAAACCAAGTACCTTCTTCCTTTCTTTCATTTTCTCACTGAAACCAAGTAGCATCTTTTCCCTTTTTCCACATCATTATTTATAGTGTATTGGCAGTAGATGATAAATGCTTCTATTTTCCCTTCTTTCTTTCATTTTCTCATTGAAACCAAGTAGCGTCTTTTCCCACTTTCCACATCATTATTTATGGTGTATTGACAGTAGATGTTAAATGCTTCTATGTTCCTTCTTTCTTTCTTTCATTTTCTCATTGAAACCAAGTACCTTCTTTCTTTCTTTCATTTTCTCATTGAAACCAAGTAGCGTCTTTTCCCACTTTCCACATCATTATTTATGGTGTATTGACAGTAGATGTTAAATGCTTCTATGTTCCTTCTTTCTTTCTTTCATTTTCTCATTGAAACCAAGTACCTTCTTTCTTTCTTTCATTTTCTCACTGAAACCAAGTAGCGTATTTTCCCACTTTCCACATCATTATTTATGGTGTATTGGCAGTAGATGTTAAATGCTTCTATTTTCCTTCTTTCTTTCTTTCTTTCTTTCATTTTCTCATTGAAACCAAGTAGCGTCTTTTCCCACTTTCCACATCATTATTTATGGTGTATTGGCAGTAGATGATAAATGCTTCTATTTTCCCTTCTTTCTTTCATTTTCTCATTGAAACCAAGTAGCGTCTCTGTCATTTCCATATTTCCCCTCAGCTGAACAGAATAATCCATTATTTATGAGGTACTGGCAGGTCATAACTCTTGTGTGAACGAAAGAAGAGAGGGGCATGCAGGATTATTACTACAACTATTAATACGATTATTATGTTGGCCGACAAGAAGTGGAAAGACGATATTGAATTCATTGCTATGTCAGCTACTAAGAAAATTGGTTCACTGTGTCATGCAAGACAGTTTTTCTCTCCAGAATCTCTTGCATATCTGTAAGTCTATTCATCCGTACTTAGAATATTGCAGCCGCATTATAATCCAGTCCTCCTGCTATTTACCTGGAGCTCCTTGATAAGATCCAAATAAGAATAAGCTATATTATTGGTCCTCACCTGGCGGCTTGGCTTCAGCTGCTTTCCCATCACAATAAAGCCGCCTTCCTGTGCCATTTCTATCGATACTTTCATGGTAATTGTTCAGATGAGCTCTTTGTTATGGTACATAGACTTGATGTATATAAGTGCAGTACTAGACTAGACTGGCAACAAGGTCTGACCAATATGCAATTGAGCTGGCTCGATATAGCCATAAGTTCTATGCTAACAGTTTCTTTTCGCATTTTCCAGCCAACTTTAATCCCCAAAAATTTAAATGCAATGTCAATCATTATCTGCTGCCCACTTGATTACTCTTCTTCTGTACTCGCTCCATAGAGGTGTTTCCATTTTCTAATTATTCCACACTGTGTGTCTTAGTGGCTTTAATGCCTTGCTTAGGATGAACTTGATTTAAAAAAAAAAAAAGTAATAGTCTTGACTGAGATAAAAATTTGGCACTACACTGCAACTCCACCGGATCATAGGGCTTGCGATGATGTGTTTTTAAGGATAAAAGCACTTTGACCACTTATCATACTGTATGCTAACAGACTGCAATAAGGCATGTTTGCTGACAAATATATTTGTATCAAGGATGAGTGAGTCCATTTGATGTTGGTTCTGCATGCAATATATATTATTGCTTTATCATGTTTACCAATTTTGAGAAGATGCGTCAGGGAACCATTACACTAAATAAAAATGTTATACCCAGGTGACTTTTGCTTTTTTTCTTTTTTGTCAGGGAACATAAAATTCTATTGAATGCAAACTCACACGTTGGTAAAAAACAAAAAAAAAAAAACAACAAACTGATATCTTTATTTCTGCTTTCTCATTTATATATTTGGAGATATATATATATATATATATATATATATATATATATATATATATATATATATATATATATATATATATCTCACAAAATTGGTTATAGGTAAAAAAAAACGAAAAAAGAAAAATCAAGCCGTGGAACAAAAGTTCTAAAGTACATTTTATTTGGTTTAAAAAAAAGAAAAAAAAAGAAAATATTAGGAAGAAAAATCATAACTTCAACTTGTGGATAAGAAAAAAAAAAGTCCTAGGGAAATTAACATTCATTTAAAATAGTTCATATTTTAAAATAAGTAGTTTTCTTTTTCTTTTTATCATTTCACCCCCAAACAAGGCGATAAAGCCACTAAGACACAGTGTTACTTATCATGAAAGAATATGAGAAAAAACACATTATCATTGCGAGAAAGGATAATAAAAAAATGGATTCAAGGAGATAGATATGAGATTGATATTGCATGTAAATCTTTGAAGATCAGAATTGACTGGAAAGCAAGAAGCCGGAAGAGAGTTCCACAAGTGAGAAGTACAAGAGAAAACTATCAGAATAGAACTTATGGTTACATTTAGCCTTTTCAACAATGAACTTAGGGAACCTAACTGCTAATATAGTACTGCACTTAAATTTGTAAAGTTGAGTTACCAAATGGAAAGCGTGGAATAATTGCCATGAAAATATTTCTAGAAAAGGCACAGGGAATTTATAGGTGGTGGGAAAGTAATTGTAGTCAAGATGCCAGGTTAGGGCTGATAACATTGCAGATTCTTCTTTATGATTTCTTTAATATACACCAATAAAATATTAAATATATAGTAATTAAATATTTTAATAATCAAAAATATCAAAATATTACTTGAATTACTGTTAAATCCTTAATAGTCACCGAGTTTGGGACCTGAACAGAATTATGGAAAATAGTCTAATCTTTAGAAAAGTGATGCTCCAGAACCATCTTTGGCATTTCCTACACAGACCGCATCACAAATGACACAGTGTGAGTCTATCCAAAAAGAAACAAGCCTGTGAGAAGACTTCATGTCCACCATGAAGAATAGAAAGTTGAAAGGTTATTGGCACATCATGAAAGCCAGTAATCTTTCTACAGCCATTCTACAAGGTACTATGTTCGGTAAATGAAAATCCAGGCAGAGGAGGAAAATGGGCTAACAGTGTCACTGAGTGAACTGGAAGATCATTCTCGGGGACTCTGTCATTGGCATGCAACCAAGATATTGGGAGGGAGCTGGTCAGGTGCTCAACTGCACAGTGACTCTGCGACCATGCCCAGTAAAGAGACTGATGATAAGGAAGTTAATATCCTATAATTAATAGTGGATTTTTAAAAACATTTTTTTTAGAAACCTAGAATTAATACTACTTTGTTTATATAATTAATCCTGAATTTAAAAAATTTTTTTTTTTTTTAAATTGACCCCAATGTCACTAACATACTAGGGGCTACTGGGGGTGAAAAAGAAAAAAGAAAGACTTTACAAGGAACTGGAAAAAAAATTTTGCTCCTATTCAAGAAACCAGGGAAGAGTGTGAACTGGGCAATAAGCAAACCTATCTACTCCTATTAAGGAGGAAAAAAAAATAATAAAAAATAAATTGTAAATAAGATTTCAGAGTTTAGGCAGAGACATTAGAAGAGTATACAGTTGAAAAAGACTTTAGAAGGAATGGAAAACCCAATCCTAAACAGGAAACATGAAATAAACCACAACTCCGCTTCAAAAGATCAGGGAGGAGTGTGAACTGGATGATAGGCAATTTTAAGTTTTCTAACTGGATTTTATGATCAACATTAATGAGTTAAATAAGATTGCTGTCTTCTATACTTAGTTTATCAAAATGTTACTTATTTCAATATTACAGATGAAATAAGATTTTATTAAATTAATACAGACAATATATGCAATTAAAAAAAGTTTGTTAAACCTGTAAATACAAAGCAACAAAGAAAAAAAATACAATGTCTACTTTTGTCATTCTAGTACAGACCAATACCTATTTTTATCTTTACTTTTGTTTATAAATACACACACACACACACACACACACACACACACATTCGTGAGCTTCTGATCCTTAGCTATGATTAATTAATGATGAACATCATTTTCGTTCATGATCAATTTCATCACAATTCTTCAGTTAAGCTTAGAGAATAATTATACTATAGAGTTCAATAGTGTTATAAAAAGCTTGGGAAATTCCAGTAAGATACCTTTAATTTTTTCTACACTACAACTGTACAAAGCTTAATCTAACAATTGGACAGTTTTGTTGTTACACCCGGTGTGTGTGTGTGTGTGTGTGTATATATATATATATATATATATATATATATATATATATATATGATGCGGTGGGAACGAAAGTAATCTATAAATTATACAAATTCTAACGTTCGCAGCATTCATTCAAAAAAGAGCTCAATACATGTAGTAGAACGATAATTATTTATTATAATTTTTTCATATAGACAAAACCATTTCCGACCCTCACCTGTAGATGTGCAGTTAAAATGCACTGAAACCAAGTTGCATCTTTGTCGTGAGTAAAATGGTTTTGTCTATATGAAAAAAATTATAATAAATATATATATATATATATATATATATATATATATATATATATATATATATAGATATATATATGTACACGGACATAGTGTACCTATATATTAATGCTGGATAGAAAGAATCTATATTTTCAAGATATACAACTGGTTTGTAACTCTGCTTCCAAATTCTTTTTTTTTTTTTTTTCTTTTATTAAAATATAATGGCTTTTTGGTTTCCGTCTCCTTTGCATTTTGGAGAGGTGGTCAAAGTGAAGATCTGGTCGTCACATCTGTTGTGTGTAGACAACCAAACATAACACTTTCTTTCTCGCTTCCTTTTCCTTTGTTGAAATGCAAAAAAAAAAAATTTTATCAATATTACAATGTCGTTGGATGCTAACATTTCCAACATTTTTCAGATTTTGACTTTTTTGCAGCAACATCAGGGTGGCAGGGAATTCTTTCAAAAATATGGAATGGTACATGCACTGCTGGTACTTTATGAGGAAGCAAGAATAAAACTTTTTTTGACTACATTCATTGAAAAGTTTTTCGGATTTTGTTGTTTTGAGGATTACATTTGGACTCAGTCTTTCGAATTTAAGATGTAATTAAAAATCAGGAGATAAAAGGGAATATCATTAAAAGTAAAATTAATATGTGGCAAAAATTCTATTCCTGGTAATGGTAATATTATCCATTTCCTTATAATGAATTCATTGATCAGTTGGAATTTATAAAATCTTTCTCTTAAAAGAATTTTTCAGGAAAATAGGTTTCTCAAGTCCAGTAGTTATTATTGTTTTCCTGTATTGATTGGAGATTTGCTTCCTAACCTTTTGTTTGAAGTGGTGTGGAACATCAGGAATCTGATTTTATAATTATTTCCTCTTCAAGTTACATGCACTATCCATTTCGGTTTTTGCTGCTGCTAAGTCCTCAAGTGATGTGGCTTCTTTTATGTAGTACAGTTCTTTGTTTGCGATTTTGTAATGCCATTCTACAATGTTCAAAGAAGAATAGTCTTTGCCAAGATCTACAGGCTTCATTCACTTGAAGCTATTTTTAACCATTGATCTTAGAAAGCGGTTGTATACGGCTGGCAGTTTAGATATTTCCGAACAGGTTTGTTGCCAGTCACGACATCCATATAAATGTCTTGATCTGATAAGACTGTTTAAGAGCATGACTTGAGTTTTTGAGTTAGCATTTTGTTTTTGTAGCAATTTGTGATATTGGGCAAAACTACCTCTAGTTTAGTTCAATTTTTTTTTTTTCTTATACTAAATTTGTTATAACTGATCCATTCATTGAGGATCAGTTTCATATGTTTGGGTTTTATTAAACTCCTAATAAAATATCTTCTTAAAACAATATAGTGATAGCAGTGCCAAGAGAAATACTGTCATTTTATGCACCGTGTCCCTTCAGGATGCAGGCAATCATGGCTCTCCACATCTTCCTGTCCCTTGTAGCTCTTAATTAGTTTTGTCTTTTTGTTATTTCTCCCAGACCTTGTTCTACCATCCATTTGCTCAAGGCCATCATGTATGTTACATGCTGCTTTCCTCTGTCCCTCTTTCCTGTGAGTATCTGATTTTCTAAGCCCTCCTTCCTCATTACATGTCCCAGAAATTTAATCTACCTCTTCCAGGTGTTAAACATAAGTTTCCTTTTTGTTTCCATTTTCTCCGAAACCTTGCCATTGCTCACATGTTCAGTCCATGGTATCCTCAGCATATTTTTATGGAACCACATTTCTGTTGTCTCTTCTTCATCTTTGAGGAGATTGTCCAGCATCCATTGCCATACAGGAGGACAGATATCACATAACAGTTCAACACTTTTTTTTCTTTGTTCCTAAAAAATCTTTTCAATCTCTTAATACTCTACTTAGCTTCTGGACTGCATCTTTGGCCATCCCCATAAGTCTTTGGATCTCAGTGTCACACTTTCCATCCTCTATTAGAACACGTACCAAATATTTAAATTTTTGTACTTGTTTGATTTTAGTATCCTTGATTTGTAATTTACACTTTGGCGCTTACCCTTTTGCTGCTGATCATGCATTCTGACTTCTTGTAGTTTATACTCAGTCCTTCCTTCTTTTCTTTCGCTACCTTCTGTAGGAGGATTTGTAGCTTCCTTTCCATGACTGCTATCAACACTGTTATCTGCGTATCTTATATTGGTAAGATTGTGGCCACCAATAATGAATCCTGATAGGTCTCGTAATTTTCTCAGAATTGTCTCGCTGTATAGGTTGAATAAATCCAGTGAGAAGACTCATCCTTATCTTACATCGCTTTTTATCTTTGTGTTCCTATACAGGTGGTTTGCTACCAATATAGATTCTTGATTATTCTAATATCCTTCCCAGATATGTCAAGGTTGCTCAGCGATCATGCTTAAATGCACAAAGTCTTTTCCTGAATATCTGCCGTTGAAATGGGTCTGAAGAATCTAATACACCAGCCCATCTTTTATTAATATAAATCTTAAGTTGATTAAGATATTACAATTATTTTTTTAAGTGTATTTTTTTTTTTTTAAGCAACATTAAAAAAAAACCCCAAAACTTGTAAAATCCTTTATAATAGTAGATGGGAAAAGTGAATGGTCAGCAACCAACTTAATAAATACTTTATCAAAAGAAAATTTCCGAACATTTTTACGACAAAATACCGACAACTTTTTTTTTTTATGTAAATGAAATGCTAGGAAACATTTATCTGTTTGAAGCTCCATTGAATTCCATCAAACTTTTCTTTCAATTTGTTGAAACACTCAAACTCCGACCTGCTTGATTAGCATGGAGCAATATTTGTGTAAAAGTGTAGGGTGGAGAAATCTTAGAGATTTTTAAGCATGAAATTGAGTGGAGACTTAAAAATTACTTTCTTAAATGTACTTCGCTATTTTATGCAACAACTCATAAAATACTTTCTTTTCTTTTGTCATTTTCTCTTTATTGAATAAAAAGAATCTACTCTATTTTCTCGTAAGTGTTTACTTGTTTCATTTGATTTTCTTTTGTTCTCCCCCCCTCTTTTTAGTAGTATTAGTTGGTAGCCATCTTGGCAAATCATTTACTGCAGGAGTTTTTTTTTTTTTTTTTTTCAAATTCATTGTGTTTGTGAATGTTTTATTTTGGAAAGAAAAGAACAAAAACAATTTTCATTAGGCAAGATTCAGTTTGGTTTTAACAATTTGAATGACTGTCTTTTCTTTATTATCAAAAGATATGTAATTATTTTAATAAATGATTAACAGACTCTATATGTATATTTGGAGCCGCTGTCTTTCTTTTCTGCATGTTTCATTGAATTAGACAGATGAGGAATATTTGTCTGTTTTTGTGGGTTTTTTTTAACCATTTCTCCCCAAGCAAGGTTTTAATGCCACTGAGATAAGGAATTACTGAAAGTGAAAAAAGAGAAAAAGCTAGTGAGAAGAAAAGGAAATAAAAGATCAGGATTCCGGAAGACAGAAGATTGTGATTGATGTTGCATTTAAACTTTTGAAGATCATAAACATCAGGGAAGCAAGAAGTCAGAAAAGAGTTCCACGTCCTTAACCTTTATCGCTCTGTATATATGACTCCATTTGCTGTACAAAAAGTTAATCCTGCCACTGAATTTGACTCTGATCCCTGAACAATAGTGTGTTTGAATTTCATAGTTGTGTTGTCACATCCTGCTATGGCAACAAAAAACAATTTTGAGTGAAATTAATAAGGATATTGCAATTGAGAGGCCTTGAAAAAGAATGCAGTGGAACTGGGAAGTAATATTAATAATGCAGAAGGCTAATGGTTAAAATTTTTCTCTTTACAGGCCTGAATTTATTGGAGAAATTGTCCCTATTGTTTATTGCCCAGAGTATTATCTCAAGTTGCTTGGGACAATGTAAACTACAGACAGTTTCATTAGACATTTAGACCTAAAAAGAACAATTGTAAAGACCCATAAAAAACTGAATGAAAAAAAAAAAAAGCTGACAAAATATTTTTAGTCAGTAATATTCAATGAAATACATACACAGAAAAATATGACAAATTGGGAAAAGTTTTTTTCTGACACATTTTATCCATTAGGATTTCATCAGACTGGGCTTCGTTTGTTATTTTTGTTTTTTTCCAAAATATATAGCTGGTAATTTTTTTTTTTTTTTTTTTTTTCTTAAATGTAAAGCTGGTAAGTTTTTTTCAAAAATGTATTGCTGGTAATAATTTTTCATCAAAAATTTATTGCTGATAATAATTTTTTACAAAGTATTTCTGAGTCTGTCTATATTTCTGAGATGAGGTATTATGTACAGTATTTACATTAGTCGGACTATTGTCCTCATCTTTGTCGCCATATTTGTGACAAATATGACGACAAAGATGAGGACAATAGTCCGACTAATGTAAATAAAGTATTTCTGGTATTAAAACCTATTTTTACACTTTCATAGTGTTTTGACCCCAGTTTGTGGGGCGTGAACTATTTACTCATAGCTGGGACCCTAACAGGTTCTACTACCCCAGTTCAGGGTGGACCTGGGAATACCAGCAACTAAGAGGTGATTCCATGCTCCTCAGAACCTCCTGATCAGAGGCCTTGCTGTCATACCCAGGAAGGGCTTGTTTTTTTTTGCTGTGTAACAAATTAAATCTTGGTGTGATATTTGGCACTGCTCCCATGCCAACTATAATCGTCAAAAGCTTAAATGCAATGTCAATTGCCGCCTTCTGTTTTCCTGAACCCTATTGCTTTTATTGTCCTTTTCCTCACTTCTCTTCTTTAAAGTCTCCTCATTCTTTTGCACTTCCTGTAACCACCTGCATCCTAGTGGCAGTATCACCTTGCTTGGGGTGAAATGATTATGAAATTTGTTTTTGTTTTTACTGAATGCATTGCATGTATACTTAAAAAAAAAACTTAAAATCTTCATCTCTGGCAGATTGTGCAACTGACATGATTTTAGAATTTTAGTTATTAGGCATTTTTTTAAAATTTTTATTATGTTTCAAATCGTCCCCAGGCTTCTGGAGGATGGCTGTATTTATTATGGGCCAAAACATCCCCAAGCTTCTTGAGGGCAGCTGTTTTTATTTATACCATCTCTAGACAGATTGCCAACCAAGGCTGAAGAGCTTCAGTTTTCACATTAGCACATCAACCAGTTGTGAATATAGAGTTGTCATTCTCCTAGTCTAGTTACCAGTCAAGGCTTGAAAAACCTAGTCTGTCCTGCTGATTAACACATAGTGAGGGAGGGGAAAAGAGGTAGATTCATACTCTTTCCAAATGCATTTGTGTGAAAATGAATGTAGCGCACCCGTCCGGAAGTCGGTCTAACAAAAAACCAAAGTGTGTATCAAGTGATGCCTCACTAAAAATAAAAATGGACTTGCAAGTTCAAAGAAAATGACGAACATTTAGTCTTGGAAATTTCCAAGCGCAATTCTGATTGTTAATTGAAAACCAAGGTGGGTGGGTCTGAACATTCATATGATAATCTAAAGCAAAACGAAAAATATATAAATGTCTACTGGAAACAAATTTCATTTTTGGCTCTGCAATGGGTTGATTTATTTTTTTATTTTTTTAAAAATTTTATCTCGTTTTCTTATGCTTTTATTTTAGTTTTTTATTTTATTGTTGCTTTTCTTCTCAATGGAAGATTACCGTTCTTGTATCCAACCAAATATAAGCTGGGGCAGATTGCACTGAACACACTTGCCAATATTTTGTAAGTAATCATTTCCATTCTTGCTAGTTCATAAACAACTGGACTTCGCTGTTTTTTTTATTTGTTTTTAAATTTTATTTTTAAACATGCCGGATTCGGCTTGTAGAAATGGTGCTAAAAAAGATTTTTTTTTTTTTTTCTTTTTCTACGTCGTTTATAATTTTGTATTTGTTTTCTGTAGAAAGCTAATAAATCGATAATGGTCCAGTGGTTGTTGTACTTGGCTTATTATCATCTGTCTATGGTAAAGACACATTTAGAAATAAAAAATGAAAAAAAAGTATGAATTAGTTAAAAATCATAGACATTTTTCGATGCATTTCTTTCTCTCTTGTACTTTCACCTAGAGATTTTTTTCAACTGCTTCATTACTTCTCAAAACAGTTTTTTTTAATTTCAGTGTGTCTTTCTTTTGCACCTTTTTCTTTTGCACCTTTTTCTTTTGCACCTTTTTCTTTTGCTCAATGCAAGTTTCTAACACCCTCAAATGCCATTTTTATTCCTATTCTCTCTTTCTCTCTCTCTCACCCTCTCTAAAAATCCATCTTTTATTCACTTTCTCTCTCTCTCTGAAATGCCATTTTTATTCTCCCTTTCACTCAAATGCTATTTTTATTCCCACTCTCTCTCTCTCTCTCACACAAATGCCGTTTCGTGCTCTCTCTCACTCTCTCTCTCACTCTCTCTCTGTAACGCTATTCCAAGCTCTCTCCCCCTCTAATGTTCTCTCTCTCTCTCTCTCTCACACACACACACACACACACACACACACACACACACACACACACACACACACACACACACACAGCATTTCATGCTTTCTCTCTCCCTCTCTCAAATGCTGTTTCATGCTCTTTCTCTCTATCACCCAAACACTATTTCAGGCTCTCTCTCTCTCTCTCATACGCTATTTCATGCTATCTCTCTCTCTCTCCCTCTCATACGCTATTTCATGCTATCTCTCTCTCTCTCCAATGCCGTTTTTCTGCTCTCTCTCTCTCTCTGCGGGGATCCAGAATACGCCGACTGCACCTCTGCAGAGGGTAAAAGCCTCTTGATGAGGCCGCCTGTTTGCTGTGGGTGGCGACCCGTAATGCCTGGAGATGGGATCCTGGTGGCTGAGCAATCCACGACCCAGAGTTAGCAGTAGTGGTTCTGCAACACTCCACTTCGGCCCTTATCTGGGCTAGACGGGTGGTCGGATAGGCCCGATCCGATCAATCAGCTGGTCACGTCATGCACTAGATCAAACTTACTAAACACGAATATATGCTCACGCTCTCCTCATCAGATAATAAACTGATTTAGTAGCGGTGGCTGTAGGGTCAATTGACCATGGTGACAATGGGACAAACATTGCTGTATCCCCTCGGCCCTTCCTATTTTGTTACTTGGATAGGAAAATAGAGACCACAGGTGCTTGAGTCTTACATCATGTTCAAGTATATCAATCCTGTAGCCCTGAAGTGCCTGGGTGAATGGGTTTCCCCCCTGGCATTTTCCAATATATAGGACTCCGTGGAGGGTGGGGAGCAGGATTGACGAAGGAAAAAGCAAAACATATTATGAGCTATAAAACACCAAGTAAAAAAGATTTCTGGAAAATTCGGACAGTGAGCTCGATGAGCAACCAGACACCTTCCAACATTTTATTGTTCTAGAATCTAACTCAAGCAGACCACTGACCATGCTATCTCCTTTCCTCATACAAAAAAAACCTTATCAAATATAACAACACCAAAAAAGTCACTAAATTGAAAAATGGAACTTTATTAATAGAAGTTCGCAATCAAAAACATGCCAAGTCTTTACTTCAAACACATAAATTATCCCCACCCAACTCTAAACAGCTCCAAAGGAATCATTAGAAATAAAGAGCTTTCACTATGCACTACAGACGAGATTCTAAATGAATTAAAAAATCAAGGTGTCACTAATGTGAAAAGAATGATGAAGTAATATACACTAACACCTACATACTGACTTTCAACTCTCCTCAATTACCAAAAACAATAGACATTGGATACGTAAGAACCAGAGTGGAACAATATATTCCAAACCCGTTACAGTGCTACAAATGCCAGAGATTCGGTCATCACAAAGACCAATGCTGAAGGGAACAAACATGTGGAAACTGTAGCCAAATAAATCCAAACCATCTAGAAGAAAGCTGTCCAAACAAAGCCTTTTGCTCAAACTGCCAAGAAAACCACCATTCACATTCCAAAAATTGCCAAATTTATAAACAGGAAAAAGAAATCATAACAACTAAATATCAAAAAAATATTACATTTCAGGAAGCCAGAAAAGAAGTGACAAGTTACCAAAGAGACACACATGCAATGGTAGCTCAAAAAGAAAAGAAAACACACACCGACAATCTTCCGGACTTTTCTTCCCAAACTCTGAATCTCATGAGGGAACTAAAAAAACCTACTCGATGAACTTAAAACCATCATTATGGAACTCAGAACAAACTCTAATAATCAAATTAACAAGGAACAACCCATCAACACCGATGCCAAAATAAATGAAAAGAGCAAACTTACAAAGGAAAAACTAGAAACAATCGCCCATAAAACCACACAACCTCATGATCCAAAACCTGAAAGATCTCAAACTCTAACTAGATCAAAAGCATATAACTACGAAAACAAAGACACAGTAATCGACAAATTAGAAACGAAACAGGAAAGCAAAAACCAAAAAATAACAAATCAAAAGGTAAAAACAAACCGAAAAACACTAGAATCAAAAACCAAATCCAAAAACCACAAAGATAAACCCAAAACAGAAAAAGACAAAGAAAAACCTGAAAGTATGCACTTGCAAAACTACTCTACAGAGTATAATATTTAAAAAAAAAAAAAAAAAAAAAAAAATTTTCAGTTAAATCAATAAACATGGTACAACCAAATGTACCAAATGTAAATATAAAAAGAAACTCACATAAAATTATACAATGGAACTGCAGCAGAATTAATGTTAACATTAATGAGCTACATCTACGAATAGCAAATTTAAACCCCTCTGTTATTTGTTTACAAGAAACTTTCCTCAAAGACAACAAAAAAATAAGCATCAGGACGTACCAACAATACAATCAAATTAAAAATACTGACCTACACAGTCAAACACATACTGGTAGAATGTCAGGTTCTTGCCACCACCAGAAAGCATTACCTTAAGACTAATAACATGAAAGACATTTTTGAGAATACGCACACAGATGATGTCCTTGCTTTCTTGAAAGAGACAGGATTTTACACAAAAATATAATATCTCATCCCAACTCTAACTACTCCACCAAGGTACCATTTGAATGTAGTAACTCTGATATAGCAACTCGAATACAACAACAATGTCACAACTACCTCGATGAGCACAACAACTTGACATGTAAAATAACCTTGTTGCTCATAACAATCTTGATGTGTACAACGGCCTAAAGGTGCATCACAACTCAGGAGTACAACAACTTTAGAAAGCAAACCATATAAAAAAAAACTTTTTCAGCATTAAATGGCCCATCGAAGGTCGATATGCTGGTTAAACAAACAAACTCTCTCTCTCTTCAGTGCTGTTTTTCTGCTCTCTCTCTCTCTTCAGTGCTGTTTTTCTGCTCTCTCTCTCTCTCTCTCTCCAGTGCTCTTTTTCTGCTCTCTCTCTCTCTCTCCAATGCTCTTTTTCTGCTCTCTCATGTTGTTTTTATGTTCTCTCTCTCTCCATTTTCTGCTCTCTCTCTCTCTCTTTCTAAAACACCTTTTCTCTCTCTCTCTCTCTTTCTAAAACACCTTTTCTGTCTCTCTCTCTCTTTCTCAAACACCTTTTCTGTCTCTCTCTCTCTTTCTCAAACACCTTTTCTGTCTCTCTCTCTCTTTCTCAAACACCTTTTCTGTCTCTCTCTCTCTTTCTCAAACACCTTTTCTGTCTCTCTCTCTCTTTCTCAAACACCTTTTCTGTCTCTCTCTCTCTCTCTTTCTCAAACACCTTTTCTGTCTCTCTCTCTCTTTCTCAAACACCTTTTCTGTTTCTCTCAAACACCTTTTCTGTTTCTCTCACTCTCTCTCTTTCTCAAACACCTTTTCTGTCTCTCTCACTCTCTCTCTTTCTCAAACACCTTTTCTGTCTCTCTCTCTTTCTCAAACACCTTTTCTGTCTCTCTCTCTCTCTCTCTCTCAAACACCTTTTCTGTCTCTCTCTCTCAAACACCTTTTCTGTCTGTCTGTCTCTCTCTCTCAAACACCTTTTCTGTCTGTCTCTCTCTCTCAAACACCTTTTCTGTCTGTCTCTCTCTCTCAAACACCTTTTCTGTCTGTCTCTCTCTCTCAAACACCTTTTCTGTCTCTCTCACTCTCTCTCTTTCTCAAACACCTTTTCTGTCTCTCTCACTCTCTCTCTTTCTCAAACACCTTTTCTGTCTCTCTCACTCTCTCTCTTTCTCAAACACCTTTTCTGTCTCTCTCTCTCTCTTTCTCAAACACTTTTTCTGTCTCTCTCTCTCTCTCTTTCTCAAACACCTTTTCTGTCTCTCTCTCTCTCTGTCTCAAACACCTTTTCTGTCTCTCTCTCTCTCTCTTTCTCTCACCAAATCAATTTGGTCTGAATGTCTCGTTGTAGCTTGAAACTGATAATCACCAAGTTCGCACGTCAACATTTGTAAATACACACATTGCACAGAGACAAAGCTGAAATACAAGAAGCGATATTCTTTTTCCAAAGCATAAGTGCATACGACACATATGCAATCAATACATAAATGTGTCCATAATCTTTGACAGGCACTATTCTTGCCTGTTATATGACGCCATTTCAATTTTATATATTTAACCACATGGCCGTCATCGTTTCAGAGCATGTCCAGTTTGATCTGCAGATTGTGCTCCCCTAGATACGAAAGAAATACTTGTATTATAGATCTAATGTTGTCTTTGAAGTTTCCTTCTTGCATTCTGTTGGATCATTAATTCCTGCAGATATTTAGGTATATCCGGACGATGTTGAAAGAAAGCCTTATCCTTGTGATAACAGTTATTAACCCCCCCCCCCCTATCGGTACGATGTTTAAGTAAAAAGTTTAAAGACCCATGAAATTGAAATGCTGAACTCCAGGAGAACAACACTTCGGACCTTCTTGAGCTAATGTTCTCCACTCACATGAAGTGGAATGCTTATATTGAATCAGTCGGTAGATCTACTGCAAGGAAAGTTGGCTCACTGTGTCGTACCAGACAATTCTTTTCGTCAGAATCCTTCTTGCACATTTATAGATCTACTATTGGTACACCCATTCAATACTGCTGCCATATCTGGTTTTGTTCCGCTATGACAGAATTCAAAAGTAGTGTCTGCTATGTAATCTGTCCTGATCTGGCATCTCAGCTTCAATTTCTCACACAACACAATGTGGCTTCCCTCTGTCTTTTTCTGTAAATATTTCTATAGCAAAAGTTCTGATGAGCTCTTCTCGTTAGTGCGTCGACTTCATGAATTAAGCACGCTACTGGATTTGCAAGTAGATCTCACCGTTTTACTGTTGAACGAGCTAGATATATCTGTATCTTCTATTCTAAGTTTCTTTTCTCGCACTTTCCACCTGTGGAACTCCCTTTTGATTTCTTTGTTCCCTGACAACTACAGTCTTCAAAAGGTTTAATGCAACATCAATCGCCATCTTTTGTCTTCTTGAACCCTAGATCCTTTATTGCTCTTTCCTCACTCCTCATTAAAGTCTTCTTATTCTCTTTCAATCCCTGTAAACCCCTGTTTCCTCGCTTGGGGTGAAATGATTAAAAACGTAAAATTTAGAGTAACAAGCATATTATAAAATAGTTTTAAAATACGTAGGATAAATATCATATTCCCATGGGTATATTGGTGCTATTGAAGTTTTCATAATTTTGAAATTTTTATCTCCAGCACATTCTCATTATTTAACAAGTAGAAATGCATTTTATATAACTAGCAGTATAATCCATCTTCAACCGGGTGTTTCATTAATGGGAATTTTTGCCGTTCAATTGGAGCAGTTTAAGTTTAAAGTCAGCCCACTCGAAAATCAATATTAGTAACAACATTTGGGTGCAACTGAGGCACATTCCCCCAAATGAGGGGGGTTAACAATTTAAATTGGGGGCGGACACTGAAAAGGGCCGTTTTTGTGTTCTCAGTCTTGCAAGGAAGGAACCTCTTCCATGGACCGTCAGAATAATAATATACGATAACTTTTATTTATAATTCTAATAATCTTTTACGTTAGATTTCAGCTCTCTGAATTGATTGTACGCTGTTTTTTACAGACATTAAATTTTGCCTTTGATTTTTACGTAATGTGTAAAAGATCAGTTTTTTTCGATTTTTCACCTTCAAGGTTGTAATTTTTTCCAACCAATTTGGACTCAAAACCAGCACTGAAGAATTATCTATCGAACAAAAAAAAATTTTGTCAAAATCGGATGAAAATTGTGGCATAAACAACATCTGATCATACACACACACATTTTGAGAATTACAGATGTAAATAATAATAATAATAACAATAATAAAAACAATAATAATAATAACAATAAACAACAACAATAATATTTACATTAGTCGGACTATTGTCCTCATCTTTGTCGCCATATTTGTCACAATGTTTCGGCCATTGTACGCTCCGGCCTTCTTCAGGTGGTTGGAATTTCAAACCGAACCCTTTATTTCGATCACTGGGGTAGACTGTTCTAGTTCCACGAGTCATGTTTGATGGATGTCAGTTATCAGTTATCTCCTGGTAATCTCAGGGACACATGGCACAGTGGATAAAGGCGTTGGTTAGATCCAGTGACAGACCCAAAGAGTGTGAGTTCAATACCCGGTTCAGGCAGTGGAGAACTTTCAGAGGGAAAATTACCAGGAGATAACTGATAACTGACATCGATCAAACATGGCTCGTGGAACTAGAACAGTCTACCCCAGTGATCGAAATAAAGGGTTCGGTTCGAAATTCCAACCACCTGAAGAAGGCCAGAGCGTACAACGGCCGAAACGTTGTGACAAATATGGCGACAAAGATGAGGACAATAGTCCGACTAATGTAAATACTGTACATAATACCTCATCTCAGAAATATAGACAAACTATAATAATAATAAACTATGCATAGCTCTAATGGCTTTTGGTCTTTTAATTGATTTAATGTGTTGATATATACATGATTTTGGTGAATTAAGGTGGGCTACAGTAAATATCTTGTTTGGTACCAGATTTATTTGTTAGCTGTCTGACCATAACGAATTGGGCATGTCCCATAGTCGTTGATACTTCTGTGCATCTATGGAGTATAGGGAAAGCATCATGGCTGGGTGTTTGTTCTTTTTTTTTTTTTTTTTTTTTTTTTTATAGTTTCAAGGACAGCTTGGGAGTCACATCTAAATACTTGAAAACACCTTCAATTGGTGACCGTCCAAGCAGATTTGATTCCAGAAGCATTTCTGGGCTCCACTTGCAAAGTTATGTGCAGTTTTTGTCAAAACCTTTCACAAAATCATGTATATTAGGCTGTGATACATGTGCCTGGTATCTCCCCTTATCAGATTGGGTATACTAGGCTTTGTAAATTTCTACCCTAGCCTCACTTTGCTGGCGTGCTGCACTCTCAAATAATAAACTCACTTAGAAAGTTTAATTCACTGTTTAGTCAGACTTAGTGTTCCTTTTCAGTTTTTGGACATGCGCCCCCCCCCTTCCCCCAAAAATGGGGCCATGTGTAGCACGAATTTCAAAGTGTGCAAACAAGGAAGGACATGAATCACTTTGTCTCGGGACACACGGGGCATATGCTCTCCACTCTCTCACTCTATTGACAGAGTAAGTTCAACATGTTCGTTTTTTATTTTTTTTAAGGGAACTGTCTTACAAAAGTCCCTTAATTTAACACTCTTTCAGGAAACGATCCTGGAACACTCTCTATACTAAATGTTCTCGATAGATTAAAAATGTTCCCTGTGTCCATTCTGTCGATTTCTTTTGACCAATTCAACATGTGTGCTTTTTGTTCGTCAACCAAAAAAAAACCCACAACCTCAAAAGCTACCCCAAAAACAACAGTTGTTTTCCAGTCATCTATCAAACTTTTTGAAGACATGGCAACAATTCCTGTTGTTCGTTTGCAGGTATAGATGCGACATAGAGAAAATATTTTCATTTAAAATAGGTAACATTTTAATTTGTCTTATGTCTGTAGGAAGTAAACACACACTGACAAGTTAGTCAAAACACACATAGCAGCAGTAGGATTTGGGACTCTGCCGAATTCCAAATTCTACATGTGTGGGAGATTCCGATTGGTCCAATCGCTGTCTCTCTCTCTCTCTGATGCAAATGATGTAGAACTACTGGCCATTTTTTGCCCCCAAGAAGTAAGCAGACAACACGCATTCATCTGTTCCTCTCTTCTGATACCACCTTCTGGACTTCTGCAAGCAGAACTTTCATTCGTCTGTATTCACAAAGCATAAAAGCTTTGTATGTTGTGTATTGTTTGCCAGGTCAATGAATGTTATGTTTGGACTATTATCCTTTTCTCATAATGGCTACTAACATAATTTAGTCAGAAACTTGTTTCTTAATTCATATTTAATTTATAAAAATGCAATACTGTGTTTTCTCATGTATACAAGAACAAAAATTAAAATCAAATGTTTTGGGTGTATTATACACAAGTAAACGTTTTCCAAATTTTTTATTCCACTTAAAAATCCTCTTATTTGAAATAGCAAAATTGCACATGTATTCAGTTTTGCTGACTAAGCAAAGTTTGTTTACATTTTGACTTCCTTGCTTTTAATCAAGTTTTTTCTTTATTCTTAATGACAGACATTTTTCATAGTTTATAATATATAGAAATATAGTCTTTATCAAACAGGAAAGTTTGATAAATTAATTACCCAGTAATACATTTTAAGGTGTTATAGTGTTTTTCCAAGCATAGCTTAGATGTGGCACAAGGCCGAAATTAGGGGGGCACCTAGTGAGAATCAAACTCACTACTCAGTCATAATTGTTCTAGCGAGACAAGCTTGCTAACCATTACACCACCTTGAGGTGCCCTATTTTAAGGTGTTATATCTCGTTAGCACCTTTCCCCGAGAATAAGTTTTGAAACACGCAGTGGCTAAACAGCTGGTTCCTTTCTGCTCTTTAATATCATGAAAAATTAAATATTTTAGTGAAATATATTTATGCTGCAGGAGTGCTGGTTGATCTGTGTTTAAGTTTGAAAACACGTGCTTCTTGGTATATTTATCCCACAACAAAAATGGCGGACTCAGAATGTGAGTCCGGATAACAAAAGTGGACAAAGTAACAACAAAAATATATTATAAATACACACATGATAATGTCTGTATTTACAAAACAAATGTCTACATAGACAATAGAATATTGTTGCATGTGATAAAACAATGAAAATATTTAAAGAGTAAAGAACGTGTTTAGTTCAGTATAGGAGAAAGTCCTAGAGAAAATGAAACGAAAGATGTGTGCATGCATGTTACCCAGTGGGAAAAGGGTTTTTCTCTTTTGACTTACATCTTAGCGTCCCTGAGTGAAATAGGAAAAAAGTGCAAATTACTATAATTTGTACATTATTTATCATCTCTCAGTTGCGTCTCTGTCCTTGGACAGAGTGTGCTCAGGCGCTTCTCTGTCAAAGGACAGAGGGGCAACTGAGAAAATAATACTGAGAGGTGCCCAGCCCTGGGGAACACCTGCCCGGGGCCGCACCCTCCCATTGCACAAGAGGGAGGGATCGGTGCTCGCACCGAGGCCAGCACAACCGACGGTTGCGGGGGGTGTGGGCAATTTTTGTCCCCGCCCGGGTGCATGCGCTCGGGGCCCCACTTTAAAAAGACCTTGTGTCACATCTCATTCTCGTGGGGGAATGAGTAAACACCAAAATAGGAAAAAAGAGGATGACAGAGAATGTTACTGCCTATTTATAGGCTTAGAGAACGTCCTCTAGTGACGTTTTTTTTGTTTTGTTTTTTTAAGGAAAGTAAGTAGTGTAACACCAATTGTACGACATAGATATTTTAATGGATAATTTGGTAAAAGAAAAGTTTACATAGAGATAACCAGGATTGCTTTGCAGATGTAGAGAGGCCCAAGGCCATTCCACTTGTGAGTCCCACTCCAGATCCCCCCCCCCCCATTTTCATGAGGAGAGGAAAATAGAAGAGTGTTAAATTAAACAATTTGAATAAAACCGGGGATGATGAAGGGTGTTTAAAAATATTAGACACTTTGGCAGGAGAGGCGCCCAGAAAATTTGGTAATTATGAAATAAAATTCAATTGAAAATTGATTTTAGGGCTGTTCTGGAATGGCGGTTTGGAGGCTATATAGTTTTTGCTTCTTCAAAAAGAAAGAACTACTTAAAATTTAATTTATTTATGATTCTTTTTAGTGAAATAATGATTTGAAAAGAAGATACAGAAACTTTAACTTAAATAGATTTTATTTGCTTGAATGAAAACGATAGAGTATAGTAATTAAATAAATACTTATTTTTAAAAAAATATTTATTTAAAAATATTGGAGTGGGCTAAGCCCCCCTCCCCCCTCCAGAAAGTACAGCCCTGATATTGTTGCAGTGGGGTTTATCTATACTGGAATCCATGATTTTTTTTTTAGTTAATATTTATTTAAACGTATGGGGTTGTTACCCCCTCCAGAAAGTACGACAAAAAAAATGGGGGCATGTGTAGATGTCCCTCTCTCTGATGCAAACGATGTAAAACTACTAATTTTATGTAAATTTTGCTGACTCAAAGAAAAACAAGATTTTTAACTATGCTAGAAAGGATTAAAAAAATTTTTAAATATTCAAAAAATACGTTGGTCTTTTCCTCTTAATAACAAACATTTAGACAATAAAAAATTGCTTAATCAAGTTTGGAGCCTTTTTTCATCAGTGTATGCTCTTTTTTTAGTGAAGTATTTACCTGAAGTATTGAGGGATAATGACAAGGAAACACATGTTATATTTATTTTTTAACAAAACAAGATAAGGAATTTATTCACAAATTTACACATTTGAAGTTGTCAGCAGCTTGTTTCAGGAAAAAGGAATCAAATATTTAAAGTTCGTAGTTTCGATGAATTGTCAAGAAGAGAAAATGTTCATATTAAATCATCGAGCATAAAGTAATATTTCAAAATGTTTAAAACAAATTGAGAGAGTTCATTTTTCAAATAAAAGTTATACGGTGGTATTCAACATGAATGAAAAGATATATTTTAAGGTCTTTAGCTTTGGAGTTGAATAGAGTTCTTTGAAGTTGCCCTGCTCTCATTGGAGGCTGATAATGTATCACCATGTAATTTTAACACTGGTGTTATTCAGATGTGTGGAACTCTGTTTTCTTTCTGCCTTCATTCAACTTTTTACACCAAAAAGCAATTTGACATCAGCTTGTTACTTTTTTTTTTTCAGTTTGTAAGCTCCCTTTTCCATTGGTCAAAATAAATTTTTACATAACCTCGTTAAACTTTGCCTTGGTCTTTTCTTCAACCCGGAGCCAATCCCTTTTTCTATTGGTCAAAATAAATTTTCACACAAGCTCATGAATTTGAAAAAGTGAAGTTATTTTTATTTCGTATTCACCACATATAAACAGCCTTGTAGGTAAATCTGGTACTGGGGATAACTGTACTACAGTATCAAGAAAATACGGTAGGTGATATTTGATCTGCCATTTCCATGAGACCAACACTGTCCCCCCTGCACTACATGTGCACAAATGTGTATTGAGTTGTCAAAGTGAACGAATATTTAATGGCTGGCGTGACATAAGAACTAATCATGATTGATATCTGTCGGAAGATGGAGTTCTCAATCTTTGTAGTTGAGAGCACAGGGTATTGTAACCGTGACCAGTAAAGTTACAGAAAAAAGTCACAATTTATGGTGACTGATAATAAAATCACGGGGAAAAAGTTAGAGAAACTTTAAGTGACATAAAACAGAAAATATTTCAAATCAGTTATTAACTGGCAATAGTGTTTGTTTTAATTTTAGTTATCAAGTTGGAGCTTAGAAGGTACTCGGGAAGCCTAGTTGTGTAATATATCGAATAGGCAATGCTCTCGAGTCTCTAAGATTGAAGTTGACCTCATATCCTGTGTTGAATTAATTGGTTTGCTTTAATTAATTAATAAACGATCTCAATTCCAATTCTGATGAAAACCGAAATTGACGTTAAACTTTTTATAAAGATTTATTTTTTTTAATGGTTTTACTTGATTTAATATTTAAATTTAATTGTAATTGATTATCATTTCTTTTTTTTTTTAAAGATCAGTTTCATATCTTAATTTATTATTTTAATACATAATTTTATAATTGAATCGTTTTGTCCTCAGGAGGTCACATGACCACCTGTCGTTTGTTGTTACAATGAATTACTATTGAAAAACAGACAAAAACCCTATAGATCCTAAAATACTCGACCGAATTCGACCATTTTTCGATTCAATTCAGGACACAAACAAACATAATCCAGGGTTATTTTGCGGATAAAAAACTTTATTTAAGCACTTAATTCAGCTTTTATCTTTGTAACGGTCTCTACGTTGTCCTTTTTTTTTTTTTTGGCATAAAGTTAAAAAAAAAATGCCACCTTAAATTATATTTTCACTAAATCAAAGTATTGTTGCAATATTTTCCAGATTATTATTATTATGCCCCTTGATTCTTTGGGGAACATATGGTCGCAACAACACCTCTCCAACGGATGCGGTTCTGGGCTATCTGCTTCAGCTCGGCCCATGTCATGCCAGCTACTTTAACCTCCACATCAACACTTCTGCGCCAAGTCTGTTTTGGCTGAACCACTTTTCGCTTCCCTTGTGGATTCCAGTCAAGGCCTTGCCCGGTGACACTAGAGGTAGTTTTATGGTGTGTGTGACTGATCCATCCCAATTTCCGTTTCTTGATGTCATTCTCGATCGGGGCTTGTCTGGTTCTGTCCCGCAGTTGGTCGTTGGAGATGACTTCCAGCCACGTGATATTAAGGATGTTCCTGAGACATCGGTTGGTCAATGGCTGAAGTTTGTGGGTGTTGGTCTTGGTTAGCTGCCAGGTTTCTGAGCCATAAAGTTGGACCGACTTGACGTTGGTGTCGAAGATCCGGATCTTGTTTTCAAGATAGTGACTCAGACACAAGTGTTCCTTAAACTCAGAGTTGGCTATTTTATAATCAAGTAATTTGCTATGAAATAGAACTAAAAACACTAAACAAACTGTAACATATACGTTAAACTTGTTGTATTAGGTTTTTTGTTTATATTTTAATATATATTTTTTAATTTGCACTCTTTCTTCCAGTGTTAGTTTAGTTTACTTGCTGCTTACATTCATTTATTAGATTGGGGCGTGTCATTTTTTATTACTGGCATTTCTCTTCTTGCTTCTACGAAACAATTTTGAATTTCTCTTTTCATTTATTAAGTTGTCCTCCAGCCCCCTTTTCTTTACTCCACTTGGTGTCGCCTTTTTCTCCTATCGCCTCTCCTCTCGGTGTCGCCTTTTTCTCCTTTCGCCTCTCCCATCAGTGTCACCTTTTTCTCCTATCGCCTCTCCTCTCGGTGTCGCCTTTTTCTCCTATCGCCTCTCCCATCAGTGTCGCCTTTTTCTCCTATCGCCTCTCCCATCAGTGTCACCTTTTTCTCCTATCGCCTCTCCCATCAGTGTCGCCTTTTTCTCCTATCGCCTCTCCTCTCAGTGTCGCCTTTTTCTCCTATCACCTCTCCCATCAGTGTCACCTTTTTCTCCTATCGCCTCTCCTCTCAGTGTCGCCTTTTTCTCCTATCGCCTCTCCCTTCGGAGGTGCCTTTTTCTCCTATCGCTTCTCCCTCGGTGTTGCCTCTTTCTCCTATCGCCTCTCCCATCAGTGTCACCTTTTTCTCCTATCACCTCTCCCATCAGTGTCGCCTTTTTCTCCTATCGCCTCTCCTCTCAGTGTCACCTTTTTCTCCTATCGCCTCTCCCTTCGGAGGTGCCTTTTTCTCCTATCGCTTCTCTCTCGGTGTTGCCTCTTTCTCCTATCGCCTCTCCTCTCAGTGTCGCCTTTTTCTCCTATCGCCTCTCCCTTCGGAGGTGCCTTTTTCTCCTATCGCTTCTCCCTCGGTGTTGCCTCTTTCTCCTATCGCCTCTCCTATCAGTGTCACCTTTTTCTCCTATCACCTCTCCCATCAGTGTCGCCTTTTTCTCCTATCGCCTCTCCTCTCAGTGTCACCTTTTTCTCCTATCGCCTCTCCCTCGGTGTTGCCTCTTTCTCCTATCGCCTCTCCTCTCAGTGTCGCCTTTTTCTCCTATCGCCTCTCCTCTCGGAGGTGCCTTTTTCTCCTATCGCTTCTCCCTCGGTGTCACCTTTTTCTCCTATCACCTCTCCCATCAGTGTCGCCTTTTTCTCCTATCGCCTCTCCTCTCAGTGTCACCTTTTTCTCCTATCGCCTCTCCCTTCGGAGGTCCCTTTTTCTCCTATCGCTTCTCTCTCGGTGTTGCCTCTTTCTCCTATCGCCTCTCCTCTCAGTGTCGCCTTTTTCTCCTATCGCCTCTCCCTTCGGAGGTGCCTTTTTCTCCTATCGCTTCTCCCTCGGTGTTGCCTCTTTCTCCTATCGCCTCTCCCATCAGTGTCACCTTTTTCTCCTCTCACCTCTCCCATCAGTGTCGCCTTTTTCTCCTATCGCCTCTCCTCTCAGTGTCACCTTTTTCTCCTATCGCCTCTCCCTTCGGAGGTGCCTTTTTCTCCTATCGCTTCTCCCTCGGTGTTGCCTCTTTCTCCTATCGCCTCTCCTCTCAGTGTCGCCTTTTTCTCCTATCGCCTCTCCTCTCGGAGGTGCCTTTTTCTCCTATCGCTTCTCCCTCGGTGTTGCCTCTTTCTCCTATCGCCTCTCCCATCAGTGTCACCTTTTTCTCCTATCACCTCTCCCATCAGTGTCGCCTTTTTCTCCTATCGCCTCTCCTCTCAGTGTCACCTTTTTCTCCTATCGCCTCTCCCTTCGGAGGTGCCTTTTTCTCCTATCACTTCTCCCTCGGTGTTGCCTCTTTCTCCTATCGCCTCTCCTCTCAGTGTCGCCTTTTTCTCCTATCGCCTCTCCTCTCGGAGGTGCCTTTTTCTCCTATCGCTTCTCCCTCGGTGTTGCCTCTTTCTCCTATCGCCTCTCCCATCAGTGTCACCTTTTTCTCCTATCACCTCTCCCATCAGTGTCGCCTTTTTCTCCTATCGCCTCTCCTCTCAGTGTCACCTTTTTCTCCTATCGCCTCTCCCTTCGGAGGTGCCTTTTTCTCCTATAGCTTCTCCCTCGGTGTTGCCTCTTTCTCCTATCGCCTCTCCTCTCAGTGTCGCCTTTTTCTCCTATCGCCTCTCCCTTCGGAGGTGCCTTTTTCTCCTATCGCTTCTCTCTCGGTGTTGCCTCTTTCTCCTATCGCCTCTCCCATCAGTGTCACCTTTTTCTCCTCTCACCTCTCCCATCAGTGTCGCCTTTTTCTCCTATCGCCTCTCCTCTCAGTGTCACCTTTTTCTCCTATCGCCTCTCCCTTCGGAGGTGCCTTTTTCTCCTATCGCTTCTCCCTCGGTGTTGCCTCTTTCTCCTATCGCCTCTCCTCTCAGTGTCGCCTTTTTCTCCTATCGCCTCTCCTCTCGGAGGTGCCTTTTTCTCCTATCGCTTCTCCCTCGGTGTTGCCTCTTTCTCCTATCGTCTCTCCCATCAGTGTCACCTTTTTCTCCTATCACCTCTCCCATCAGTGTCCCCTTTTTCTCCTATCACCTCTCCTCTCAGTGTCGCCTTTTTCTCCTATCGCCTCTCCCTTCGGAGGTGCCTTTTTCTCCTATCGCTTCTCCCTCGGTGTTGCCTCTTTCTCCTATCACCTCTCCTCTCAGTGTCGCCTTTTTCTCCCATCGCTTCTCCCCTCGATGTCGCCTTTTTCTCCCATCACCTCTGCACACCACCCCAACTACCACTTTAAAGCAGAACATTATTATTGAATTTCTCTGAGTGATTCGTGGTAAGACCTCCAATGAAATACTGAGGACACATATTTGAACTGAATGCAGTATTTTTTCATTCTTTTCTTTTTTTTTTTCCATTTCAAGCAATATTTTCTATAAAGAAAAAAATTCTTAGAAAATTAATCTTGTCATTAATACTTGAAATATTCTGTTTAAGTGGAAGTGACACTAAACCTGTCTACTCTGCAGTTCAGACTGTCAAGAAGTTCAACACAAACTCTCCCAATTCCATATAACATTTTCAAAGATTTGTCTCCTATCTCTCTCTTTCTCTCTCCCTTTTATATTTATTCAATTCTGTTCAATCTATAATGTATGAACCCCCCTCCTTCTGCCCTTTTCTTGAACTAACATCTTTTTCTTTCTTTTATTCTTTTTGTTAAGCTATTTAATTGAAATACCTTTTCAAGATTCAGATTCTGTTACCAATTCCGAGTAAGTGATATTATTTTCACTTGTTGGACATTGTTTGCTTTCTTCTTGTTTAAGCTGAAAATATGACAATGGGTGTCAGAATTGAGGATGACTTGCATTTTTTTTTTTCTGTCTCTAAAATGATGTACATTTGTCACCTCACATGGCAGAGAGTTCTCTAGGCTTTGTTTTGGGGAAAAACCTGATTTCCAGGAAAGCGCCAATGCAGCAATCATTAGATTTGAAATCAATGTCGACACATCAATAACAGCTCTCATCATAGATTTGAAAAAAAAAAAAAACTCTAAATGCAGCAATTAATGTTTCTTTAGACTTCTCATCTCTCTCTCACTCTCTTTGTGGTCTTTGTAAACATTTTAAAACTGGCATTGTCCACATCTTAGGAGATGTGTAAAGGAAGACTCTTTTATTTGTGATATGGGTCATGTGTTTGCAGAAAACAGGTATTTCTGGTTTTTCTTGCTGAAGGGATTCATTTTACTTCTAACTGTAATTGTAATAGCTTTATTGTTCTCACTCCTTAATAATCATTTACTTTTTCTTATTCTTTCACCTCTCTAGCCTTAGTGTCTTTATTGCTTTACTTGGGGTGAAATGATTAAAAAAATATAAATAGTAGCGTCCATTCAGTACATTCCACACAGATGTCATATTTAAAACATTATTACTAATTTTATAATTTAATATTTAATCCAATTCTGTTGCAGATATACCTATTTATAAGCTTCTTTTAGCATAAAGCCATAATTGTCACTCTTTTTTAAGGATCAAGCATCCTATATAAAGATCTACTGGATTAGCTTGTTAACCATTACCTGATAAAGAGATGCCTGGGATGCCTGCTGTAGAGTAATGAATAGTAAGTTAGTTTCATAAGACATTTGTTGGGCCCTTCAGATCTCTAAATGTCTACCAGACTGAGTTAAGGTAAATAAAATAGGTTCTTATCGATAGAATAACCAACTGTAAGGATCTCACTGTCTGTGGATTGTCATGTGGATCTTGCTTTCTGTGTATTGCTAACCACATGGACCTCACAGTCTGCGGATTAAGTGGTTTACTTTTATTTAAAAGAAAACTACTGTGTATACTAGTATATCATGCGACTTTTGATGACCTATTTTTTATGCTAATTTTAAGGGTGTAACAACATACTTGAAATATAAAATTAGTGTATGTACTGATGGCTCTGTTTATGCTGTTGACCAAGCTATATATCCATTTACTGTGGTCAAATTAGCTTCAAAATTAGGTCTTCAAATGTTGCATGATACGCAAGTATATACGGTATTTGGAAAAAATATATTTTAAAGGAATAAAACCAAGAAACGCACATAAAAAAAAAACACAGACATAAGTCTTAATAGTACTTTTTAAAAGAAATGATGAACTCAAATGTCCACAAATTCTTAGACATCAGATGACACTTTAAGCATTTCTCCTAGCCTTAAGTGGGAGGTACAAACAAAACACGTTCTAATTGAAAGCATTAAAATTTCAGTTCCTTTTTTTTTTTTTAAATAGACTATCAACCAAGACAAGATCTAGTAAGCCCAACTATTTTACCCATAACTGATGGGGAGAAAAGTGGATTCATGCTTTTATCTCCACATGTTAATTTAAAATGGGTATGTGGCCAAGTGGTTAGAATGTTCACTTTCCAACCATGAGACTCAGGTTTGAATCTCAATGTGATTGATTTTTCAGGAAGGTGACTTGATGTCATCAGCCTGGTGAGGTGATCCCAGAAGGCATCATCTTTGGAAAATGCCCGAAAGCCATATCACAAGTTGATCCAAGCTTTGTGAGTGAAATTAGGTAGATAGAACTATTTTGAAGCCATCAATGGTTGTGCTAGTCACAAGTCATCGTGAACGAAGGTTTGCACGTACTGACTTTGTTCCGACTGCTGATCACACCAGATGATGCCCTCTCTCTCTCTCTCTCTCTCTCCCAGAAACTAACTAAACAGTTGCAAAATAAATCACAGGTAGGATACCTAGGTGTTGAGCAAACACAAATTTGCCTGAGTAGGCATCTGCAACAGGGATTGGCTAGCTAAACTAGTAGATTAGGCATACTCAGATATGAGCAGCCAGCCATTATTAGAGTGAAATGAAAATATTCTGTTTCAGCCAGAAATTGAACTCTTCTCGCTGATTCCATTTTGTGTACTTTTAACTGTTTGGCTACCTGCACCCTAATTCTCAAACAAACTTCTGTGTAGATTATGAGGACATGTCAAAAAGCATTATTATTCTTCCATTATGATGGTTGAATTGAGTGCACCTAATTGAACAGAACTTTTCCATTTTCCTGTATCACAAGAACATCTATGTATCTAAACCAAATAAAAGGAAAATAACCCATCTTTCCATACAGACTGTATTCTTGAGGAAGAATTGATTATCCAAATAATGTTGGAACAACAGAAGCAATGGAATTAATCATTTTCGAATAACTTGTCTTGAAATTACAGAAAGTATCCTTCCAGTTTGATTGAAAAGTATTCCTTCTTATCTTTGCAACAAAGTCGATCCTAAAAGAATGACTGTCTCCCCCTTATAGATCAGTTAAATAGCTTTTTCCTAGTAGAGTTGATTCTGAATCTTTTAAACTCTGTTGGATATCATCTTTGTTCTCTGTATTCTGGGGCCTGAGACCAAATTTGCAGTTGCCTCTAAAAACATTTTAAAGCAATTATGATTTTGGTAGCTTAAGAATTTGCTTTAAACAAAATACAATGAATGAAATTACACTGAAAATTAATTTTTTCCAATATTCCAGTAGTTTAAGGAATTCCAGATACAAATCATTTGTCTATAGATTATTTCTAAACATTTTATGAATATGTTAGTTAACCCTTTGAAACTGTAATACTAATATTTGGGACTGTGCGTTATTATACTGCACACTATATATGTCCTCAAGGAAACAGCACAGTGGATAAAGGCATTAGTTAGATTTAGTGTCAGGACCCAAAGAGTGTGAGTTCAATACCCAGTTAAGGCAGTGGAGAACTTGGAAAGGGGAATTAACAGGAGATAACTGACATCCATTAAACATGGCACGTGAAACTAGAACAGCCTACCCCAGTGAGCAAAATAAAGGATTCAGTTTGACATTCCAACCACCTGAAGAAGGCCAAAGTGTTCAAGGGTTGAAACTTTGTAATAAATATGGCGACAAAAATAAGGACAATAGTCTGAATAATGTAAATTGTGTGTACACTATATATTCACTATTCCGGACGTTGGAAGACCATTTATGAACAATAAAATGTATAAAAAGGTGGTAGACACCAACTTCGTTTACACCCTGTTGTCTGGGGCTTCAGAATATACTGACTGCACCTCTGTAGACGGGTAAGAACTACATTCAACGGCAAGGAGGTTTTGAGGAGCATGGAACCACCCCTTAATTGCCGGTGTTCCCAGGTCCACCCTAACTCAAGGTGGTAGCACCTATTAGGGTCCCAGCTATAGGCAAATGGTTATCTCCAAACTGGGATCAAGACACTATGAAAGTGTAAAAATAGAATTTAATACGAGCAATACATTTTTGGAAAAAAATTACTTCCAGGAATACATTTTTGGAAAAAAAAATTATTACCAGCGATAAAAGTTTTGTCAGCATTAAAGAACCCATTGAGGTTGATATGCCATAAAACAAACCAAACCAACTTTCTTTTAAGGGATTGATGTTGTATCTTAACACAAAGATGTCTGCATACTGAAACAAAGTTTTAATGTATTTTGTGCTCTTTGGGGTGGGGATGGGCTCAGGTGGCTTTGGTTGTGGTGGAATGGATAATGGTTCCAAATGAGAAATCGGAGATCTGTGTTCGAATTCCAGTCAGGTTCATTACGATCACTTACAAGAAAATACTCTTGAGGTAAAATATAAATCCTTCTCTTCTCCCCCCCCAGCTATGGGTTGAATAACAGGACAGACTGGGTCCTATATCCTTGGTTGGCATCCTGTCTACCACAGACAGAAACTGCAACCTACTGCAGGAAAATCTCCCGCCTAGTCAGCCATGAATCGAAAGAAATCTGATCACCCAAGTGTATCACATATGGAACTGAGAGAAGAATACACGGAAAGCAAAGTAGGCCATTTTGTTAAATGCATGACATTTGTTTCAGGTTTAACGGGTGGCAGGAGGTCACGGTTCAAAGTGCAGTGCAGTTATTTTGTATATTCTGTACAGTGACAGTTTGCAAGTGAGGTTGATCTTCATTCGGTACTCGAGAGATAAACTTTGGAAAAATACCCAGTGTCCAAAATCATTTCTACATATATCATTGGTTTACTTTTGTTTTTGCATTTTTTGTGTGTTTACCTTCAGATGTTGACAGTTAACACATGTACAACAGGATGTTGGCAGTTACCAGATGTACAAAAAGAAAACGACTTTAAATGCAATCAAATATGGCCGACATTCCATTTACACTCTATGCAGCATCCAACGTTTTTTCAGTATTTTCTGCTGCTTTTTAATATTTAATAAAATAGCTTTGGAACAAGTCCAACTGCTAAATGATGCATTCTTGGACAAGTCTGATATTTAAAAAAAACAAAGTAATTTACATCAGCTTTATCTGACATTTTTTAATGGATAATGCTATATATAAATTGTCACTTTTCTTGTCTGTCTTCTGGTTTTCTGCCAAACTGAAGGAAAAAGCATTGGGTACTGTAAAAACATACAACTGTTGGACTGTAATGTGTTTGCTGGAGGTAGTTGATATGGTCAAATGCAAAACCAGTAATAGAACTTTTCAACAAACAGAATTGACAAAGCTTGCAAGAAGAAGAAAAGATGAGGGCCAAAAATAATATGAAGCAAGCAAAAAATATATGCAAGGCAAATTAACCGAAATAAGGCAAAAAGTTCACAAACAAGTAAATTCGGATAAGTGAGCATAGTATTCTGACTTCATGACAAGACAGACCAGGACTGAGTTGTATGAAACGGAGAGCTGACCTGTTTTATTGACTAGGAAGAAATCCCAGCATGCATTTGTATGCTTCTGTCTATAAATTGGGGAGGAGAAAGTATTTTGCATTCATTCCTATTAGATTGGTACCAACAACTAGTTTTGTTTAATTGCTTAATCCATGCAATTTCACTATTGTTTCTGATTTTTAAAATTCTGTTTAGTTTAGTGAATTAATGGTCAGTGAATTGAACTTGTTTTCTCCTACTGTATGGAGAGGAGCAGATGTAACAGAATCATACTTAAAACTACTGTTAAGTGAGTGGCCATAGTTAAACGTAAATAAATGGCAAAACTGCCCCAAAAAAACAGAATTAACAAAGTTGGTAATAAACAAGAAAAAAGAACACGGAAAAATGTAAACATAATATAAATCAAGCAAACGATATATGGAAGGCAAATTAGCAATAATAAGGTGAAGCAACAGTAATATGGCAAAAAGTTCACAAACTAAGAATTGAGGTTGACACACAAGCAAATTTGTATAAATGAATATAGTGTTCTGATTTCAAGATAAGACAGACAGGGATTGAGTCATATGAAACTGAGAACTATCCTATTTTATTGGCTAGAAAGAAATCCCAGCATGCATCTGTGTGCTTCTGCCTATAAATTGGGGAGGGACAGTATATTGCAATCATTCCCCCCTGGATTGAAACCAGCACAACTCCTATTGGTAATATCAGTACTATTGCTGCAATCTCAGATTCATTGCTATATATTCTTTATTAAATATTCGTATTAAAATCCTCTTATTTGAGAAAAGAAGTTAGATGTTATCTTTCTAGACTTTGTTTTTAATCATTTCATCCAAAGCAAGACAAAAAAGCCACTAAAGTTGCAAGGGGTGACTTGGCATGGATAGTAATTTCAGTAAGGAGAAAGAACATTAAACAAACAGAATTCAGGAAGACAAAATTGTAAATGACATTGCATTTAAACTTTTGAAGATTGTAGATGGCAGGGAAGTAAGAAATCAGAAGAGTTTCAAGTGTGAGAAAATAAATTATTAAAATAGAATTTATGGTTGCATCTAGTTATTTCAACAGTAAAACAATGGTACCTAGTTTCCAATATAGTTGAATGCTTAAATTCATGCTGTCGCTGTACCAATGAGGAAAGCTTATTAGAACAATTACTGTAAAAATATTTATAGAAAAAAAACAGTGGGAAGCCATTTCATGGTGGTAAGAAAACGATTGAAGTAGAGATGCCAGGTCATGACCGATAACATTACAGACTCAAATTTGGATTTTGTTGAAAATTTCAAGATATATAGCTGAAGCATTGTTATATACGGTACCTATGAACACTAATGGATATGTTCCAATCCTCATAAATACTGTGGACACTATTGTAAATGGGGGGGGGGTAATATGCTGTCGAAGTAGTCCACCACTAGCAGTGGTTTGCCTACTTCATATCTTTGGTGAGTGTTGTATTTTGTTGATGTTATAAAGATTACTATTTCATTTACAACTCCGTTTTGGTTATTCCTCTTTCAGTAACCCTTTCTAGGTTACAACATTAACAGAATGGGATAGAAAGAAAGTAAGAAGGGACAAAGAAAGAAAGCAAGAAAGGACAAAAAGGAAACAAAAATATGAAGAGAAAATCTCAAGGAAAAATAAATAAGTAAATAGATATAGAAAGAAAGAAAGAAACAAACAAACTGCTAGAGTTTATCTATGAACACTAATGATTACTCCCAATCCTCATAAATATGTTGGACACTATTGTAAGTGGGGGTAATATACTGCTGAAGTAATCTACCACTGGCAGTGGTTTACCTACTTCATGGCACTGGCGAGTATTGTATTTTGTTGATGTTATAAAGATTACCATTTCATTTCCAACCTCTCTTTTGGTTATTCCTCATTCTGTAATTCTTTCTAGGTTACAACAAGCACCATACCAGATATGATAGCAATGCACATACAAATGGTAGATTTTTAAATATTGGCAAGATGGATTCTTATGAGACACTAAAAAGAAAAGTAGACGATTTGAACTTAAATGAGTCCAAACAGCTTGATGTTGATTATGAACTGTGTCAATGTTGAGTACTCATCACATCACATCACATCACAAGTCCCATCACCCTTTAAGGCCATAGTGACACCACATGTCCTGCAGCCATAACTGCAGTGGTGTGTTTAGGATAAAATAGCCTGATGGAGCTCATTTCTTTGTAGGTTGTTTTAAATTTAGTTTGTTTTTTTTTGTTTGTTTGTTGTTGTTTTTTTTTTTTGTCTCCTAGACTAGTCACCACCTTCTGGCAAGAGAGCCCTGTCATTTAACCCATACCTAGGAAGAGAAGAGATAAATTTACACCTTTCCCAAGTGTATTTGTGCATGGGGCAATCTCCTCACAGATGAAGAAGAAACACAAAGCAGGAGAAATATAGTTCTACAGAAGGATGCTGAGAATACCATAAAGTGGACATGTGAGCAATGACAGTTTCAGAGAAAATGCAAACAAAAAGGCCACTTAGAAATCAGAAAGAGACAACTGAAATTTCTAGGGCACATAATGAGGAAAGAGGACTTAGAAAATTTAATACTCACAGGACAGGTTGAAGGCAAGAGAAACGGAGGAAAGCAATGAACAACCTACTTAATGAACTTTAGTAAATGGCTGGCAGAACAGGAATTCGATGAGGGGAAATTGTGGAGAGCCATGATAGCAGACATGCTGAAAGAATATGACACATTTTTTTTTTTTTTTTTTTCGTGTCACCCCAAGCAAGGCTGGAGGCCACTATCACGCAAGGGGTTATAGAAGGGTTGGAGGAAGAGCAGATAGGAGTGGTAAAGGAGAGGATGTGGTGAAAGAGAAAGACAGTGGGTCGATCAAGGCAAGGGGGTTACAGAAGATTTGGAGCGAGAGCAGATAGGAATGAAAAATGAAAGGATGTGGAGAAGGGAAGTGGATAGATCAAGGCAACTGGAGATGTCGATTGACGCTACACTTAGACCGTTGGAGATTGCATTTGTCAGGGAAACAGTAATAGGGAAGGGAGTTCTATAGGCGAGATGTGCGAGACATGAAGCTATTGGAGTAGAAGAGACGTCTACATCTAACAGTTTCCACGGTGTAGGGGTGGGAGCGGGATGCCAGCCTCGTGGGGCGTTTAAATTCACGAGGCCTGGGGACAAGCGAAAGCAGCTCCTCGGAGCAATTACCGTGAAAGTACTTGTAAAAAAGGCAGAGCGAGGCAACATCGCGTCTGTGAGAGAGCGACTGCAGACGAGATGACAGTAGAAGAATAATGAATTAGGCCAGAATTCAAACTCTGCTAGCTGATTTCTTTTTTCCGAGCCACTAACCATTATACAAGCCAAATTTCTTAGAGATTGCCTTCCTTTGTGTGCCTTCAGGACGTAGGTAATCGTGGATTTCCACAACTTCCTGTCCTTTGTAGTGATTAATAAATTTCAGTTTTTTGTTATTTTCTCCAGATCCTGTTCCACCATCAATTTAGTCAGACTCACTGAATATGTTATGCATCGTTTTCCTTTGTACCTCTTCCCCTCTACCTGTCCTGTGAGTATTAAATTTTACACATGCAAAAAACAAGAACAGGTACCGTTTACCTAGAGTGATGATGAAAATGACTTCTGAGACAGTTCTACAGAACACAGCCTCCCAGTGGAGAGTACACAAGAAACTTCAGGCATTATTTCAAAGTCTGGTGTCTAGCTTCAGAAATATTGAGCTAGTCTCAATTTAATCAGAGGAAATAGGACAACAGCAGGTGCAGAAATGCACTTGCACCATTAAATTAATACATAAACCTGCACACATGAATGTTTATATGCAACATGTTCTTATATACGAAGGTTAGTTAAAAAGTAATTTTAACATATACATCAAGATATAACTATACATCACAGTTCCACATCCCTACTTCTCAACATGGTCACCACCTCTTTTAATGGCAGTGTTCCACCTACGAATCAGGGCATGTATCCCAGCTTTGTAAAACTCAGCTGGGTGCTGATGTAGCCAATTCCTTATAGCAGTTTTCACTTCTTCAAACACACCTGACTTATCACCATAATACTTCTATTGCTTTGATCCGATGAAAGATGCAGTGAGGTGCAAACATGGTAGTGAAGAAGAAGTGAAAACCACAGTGGAATTAGATTTGTGCTAGATACTCTAAAATAGTGGTATTACTTAAAAGAATATTTTTATTGACAAACAAAAGATAGCTATTCTAGTTTATTTAAAGAATTTGCAATAGGTTTACATATAGCTATTTAAATGTTGCTAGAATATACATACAACCCATGTACAACTTTCATCATTCTTTCATTCTGCCTTATGCCAGTCAGAAAAAAAAAACAGCCTCTTTAAGCAGTCATTTGGCTCTCAGTTATATGATACTCTAAAATATTAGTATTACTTAAAAGAATATCTTTATTGACAAACAAAAGATAGCTATTCTAGTTTATTTAAAGAATTTGCAATAGGTTTACATATAGCTATTTAAATGTTGCTAGAATATACATACAACCCATGTACAACTTTCATCATTCTTTCATTCTGCCTTATGCCAGTCAGAAAGAAAAAACAGCCTCTTTAAGCAGTCATTTGGCTCTCAGTTATATGATACTCTAAAATATTAGTATTACTTAAAAGAATATCTTTATTGACAAACAAAAGATAGCTATTCTAGTTTATTTAAAGAATTTGCAATAGGTTTACATATAGCTATTTAAATGTTGCTAGAATATACATACAACCCATGTACAACTTTCATCATTCTTTCATTCTGCCTTATGCCAGTCAGAAAAAAAAAAAACAGCCTCTTTAAGCAGTCATTTGGCTCTCAGTTATATGATACTCTAAAATAGTGGTATTACTTAAAAGAATATTTTTATTGACAAACAAAAGATAGCTATTCTAGTTTATTTAAAGAATTTGCAATAGGTTTACATATAGCTATTTAAATGTTGCTAGAATATACATACAACCCATGTACAACTTTCATCATTCTTTCATTCTGCCTTATGCCAGTCAGAAAAAAAAAAAACAGCCTCTTTAAGCAGTCATTTGGCTCTCAGTTATATGATACTCTAAAATAGTGGTATTACTTAAAAGAATATTTTTATTGACAAACAAAAGATAGCTATTCTAGTTTATTTAAAGAATTTGCAATAGGTTTACATATAGCTATTTAAATGTTGCTAGAATATACATACAACCCATGTACAACTTTCATCATTCTTTCATTCTGCCTTATGCCAGTCAGAAAAAAAAAAACAGCAGTCATTTGGCTCTCAGTTATATGAGGGTGAGTCAAAAAGTAATTCAATTTGTTTTTTATTAGAAATAAAGAACACAATCAAACATATTGTACAACCATAATATTTGCTCTTCAGTGTCTCTTTCATAGGTATGATGATAAACTACATCCGGCATCAAAGAAAAATCAGGAGGTTTTTCAGGAGCATGAAACCACCTCTTAATTGCTGCTGATCACAGGTTCACTCTGACCCAGGGTGGTAGCACCTGTTAGGCTCCCAGCTATGGGCAAATAGTTAACCCTCAAACTGGGGTCAAAACACTATGAAAGTATAAAAATAAAATTTGTAGTAAAAATACCAGCAATACATTTTCATAGTAAAAAAAAAAAAATTATCAGTAATACATTTCTGTAAAAGAAATTACTAATGCTCCGAAGAAAACTAAATTTCAGCTTTTAAATGACCAATAAAGATCTGATATGTTGCTAATCAAAGAAAGAAAGAAAGAAAGAAAGAATAAATGGA
>OZ038506.1:17549580-17572080 GCA_964036315.1 Acanthosepion esculentum | reverse complement strand
TGTCATTTTCAAACCCTTATAAAAATTAAAAGTACTTAAGACACTCCTAAGCTGTTTATATTTTTTATATTTTACAGCAAATATTAACTATTGTCACCATCTGTACATGGAATATCCTTGGAGCTATAAATGTCAGAAATTTCTTTAAAAGCCTTATTTAACAAAACACAAGAAAAGTAATGAAATTTGATTCTCTGGTTTTAAAACTATTGAAGATACAGATCAAATATTTGGGATTTATCAATAGATTTGATCAAGGAACACCTGCAAATTTTCCCACATTTTTCTGAGAGGAACACCTGTGGCCACTGGTTGATTTGAGATGGATTATCACATATATATTTTTATAAAAAATCAATAACAACATTAACCCAGTTTAGTTTAATAGGCAGGAAAATTACATCATTTATCATCTTCCATAGTTTGTTTCATTCTCTAATTTAAAATTTGAAAGCTTAAAGATATTTTTTTTCTCCCTGTTACTTCTGTGTATAAACACAGGCTGCCAAATCGAATTTTCACAATTGACTAAATGAAGTTGCTCAGAAATTAAACATGGTAGCATAAGTTTTTCACGGCCCTGTTGGCAGGCATCAGAATACGTCAACTGCCCCCCTGCAGAGGGTAAAAGTCTCTAAATGGGGCCACCTGATGGCCATGGGTGGCGACCCGTGATGCCTGGGGATGAGGTCCTGGTGGTTGAGCAGGTCATGACCCAAGTATAAAGTGGTCACGACCCTGCAGCACACCACTTTGGCCCTTATCTGGGCTAGACGGGCAGTGGGAGAGGCCGGATCTGATCAATCGGCTGGTCATGTCATGCCCCATCACATCTAACCCATCCCAAAACATCTACAACTTACAATTAACTTTCCCACTCAAACCCTACACTAAATATACTAACACCTTACCCCTAAAATGGGATGGAAAGCGGTGGCTTAGGGTCAATAATGAGAAAAAAAAATTTAAACAATGATGTTGCCAGTATACGTTTTTGAAACAATGATGTTGCCAGCTATACGTTTTTGAAACAATGATGTTGCCAACTATACGTTTTTGAAACAATGATGTTGCCAACTATACGTTTTTGAAACAATGATTTTGCCAGCTATACATTTTTGAAACAATGATGTTGCCAGCTATACGTTTTTGAAACAATGATGTTGCCAACTATACGTTTTTGAAACAATGATTTTGCCAGCTATACATTTTTGAAACAATGATGTTGCCAGCTATACGTTTTTGAAACAATGATGTTGCCAACTATACGTTTTTGAAACAATGATTTTGCCAGCTATACATTTTTGAAACAATGATTTTGCCAGCTATACGTTTTTGAAACAATAATTTTGCCAACTATAAGTTTTTGAAACAATGATGTTGCCAACTATACGTTTTTGAAACAATGATGTTGCCAGCTATACGTTTTTGAAACAATGATGTTGTCAACTATACGTTTTTGAAACAATGATGTTGCCAGCTATACGTTTTTGAAACAATGATGTTGCCAACTATACGTTTTTGAAACAATGATGTTGCCAACTATACGTTTTTGATATATTTAGTAAATGCTGGATCTGGCATTAAATAACCCATAATGGTTGATATGCCATTAAACACCAAACAAAAAAAAATAAGTTTTTCGCCCCTTGTCTTTTCTTTTATTCATACACACACACACACGCATATATATATATATATATATATATATATATATATATATATATATATAAATATATATATATTAAATGAGGAGGGTAAGTTGGAACGCGATTTAAAAAAAGAGATAAATTTTAATTACAAACAATTAAAATTCAAAAGTGGGGTAAATATAGCAAGTTCCACAAGAGTATAAAAAGGAAAAAAGACACTCACAGTCCCTCCAATAAGTGTAAGGAATGTACAAAATGCTTCTTCTGTCTACACAGTCTGCGCTGATGAAATTTTATAAATACGGTCTCCAGGACTCGGAGATGGTATACCAAGTGAGCAATGTGTAATATTTCCTTTTTATACTCTTGTGGAACTTGCTATCTTCACCCCACTTTTGAATTTTAATTGTTTGTAATTAAAATTTATCTCTTTTTTAATCGCGTTCCAACTTTCCCTCCTCATTTATTATATTGAGTGTGTCTTTGTTTGTTTTCCAATTTGCCAACATATACCTTTGAAAAAGTGTTGGTCAAAAGGTATAACATGACATCCATTTTGTTTAAATATATATATATATATATATACACAGTGTAACCCGGATATAAGAGAGTTGTCGGGACCGGAGAAGAAGTCTCTTATATCCGGGTTTGGTCTATTATATATACATTAACACAGGCTCTAATTTGGGACCAGAGAAAATCTCTCTTATATCCGGGTTACACTGTGTATGTATGTATATATATATATATATATATATAAAATGAGAAGGAATTGAATATAAATTCTGACGTTCCTAACATTTATAGAATAAATTGTCTAATGCCTGATGAGATGTGTTAATACACATTGAAACATGATTCTATTTCTATAGCATTATTCACATGTTCTGATGTAATATCCTAAAATAAAGTGTGTGTGTGTGTGTGTGTGTATGTATGTATATATATATATATATATATATATATATATATATATATATATATATATAGGTTCTTTGCATGTCTCCTTTTGAATTTTTTTTCTTTTCGAGTTGCATATGTTGAAATACCTTTTCAATACTCAGAATCTTATATCACCCACCAAAATTTCCAATGCCCACCATTTTCTGTTCAGTTGCTCATTGCCCAGATTGGGAAACCCTCCTCGTTTATAGGAACAGATTGAGATAGGTATGGGTAAACATGTTAAAAAAAAAAGAAAAAGGAATTAAGATATTAACCTGCAGAAATATAAGCTATTTTACTGTCTGTATGTAATTTGTTTGTTTTAATTGTATGTTATATTTCTTCTTGCAAACTAATCTCTTTTAATGTTTTTCTCTCTTTCAGGTAAGTAAACATTCCCACATTGTTGGATTTGTGTCATCCATAACTTCAGGTAAGTAACAGTTACCAGTGTGAAGAATGGTGTTGGCAAGCCTAGTTCAAATTCTAGTCTGATTCTGTTTTGTTTTTTTTGCTTTTATTGATACCAATATTCCCGATACCATTACACCACAACCCTTTCTCTGAACTGTTGAGCATACGGCCACAACACATTGAAACAATACTTCCTGTATGATCACCAAAGTTAAGCAATGTTGAATCTAGCCAGAACCTAGATGGGTAACCACTTAAGAATACCAGGTGCTGTAGGCAGGTGGTGTAATGGATAATGACTCAAAATTGTTAATCAGAAAGTTAAGTTCCAATTCCCATTGGGTTCGTTATATTCACTTATACAGAAATGCCCTTGGGGAAGGTATGAATCCCTCTCTTATCCTTCCAGCTAAGGTTTAATTAGTAAGACTTGTATCACTAATCCATTATTATCCCTCCACCACCCCCATAAAATTCTTACAATCTAAACATATTTTCTGGCTTTAAATAACCTGTGAAGGTCTAATAAGGTATAGAAAATGAATGAATTGATCAAATACTAATTATGGAATAGAAATGTAATGAAACTACTGTGAGGGATCAGTTTATATATTGATTGTAATATAGAATTGCTACCTCGCTTTATATCCACATTATAATTTCTTGTTTATCAAATTCTGATTAGGTATGAATATACCTTTTCTCCCCTCCCCCAGTTATGGGTTAATTAGTAAAAATTGTATTGCTGAATCTTATCTAATAAAAAATCTCCTTAGAATCTAAAAGTATTTTTTGGCTTTAAATAGCCCACAAAGGATTTTGAAGCCATAGAAAACAATCACTCAATGAATTGTTGATACAAGACATGCTGGACCCGTACTTTCACGCCATTAATGCCAAATTCTGCTCCTCCCATCTAAATGGAGCAGAAATTGTGGCTCTTCAGAGCAAGCAATATTTAACCAGTTCTTCTATTTTCAGTATCTTTTAACAAATTGTATCCTCCATTTTTCTGACAGTATTGGTACCCAGTGTGGTCTTCTGCTGCTCAGTCCCATCTGCCATCAAGATTCAGTGTGTTGTGCTTTCAGTGATACACTTCTCTATATCTCTGTTGTAAAGAGTGATTATTTGATTCAATGTAGCTTTTCTGTCAGCTTGAACCAGTTTGTCCATTCTTCTCAGACTTTTGCATCAACAAGGGATTTTGGCCAACAAAATTGCTACTGGCTGGATTTTCTTTTGTCTGGCTGTTTTCTGTAATTCCTAGAGATTCTACAATGATTGTGGTGGGTCATCAGTTCTTTAAACACTAACACCTGTCCATCTGACACCAACAACCATGCTGCGTTCAAAGTCATTTAAATCATTTTTCTTTTCAATACTAATGCATGAAATGAAATTCAGCAACTCACCAAGATGATGTTTACATGCCAAATCCTGCTAAAATAACCGTTAGAACTAATAAACAGAAATAAGCAAAAACAAGTAAAAAAAAATAATCAATCCAAATAAATAAATAATTAAAAACTATCCCCCGCAATAGACTAGGGCAATCAATCCAAAGTTTGGACGAATAAATAGCTGTATCTGCCCAGACCAAAATAAAATATTAAATAAGTGACCTAAACGAATCCTCCCGCAAAAAGAATAGATAAATATAAAATAAAAAATGAAAATAAAAAACAAGCAAAACAAATTAACGCAAATAAATAAATAAATAAACAAGCCACTCCCGCCAAAATAACTGCCAGAATAGTTTACCCACAATGCACCACTGACCCATATATATAAACAGTCAAGAATAAACCAACACTCGCGGCCTGGCGATTGCATCTAGCGTGAAACAGCCTGTTACCGCTGAGTGTTGACTTCAATATTCCCTTTTATATTTAGATTTGCATCTATCTCTATCTCTGATATTGAGCACTTTATCCCATAAATATAGCACACTTTAAAACTATTTACATACATATACACATATATATATATATATATATATATATATATATATATATATATATATATTATTTAAACTATTTACATTTGGACTATATGCCTTCATCTTTGTTGTTAGTGTCAAAATTTCAGCCATTGTAGTTGGTTCTAACAACAGTGATCTGATTTTTGTTTTTCTTTTCAAACATGGCCACAACATGCTGACTGCATTTCGGTATGTATGTATGTGTGTGTGGGGGGGAGACATTCCTGTCCTTATAGATAAACACATATAAAAAGCTACATAATCAGTTAAGAAAAATCCTTCATAATGACTAATAGAATAGCCAGAAGTGCTTGGATATAGCGAACATTTGGACAGTTTTTACACACTTTATGACCAGAAAAGAAAATATTTGTATGAATGCTAAGAAAGTTGAATAGAAAGCTTAACTGCTGTACTTGTGAGTCATCTTTAAGGAAACTTGTATGAAAGAGGGGTTGCTGCTCAAATAGATAATTATATTCATTCTTGTCTGAAGATTGCGAAAGCAGGAAACTTTAGTAACAGCTTGAGCTGTCCTTTAAGTGCTGAGACTCTGAAATTGTTTTTTTTTTTTTTTTTTTTGCTCTCTCTGGTTAGTCTGGCATTGTACATTTTACCTAAATTATCCCTGTTTAGTACAAGATTTAAAGAGTGAAAACTTCAGGATTTAACATGGAATAATAGCAAAGCAGATATTAATATTTTTACAATAAAGTTATCAATAATAATAATGTATTGAATCGAAATAGAAGATAAGAAATATAGTTTTTCTTGGTTTTTTTTTTGTTTGTTTGTTTTTTGTTTTTTTCTTTCTTGTCTTTACTCTTAAAAAGTATTTTTGATTTGTAAATTGAAGTGTCACTGGGCAGCAACTTTCCCAGAAATGCCTGCCAGAGTTAAAGAATGACATTTCCAATCTCATCAGCTTGTGAGACACTGTCTGAAGAATCGGCCAGTGGCTCCAAGGGGATTTTCAGATATTAGACCTTAACTTAAAAGTTAACAGCTTCTCAGAACTTATGTGACTGTGCAAGAGGTGACCCTTACATTCAATCTGATATATTGATATCCAATTTTTACAAAGGATGATTCGAGAAGTGGCACATTTAACTTTTTCAAGTTCAGTAAAATGAGTCCAGTATCTCAAAACTGATGACTGGTATTGTGTTTTTTCAATAAACGTGAAGGATTTAAATAGATTTTTGGCAGGGAAAATAATGGTAATTAATTTAATAGCTTCTCTTTCCCAATCATATCTTTTCCATCCTTATTTTCCGTTTGTTCTCTTCTCTTTCCTGCTTGTTCTCCTCTTCTCTATCGTGTTTGTTCTTTTCTTTCCCATTTGTTCTTCTTTTCTCTCTTTCCCCGTTTGTATCTTCTGTTTTTCCCCCATTTGTATCTTCTCTTCTGTTTTTCCCCCGTTTGTATCTCTTCTCTTCTCCCCCCGTTTGTATCTCTTCTCTTTTTCCCCCGTTTGTATCTCTTCTCTTCTCTTTTTCCCCCGTTTGTATCTTCTCTTCTCTTTTTCCCCCGTTTGTATCTTCTCTTCTCTTTTTCCCCCGTTTGTATCTCTTCTCTTCTCTTTTTTCCCCCGTTTGTATCTCTTCTCTTCTCTTTTTCCCCCGTTTGTATCTCTTCTCTTCTCTTTTTCCCCCCGTTTGTATCTCTTCTCTTCTCTTTTTCCCCCGTTTGTATCTTCTCTTCTCTTTTTCCCCCATTTGTATCTCTTCTCTTCTCTTTTTCCCCCCGTTTGTATCTTCTCCTGACTTTTTCCCCCATTTGTATCTCTTCTCTTCTCTTTTCCCCCCGTTTGTATCTCTTCTCTTCTTCCCCCGTTTGTATCTCTTCTCTTCTCTTTTTCCCCCGTTTGTATCTCTTCTCTTTTTCCCCCGTTTGTATCTCTTCTCTTCTCTTTTTCCCCCGTTTGTATCTTCTCTTTTTCCCCCGTTTGTATCTTCTCTTCTCTTTTTCCCCCGTTTGTATCTCTTCTCTTCTCTTTTTTCCCCCGTTTGTATCTCTTCTCTTCTCTTTTTCCCCCGTTTGTATCTCTTCTCTTCTCTTTTTCCCCCGTTTGTATCTCTTCTCTTCTCTTTTTCCCCCGTTTGTATCTCTTCTCTTCTCTTTTTCCCCCGTTTGTATCTCTTCTCTTCTCTTTTTCCCCCCGTTTGTATCTCTTCTCTTCTCTTTTTCCCCCCGTTTGTATCTCTTCTCTTTTTCCCCCCGTTTGTATCTCTTCTCTTTTTCCCCCCGTTTGTATCTCTTCTCTTCTTCCCCCGTTTGATTTAAATAGATTTTTGGCAGGGAAAATAATGGTAATTAATTTAATAGCTTCTCTTTTCCATCCTTATTTTCCGTTTGTTCTCTTCTCTTTCCTGCTTGTTCTCCTCTTCTCTATCGTGTTTGTTCTTTTCTTTCCCATTTGTTCTTCTTTTCTCTCTTTCCCCGTTTGTATCTTCTGTTTTTCCCCCATTTGTATCTTCTCTTCTGTTTTTCCCCCGTTTGTATCTTCTCTTCTCTTTTTCCCTCGTTTGTATCTTCTCTTCTCTTTTTCCCTCGTTTGTATCTTCTCTTCTCTTTTTCCCCCGTTTGTATCTTCTCTTCTCTTTTTCCCCCGTTTGTATCTCTTCTCTTCTTCCCCCGTTTGTATCTCTTCTCTTCTCCCCCCCCCCGTTTGTATCTTCTCTTCTCTTTTTCCCCCGTTTGTATCTTCTCTTCTCTTTTTCCCCCGTTTGTATCTCTTCTCTTCTCTTTTTCCCCCGTTTGTATCTCTTCTCTTCTCTTTTTCCCCCGTTTGTATCTCTTCTCTTCTCTTTTTCCCCCGTTTGTATCTCTTCTCTTCTCTTTTTCCCCCCGTTTGTATCTCTTCTCTTCTCTTTTTCCCCTGTTTGTATCTTCTCTTCTCTTTTTCCCCCATTTGTATCTCTTCTCTTCTCTTTTCCCCCCGTTTGTATCTCTTCTCTTCTCCCCCCGTTTGTATCTCTTCTCTTCTCTTTTTCCCCCATTTGTATCTCTTCTCTTCTCTTTTTCCCCCCGTTTGTATCTTCTCTTCTCTTTTTCCCCCGTTTGTATCTTCTCTTCTCTTTTTCCCCCCGTTTGTATCTCTTCTCTTCTCTTTTTCCCCCGTTTGTATCTCTTCTCTTCTCCCCCCGTTTGTATCTCTTCTCTTCTCCCCCCGTTTGTATCTCTTCTCTTCTCTTTTTCCCCCGTTTGTATCTCTTCTCTTCTCTTTTTCCCCCCGTTTGTATCTCTTCTCTTCTCTTTTTCCCCCGTTTGTATCTTCTCTTCTCTTTTTCCCCCATTTGTATCTCTTCTCTTCTCTTTTCCCCCCGTTTGTATCTCTTCTCTTCTCTTTTCCTTTCCCCCCGTTTGTATCTCTTCTCTTCTCTTTTTCCCCCGTTTGTATCTCTTCTCTTCTCTTTTTCCCCCGTTTGTATCTCTTCTCTTCTCTTTTTCCCCCCGTTTGTATCTCTTCTCTTCTCTTTTTCCCCCGTTTGTATCTTCTCTTCTCTTTTTCCCCCATTTGTATCTCTTCTCTTCTCTTTTTCCCCCCGTTTGTATCTTCTCTTCTCTTTTTCCCCCGTTTGTATCTTCTCTTCTCTTTTTCCCCCGTTTGTATCTTCTCTTCTCTTTTTCCCCCGTTTGTATCTCTTCTCTTCTCTTTTTCCCCCGTTTGTATCTCTTCTCTTCTCTTTTTCCCCCGTTTGTATCTCTTCTCTTCTCTTTTTCCCCCGTTTGTATCTCTTCTCTTCTCTTTTTCCCCCCGTTTGTATCTCTTCTCTTCTCTTTTTCCCCCCGTTTGTATCTCTTCTCTTCTCTTTTTCCCCCGTTTGTATCTTCTCTTCTCTTTTTCCCCCGTTTGTATCTTCTCTTCTCTTTTTCCCCCATTTGTATCTCTTCTCTTCTCTTTTCCCCCCGTTTGTATCTCTTCTCTTCTCTTTTCCCCCCGTTTGTATCTCTTCTCTTCTTCCCCCGTTTGTATCTCTTCTCTTCTTCCCCCGTTTGTATCTCTTCTCTTCTCTTTTTCCCCCGTTTGTATCTCTTCTCTTTTTCCCCCGTTTGTATCTCTTCTCTTCTCTTTTTCCCCCGTTTGTATCTCTTCTCTTCTCTTTTTCCCCCGTTTGTATCTCTTCTCTTCTCTTTTTCCCCCGTTTGTATCTCTTCTCTTCTCTTTTTTCCCCCGTTTGTATCTCTTCTCTTCTCTTTTTCCCCCGTTTGTATCTCTTCTCTTCTCTTTTTCCCCCGTTTGTATCTCTTCTCTTCTCTTTTTCCCCCGTTTGTATCTCTTCTCTTCTCTTTTTCCCCCGTTTGTATCTCTTCTCTTCTCTTTTTCCCCCCGTTTGTATCTCTTCTCTTCTCTTTTTCCCCCCGTTTGTATCTCTTCTCTTTTTCCCCCCGTTTGTATCTCTTCTCTTCTTCCCCCGTTTGTATCTTCTCTTCTCTTTTTCCCCCGTTTGTATCTCTTCTCTTCTCTTTTCCCCCCGTTTGTATCTCTTCTCTTCTCTTTTTCCCCCGTTTGTATCTCTTCTCTTCTCTTTTTCCCCCGTTTGTATCTCTTCTCTTCTCTTTTTCCCCCGTTTGTATCTCTTCTCTTCTCTTTTTCCCCCGTTTGTATCTTCTCTTCTCTTTTTCCCCCATTTGTATCTCTTCTCTTCTCTTTTTCCCCCGTTTGTATCTCTTCTCTTCTCTTTTTCCCCCCGTTTGTATCTCTTCTCTTCTCTTTTTCCCCCGTTTGTATCTTCTCTTCTCTTTTTCCCCCATTTGTATCTCTTCTCTTCTCTTTTTCCCCCCGTTTGTATCTTCTCTTCTCTTTTTCCCCCGTTTGTATCTTCTCTTCTCTTTTTCCCCCGTTTGTATCTTCTCTTCTCTTTTTCCCCCGTTTGTATCTCTTCTCTTCTCTTTTTCCCCCCGTTTGTATCTCTTCTCTTCTCATTTTCCCCCGTTTGTATCTCTTCTCTTCTCTTTTTCCCCCGTTTGTATCTCTTCTCTTCTCTTTTTCCCCCCGTTTGTATCTCTTCTCTTCTCTTTTTCCCCCCGTTTGTATCTCTTCTCTTCTCTTTTTCCCCCGTTTGTATCTTCTCTTCTCTTTTTCCCCCGTGTGTATCTTCTCTTCTCTTTTTCCCCCATTTGTATCTCTTCTCTTCTCTTTTCCCCCCGTTTGTATCTCTTCTCTTCTCTTTTTCCCCCGTTTGTATCTCTTCTCTTCTCTTTTTCCCCCGTTTGTATCTCTTCTCTTCTCTTTTCCCCCCGTTTGTATCTCTTCTCTTCTCTTTTTCCCCCGTTTGTATCTCTTCTCTTCTCTTTTTGCCCCGTTTGTATCTCTTCTCTTCTCTTTTTCCCCCGTTTGTATCTCTTCTCTTCTCTTTTTCCCCCGTTTGTATCTCTTCTCTTCTCTTTTTCCCCCGTTTGTATCTCTTCTCTTCTCTTTTTCCCCCGTTTGTATCTCTTCTCTTCTCTTTTTCCCCCGTTTGTATCTCTTCTCTTCTCTTTTTCCCCCCGTTTGTATCTCTTCTCTTCTCTTTTTCCCCCCGTTTGTATCTCTTCTCTTCTCTTTTTCCCCCGTTTGTATCTTCTCTTCTCTTTTTCCCCCGTTTGTATCTTCTCTTCTCTTTTTCCCCCATTTGTATCTCTTCTCTTCTCTTTTCCCCCCGTTTGTATCTCTTCTCTTCTCTTTTCCCCCCGTTTGTATCTCTTCTCTTCTTCCCCCGTTTGTATCTCTTCTCTTCTTCCCCCGTTTGTATCTCTTCTCTTCTCTTTTTCCCCCGTTTGTATCTCTTCTCTTTTTCCCCCGTTTGTATCTCTTCTCTTCTCTTTTTCCCCCGTTTGTATCTCTTCTCTTCTCTTTTTCCCCCGTTTGTATCTCTTCTCTTCTCTTTTTCCCCCGTTTGTATCTCTTCTCTTCTCTTTTTTCCCCCGTTTGTATCTCTTCTCTTCTCTTTTTCCCCCGTTTGTATCTCTTCTCTTCTCTTTTTCCCCCGTTTGTATCTCTTCTCTTCTCTTTTTCCCCCGTTTGTATCTCTTCTCTTCTCTTTTTCCCCCGTTTGTATCTCTTCTCTTCTCTTTTTCCCCCCGTTTGTATCTCTTCTCTTCTCTTTTTCCCCCCGTTTGTATCTCTTCTCTTTTTCCCCCCGTTTGTATCTCTTCTCTTCTTCCCCCGTTTGTATCTTCTCTTCTCTTTTTCCCCCGTTTGTATCTCTTCTCTTCTCTTTTCCCCCCGTTTGTATCTCTTCTCTTCTCTTTTTCCCCCGTTTGTATCTCTTCTCTTCTCTTTTTCCCCCGTTTGTATCTCTTCTCTTCTCTTTTTCCCCCGTTTGTATCTCTTCTCTTCTCTTTTTCCCCCGTTTGTATCTTCTCTTCTCTTTTTCCCCCATTTGTATCTCTTCTCTTCTCTTTTTCCCCCGTTTGTATCTCTTCTCTTCTCTTTTTCCCCCCGTTTGTATCTCTTCTCTTCTCTTTTTCCCCCGTTTGTATCTTCTCTTCTCTTTTTCCCCCATTTGTATCTCTTCTCTTCTCTTTTTCCCCCCGTTTGTATCTTCTCTTCTCTTTTTCCCCCGTTTGTATCTTCTCTTCTCTTTTTCCCCCGTTTGTATCTTCTCTTCTCTTTTTCCCCCGTTTGTATCTCTTCTCTTCTCTTTTTCCCCCCGTTTGTATCTCTTCTCTTCTCATTTTCCCCCGTTTGTATCTCTTCTCTTCTCTTTTTCCCCCGTTTGTATCTCTTCTCTTCTCTTTTTCCCCCCGTTTGTATCTCTTCTCTTCTCTTTTTCCCCCCGTTTGTATCTCTTCTCTTCTCTTTTTCCCCCGTTTGTATCTTCTCTTCTCTTTTTCCCCCGTGTGTATCTTCTCTTCTCTTTTTCCCCCATTTGTATCTCTTCTCTTCTCTTTTCCCCCCGTTTGTATCTCTTCTCTTCTCTTTTTCCCCCGTTTGTATCTCTTCTCTTCTCTTTTTCCCCCGTTTGTATCTCTTCTCTTCTCTTTTCCCCCCGTTTGTATCTCTTCTCTTCTCTTTTTCCCCCGTTTGTATCTCTTCTCTTCTCTTTTTGCCCCGTTTGTATCTCTTCTCTTCTCTTTTTCCCCCGTTTGTATCTCTTCTCTTCTCTTTTTCCCCCGTTTGTATCTCTTCTCTTCTCTTTTTCCCCCGTTTGTATCTCTTCTCTTCTCTTTTTCCCCCGTTTGTATCTCTTCTCTTCTCTTTTTCCCCCGTTTGTATCTCTTCTCTTTTTCCCCCGTTTGTATCTCTTCTCTTTTTCCCCCGTTTGTATCTCTTCTCTTCTCTTCTTCCCCCGTTTGTATCTCTTCTCTTTTTCCCCCGTTTGTATCTCTTCTCTTCTCCCCCCGTTTGTATCTCTTCTCTTCTCTTTTTCCCCCCGTTTGTATCTCTTCTCTTCTCCCCCCATTTGTATCTCTTCTCTTCTCTTTTTCCCCCCGTTTGTATCTCTTCTCTTCTCTTCTTCCCCCGTTTGTATCTCTTCTCTTCTCTTTTTCCCCCGTTTGTATCTCTTCTCTTCTCTTTTTCCCCCGTTTGTATCTCTTCTCTTCTCTTTTTCCCCCCGTTTGTATCTCTTCTCTTCTCTTTTTCCCCCGTTTGTATCTCTTCTCTTCTCTTTTTCCCCCCGTTTGTATCTCTTCTCTTCTCTTTTTCCCCCGTTTGTATCTCTTCTCTTCTCTTTTTCCCCCCGTTTGTATCTCTTCTCTTCTCTTTTTCCCCCCGTTTGTATCTCTTCTCTTCTCTTTTTCCCCCCGTTTGTATCTCTTCTCTTTTTCCCCCGTTTGTATCTCTTCTCTTCTCTTTTTCCCCCCGTTTGTATCTCTTCTCTTCTCTTTTTCCCCCGTTTGTATCTCTTCTCTTCTCTTTTTCCCCCGTTTGTATCTTCTCTTCTCTTTTTCCCCCGTTTGTATCTTCTCTTCTCTTTTTCCCCCGTTTGTATCTCTTCTCTTCTCTTTTTCCCCCGTTTGTATCTCTTCTCTTCTCTTTTTCCCCCGTTTGTATCTCTTCTCTTCTCCCCCCGTTTGTATATCTTCTCTTTTTCCCCCGTTTGTATCTCTTCTCTTTTTCCCCCCGTTTGTATCTCTTCTCTTCTCTTTTTCCCCCGTTTGTATCTTCTCTTCTCTTTTTCCCCCATTTGTATCTCTTCTCTTCTCTTTTCCCACCGTTTGTATCTCTTCTCTTCTCTTTTCCCCCCGTTTGTATCTCTTCTCTTCTTCCCCCGTTTGTATCTCTTCTCTTCTCTTTTTCCCCCGTTTGTATCTCTTCTCTTCTCTTTTTTCCCCCGTTTGTATCTCTTCTCTTCTCTTTTTCCCCCGTTTGTATCTCTTCTCTTCTCTTTTTCCCCCGTTTGTATCTCTTCTCTTCTCTTTTTCCCCCGTTTGTATCTCTTCTCTTCTCTTTTTCCCCCGTTTGTATCTCTTCTCTTCTCTTTTTCCCCCCCGTTTGTATCTCTTCTCTTCTCTTTTTCCCCCCGTTTGTATCTCTTCTCTTTTTCCCCCCGTTTGTATCTCTTCTCTTCTTCCCCCGTTTGTATCTTCTCTTCTCTTTTTCCCCCGTTTGTATCTCTTCTCTTCTCTTTTCCCCCCGTTTGTATCTCTTCTCTTCTCTTTTTCCCCCGTTTGTATCTCTTCTCTTCTCTTTTTCCCCCGTTTGTATCTCTTCTCTTCTCTTTTTCCCCCGTTTGTATCTCTTCTCTTCTCTTTTTCCCCCGTTTGTATCTCTTCTCTTCTCTTTTTCCCCCGTTTGTATCTCTTCTCTTCTCTTTTTCCCCCGTTTGTATCTCTTCTCTTCTCTTTTTCCCCCGTTTGTATCTTCTCTTCTCTTTTTCCCCCATTTGTATCTCTTCTCTTCTCTTTTTCCCCCGTTTGTATCTCCTCTCTTCTCTTTTTCCCCCCGTTTGTATCTCTTCTCTTCTCTTTTTCCCCCGTTTGTATCTTCTCTTCTCTTTTTCCCCCATTTGTATCTCTTCTCTTCTCTTTTTCCCCCCGTTTGTATCTTCTCTTCTCTTTTTCCCCCGTTTGTATCTTCTCTTCTCTTTTTCCCCCGTTTGTATCTTCTCTTCTCTTTTTCCCCCGTTTGTATCTCTTCTCTTCTCTTTTTCCCCCGTTTGTATCTCTTCTCTTCTCTTTTTCCCCCGTTTGTATCTCTTCTCTTCTCTTTTTCCCCCGTTTGTATCTCTTCTCTTCTCTTTTTCCCCCCGTTTGTATCTCTTCTCTTCTCTTTTTCCCCCCGTTTGTATCTCTTCTCTTCTCTTTTTCCCCCGTTTGTATCTTCTCTTCTCTTTTTCCCCCGTTTGTATCTTCTCTTCTCTTTTTCCCCCATTTGTATCTCTTCTCTTCTCTTTTCCCCCCGTTTGTATCTCTTCTCTTCTCTTTTTCCCCCGTTTGTATCTCTTCTCTTCTCTTTTTGCCCCGTTTGTATCTCTTCTCTTCTCTTTTTCCCCCGTTTGTATCTCTTCTCTTCTCTTTTTCCCCCCGTTTGTATCTCTTCTCTTCTCTTTTTCCCCCGTTTGTATCTCTTCTCTTCTCTTTTTCCCCCGTTTGTATCTCTTCTCTTCTCTTTTTCCCCCGTTTGTATCTCTTCTCTTTTTCCCCCGTTTGTATCTCTTCTCTTTTTCCCCCGTTTGTATCTCTTCTCTTTTTCCCCCGTTTGTATCTCTTCTCTTCTCTTCTTCCCCCGTTTGTATCTCTTCTCTTCTTCCCCCGTTTGTATCTCTTCTCTTTTTCCCCCGTTTGTATCTCTTCTCTTCTCCCCCCGTTTGTATCTCTTCTCTTCTCTTTTTCCCCCCGTTTGTATCTCTTCTCTTCTCCCCCCATTTGTATCTCTTCTCTTCTCTTTTTCCCCCCGTTTGTATCTCTTCTCTTCTCTTTTTCCCCCGTTTGTATCTCTTCTCTTCTCTTTTTCCCCCGTTTGTATCTCTTCTCTTCTCTTTTTCCCCCGTTTGTATCTCTTCTCTTCTCTTTTTCCCCCGTTTGTATCTCTTCTCTTCTCTTTTTCCCCCGTTTGTATCTCTTCTCTTCTCTTTTTCCCCCGTTTGTATCTCTTCTCTTCTCTTTTTCCCCCGTTTGTATCTCTTCTCTTCTCTTTTTCCCCCGTTTGTATCTCTTCTCTTCTCTTTTTCCCCCGTTTGTATCTCTTCTCTTCTCTTTTTCCCCCGTTTGTATCTCTTCTCTTCTCTTTTTCCCCCGTTTGTATCTCTTCTCTTCTCTTTTTCCCCCGTTTGTATCTCTTCTCTTCTCTTTTTCTCCCGTTTGTATCTCTTCTCTTCTCTTTTTCCCCCGTTTGTATCTTCTCTTCTCTTTTTCCCCCATTTGTATCTCTTCTCTTCTCTTTTTCCCCCGTTTGTATCTCTTCTCTTCTCTTTTTCCCCCCGTTTGTATCTCTTCTCTTCTCTTTTTCCCCCGTTTGTATCTTCTCTTCTCTTTTTCCCCCATTTGTATCTCTTCTCTTCTCTTTTTCCCCCCGTTTGTATCTTCTCTTCTCTTTTTCCCCCGTTTGTATCTTCTCTTCTCTTTTTCCCCCGTTTGTATCTTCTCTTCTCTTTTTCCCCCGTTTGTATCTCTTCTCTTCTCTTTTTCCCCCGTTTGTATCTCTTCTCTTCTCTTTTTCCCCCGTTTGTATCTCTTCTCTTCTCTTTTTCCCCCGTTTGTATCTCTTCTCTTCTCTTTTTCCCCCCGTTTGTATCTCTTCTCTTCTCTTTTTCCCCCCGTTTGTATCTCTTCTCTTCTCTTTTTCCCCCGTTTGTATCTTCTCTTCTCTTTTTCCCCCATTTGTATCTCTTCTCTTCTCTTTTCCCCCCGTTTGTATCTCTTCTCTTCTCTTTTTCCCCCGTTTGTATCTCTTCTCTTCTCTTTTTGCCCCGTTTGTATCTCTTCTCTTCTCTTTTTCCCCCGTTTGTATCTCTTCTCTTCTCTTTTTCCCCCCGTTTGTATCTCTTCTCTTCTCTTTTTCCCCCGTTTGTATCTCTTCTCTTCTCTTTTTCCCCCGTTTGTATCTCTTCTCTTCTCTTTTTCCCCCGTTTGTATCTCTTCTCTTTTTCCCCCGTTTGTATCTCTTCTCTTTTTCCCCCGTTTGTATCTCTTCTCTTTTTCCCCCGTTTGTATCTCTTCTCTTCTTCCCCCGTTTGTATCTCTTCTCTTTTTCCCCCGTTTGTATCTCTTCTCTTTTTCCCCCGTTTGTATCTCTTCTCTTTTTCCCCCGTTTGTATCTCTTCTCTTCTCCCCCCGTTTGTATCTCTTCTCTTCTCTTTTTCCCCCCGTTTGTATCTCTTCTCTTCTCCCCCCATTTGTATCTCTTCTCTTCTCTTTTTCCCCCCGTTTGTATCTCTTCTCTTCTCTTTTTCCCCCGTTTGTATCTCTTCTCTTCTCTTTTTCCCCCGTTTGTATCTCTTCTCTTCTCTTTTTCCCCCGTTTGTATCTCTTCTCTTCTCTTTTTCCCCCGTTTGTATCTCTTCTCTTCTCTTCTCTTTTTCCCCCCGTTTGTATCTCTTCTCTTCTCTTTTTCCCCCGTTTGTATCTCTTCTCTTCTCTTTTTCCCCCCGTTTGTATCTCTTCTCTTCTCTTTTTCCCCCGTTTGTATCTCTTCTCTTCTCTTTTTCCCCCGTTTGTATCTCTTCTCTTCTCTTTTTCCCCCCGTTTGTATCTCTTCTCTTCTCTTTTTCCCCCCGTTTGTATCTCTTCTCTTCTCTTTTTCCCCCCGTTTGTATCTCTTCTCTTTTTCCCCCGTTTGTATCTCTTCTCTTCTCTTTTTCCCCCCGTTTGTATCTCTTCTCTTCTCTTTTTCCCCCGTTTGTATCTCTTCTCTTCTCTTTTTCCCCCGTTTGTATCTTCTCTTCTCTTTTTCCCCCGTTTGTATCTTCTCTTCTCTTTTTCCCCCGTTTGTATCTCTTCTCTTCTCTTTTTCCCCCGTTTGTATCTCTTCTCTTCTCTTTTTCCCCCGTTTGTATCTCTTCTCTTCTCTTTTTCCCCCGTTTGTATCTCTTCTCTTCTCTTTTTCCCCCGTTTGTATCTCTTCTCTTCTCTTTTTCCCCCGTTTGTATCTCTTCTCTTTTTCCCCCGTTTGTATCTCTTCTCTTTTTCCCCCCGTTTGTATCTCTTCTCTTCTCTTTTTCCCCCGTTTGTATCTTCTCTTCTCTTTTTCCCCCGTTTGTATCTCTTCTCTTCTCTTTTTCCCCCGTTTGTATCTCTTCTCTTCTCTTTTTCCCCCGTTTGTATCTCTTCTCTTCTCTTTTTCCCCCGTTTGTATCTCTTCTCTTCTCTTTTTCCCCCGTTTGTATCTCTTCTCTTCTCTTTTTCCCCCGTTTGTATCTCTTCTCTTCTCCCCCCCGTTTGTATCTCTTCTCTTCTCTTTTCCCCCCGTTTGTATCTCTTCTCTTCTCCCCCCGTTTGTATCTCTTCTCTTCTCTTTTTCCCCCGTTTGTATCTCTTCTCTTCTCTTTTCCCCCCGTTTGTATCTCTTCTCTTCTTTTTTTCCCCCGTTTGTATCTCTTCTCTTCTCTTTTTCCCCCGTTTGTATCTCTTCTCTTTTTCCCCCCGTTTGTATCTCTTCTCTTCTTTTTTTTCCCTATTTGTATCTCTTCTCTTCTTCCCCCGTTTGTATCTCTTCTCTTCTCTTTTACCCCCGTTTGTATCTTCTCTTCTCCCCCCGTTTGTATCTTCTCTTTTCTTTTTCCCCGTTCATTCTTCTATTTCCCATTCATTCTCCTCCTCACTTTCCCTTTTTGTTTCCTTCTCCCCATTTTGTTTTCTTTTTCTTCTTCCCCTTTTTCCCAATCATATCTTTATCTTTTTACATTCCTCCTCCTCCTCAAATTCTTCTTCTACTCCTACCACCACTCCCATTATTTCTAAAAATCAAATCAACTTCCTGGAGAAAATGTGGGGGAGGGATGTGGGTGTCCCTGTTTTACTTAAACGTTCATTTCACTTGATCAATTAATGGAAATATGCGCAAATAGAAGGTGGGGGGGGGAATGAGAGAATAAACGAAAGAAATTAATCATGAAAAATTCTCGTATTTGTTTCCTTGAGTTGATTGCTCCTGTCTGTAGAGAGCGTCCTTTTGACTCTTTTCTCATGTTATATAGAATACAAAATAGTTTTTATTATTTACTTTTGTCCGTGTTTTCTTTTTTTTTGTCCCTTTTTATTTATTTATTGAATTATTTATTTTACTCGTCCACTCTGGTGACATCAGCAAATGCATATCTATTAATATTGCTGTTATCAAAGTTCTCTTCTTTTTTTTTTTTAATGCACCTTCAATCCTCTTTGGGGATTGAGACCATAGCCTGTTGTGGGTGAAAAAAAGAATCTGGCTGTCCATCAGATGAATGAAACAAATTTCATTATTCTGTCAAGCTATCTCGGACATTCATGAGAGTCTATCACACCAATCATCACAGTCCTGCATCAAAGTTGGAAAGCCATTAGGGTGACACTCTGTGTCATAACATAATTGATCAATGTAGATGATTGCTGGGTGACCACTCCATTTTGCACCATATCTAGGTGTCCAGAGTAAACAGTAGATCACTCAAAAGTTCTTGTTTTGCTCATCAGCAGTGTCCTGCAAAGTGCATTCTGTATTCACATAAGATTGTAAAAAAAAAAAAAGTACAGTATAACCCGGATATAAGAGAGTTGTTGGGACCGGAGACGAAGTCTCTTATATCCGGGTTTGGTCTATGTTGATTAGGTAAGTATGGCTCTAATTTCAGACCAGAGAAAATCTCTCTTATATCCGGGTTTCTCTTATATCCGGGTTTGGTCTATGTTGATTAGGTAAGTATGGCTCTAATTTCAGACCAGAGAAAATCTCTTATATCCGGGGTTCTCTTATATCCGGGTTTTGTCTATGTTGATTAGGTAAGTATGGCTCTAATTTCAGACCAGAGAAAATCTCTCTTATATCCGGGGTTCTCTTATATCCGGGTTTGGTCTATGTTGATTAGGTAAGTATGGCTCTAATTTCAGACCAGAGAAAATATATCTTATATCCGGGTTTCTCTTATATCCGGGTTACACTGTACTGAAATTGTGTCATTATTGAACTGTGACATTAAATTACACTAATAATATGAAACTATATTTAAAATACATAAAGGGGCCTGAAGCATTCTTGGTCAAACCAGAAAAAGCATTTTGCCTCAAATTCTGTTGGTTTAAAACTGGGCAAATGATTTGAACCAAGAACCTTTCATTGTACCTCTTTTTTGTGTGTGTGGTTTCTGTACCGTTAGGTGAGTTGTCTTGAAGGAAAAAGACCCGTGCCTAAACCAAAATTGAACTACATGAAGAACTGTAATCGCATGTATGTTTCATGGTTCAGAATGTGTGGGTGGGGTGTAATAGTCTTAGACCAGTCCATCTTGTGGGGGTGTTCAGCTACTCTACAACATAATGTCCTCATCTTTTTTGTTACAATCACAATGTTTTGACTATTGCACTCTCTGATCTTCTTCATGTTTCTGTCAATCTGGGTAATCTTCAAGGGATTTCAAACCAAACACTTTATTTAATCTATGAGAGTACATTGTCCTCATTCTGCTAATCATATTGAGGAATAACTCGTTTTGGTTGATTCTCCTGTTATTGCACGTCTTTCTTTTTTTTTTTCTTTTCTTTTTAACTAAGTGTGATTATAACCATACTACATAGCCTGGAGGATTTAACTCAGAATTACCATATTAAGAAATTCACTAACCAATGATTTAATCTTCTGAGACATTGTTTTTTGTTGTTATTAATCATTTAATGATGATAATATTTTTATTATCCCATGACCCATTGGGTTGTACGGACACCACATGTACTGTAACCACAGTAGAAATGTTGTTTCTTGGGCAACATAGCCAGATTGAGCCCAGCCCTCTCTAGACTGATTTGGAATTCAGAGTTTTTCCTTCTCCCAGATCAGTTGCCACCCAAGGCTATAGAACCCGGTCTGTTCTGCTATTTACCCACAGCTAGTGGGAGAAGAGGATTCATACCTTTCCCAAGTGAATGTAATGTATCCAACTGGAATTTGAACTCAGATCTCCGATTGCCCAATCTGAGCCACTATCCATTATTCCACTGTGTCTTCCTGATGATAATTATAAAAGAGAAATTCATTTCAACAGAATCTGTATTTTAGAACTGTTTCCTCTGCCAGACCAACACATTTCCATTTCTGGTAAAATGGTTCCACTTAGGTATCTAATCTCCGAATTTCTTTTCAGAAATGGAACAAGAGAATCTCTTGAAGGAGAAATGTTACTGTTGTCAGCTGCTTCATCAAGGTTTAATCAAAAATCAATGTTTCAATTAAGCATTTCGGAACTTGGCTCCTTTTCCCTTCATTCGTTTGCGGAAATAGCAGTGTAAAATTAATAAACATCTTCTTTTCGTCTATCACTTTCTTTCTTATTCCAGACTTACCAAAATATCTATTCTTTGACTCTTCTAACGTGTAATTTGCCAATGTAGTTCTGATGCACTATTCGGTCAGCGAGATGAAATTTATTGCAAAAGATGCATTGCAAGTTTGGAACTGCATTTTTTTTTTCTGTACTTGTATTTTCTTATTTATTTTATTTCCTTCATTTTTTTTTTGTTCATGGGGCTTTTGTGTATGTAGCTGTGGTGTAATGGAAGTTGTTTGGACCCTACTCCCAAATCTATCAAACCTTTTAAAGAGTTGCGTGTACGGAATGTAAAATATCCATCAGAAACTCCTATTATATGCATCTCTTTCTCCTTTTTATATATATATATATATATAGAGAGAGAGAGAGACTTTGTTTTGTAATAGTTTTTACTTATTATTTGTTGTCTTCAATTCAGCTACTCCAAATCAATATATTTTATCTGTTCTCTCTGATGTATCTTTAGTAAAAAAAAAAAAAAAAATCAAGCCACATTACTAGAATATACATTTAAAAAAAAAACTTTCTATAATTAGTTACTAAACACAGCTTCATATTGGCACATGGTCACAAATATGGGTCATGCTGAGAATACCCTGAAGAAAGCATTTTAGAAACCAGAAAGCTTTAATATTAAGAACAACTGAACATATAAGGAAAGAAAGCTTGGAGAAATTAACACAAATAGGGACATATTAAAGGCAAAAGAACCAAGAGAAAGAGCAGCCTAAAGATTTTAAGTAAATGGATAGCAAAAAATAAGACAATGAGGAATGATAAAGGGGACTAAATTACTCCGAGGACAGGGAGTTGTGGAGAGCCATGATCACATTATGAAAAGACATGACATATAAAAGAAGATTAAGAAGATTTCATTGTATTGCAAATATGGTCATGTCATTGTTGAGTTTTCACACCAGTTGTATTGCGTACCTCTTACTGGAGATTAAATGATGAGTCCAAGCCCTACCAATACGCCAGCACTCTCACTCCTTGTGTTCTAATGTCCACTATTTAACAGATTTTTAGTTTGTTTACCATAACTATATCAGGTCCCCTGATCTGGATTAAATCAACCATTTGCAGAGTGTAAAAAGCAAAAATTGTACTGTCGTACGTCGAGAGTCTTCCTCTTATTTGTTAACATTACTTTTCAGTCACTCCAAGGCCCAATTGCCACTCAAGGATTAACAATTTTCTGCTGGCATGAAGTGGGAAGATTATATTGAATCGGTTGCTAGAAAAGATGATTCATTGTGTTCGGACTTTGTTCCACAGTGTAACATTTGTATGGATGAAACCCCCTGCTTAATTATGCAAAGAACATGATGCAATTGTAAAATTATTTAATGCCATTATTATTTTTTTTTTTTTGATTATGCAGTTTGCAGAAGATTTCTTTTGATATTGTTACCTGCAATGATTTCAAAAGCATAATTGTTTCTTGTGTACAATGAAAAATTAATTTTATAGATAGAAAACTTTCTCATTTTATAGATAGAAAATTTAGATTGCTCAACCAATGTAATTTTCTTTTTTTCTCTGTTTTTTTATTTTTAAAAAATTTTTTTTACAGTGTGGGCACTCAAGGTAGAGGATTATGGAGTAAGAGGCGCAGTATATGTGGATAGGTGGGGAAGATAACGGTTAACTCCCGACTTGAAGAAGTTAAGATGATAGTAATCCTTGTTCCACAAAGCATATGAAGAAGCTGTTTGAGTGGAAGTTACTTTTTGCCGATAGAATACAGAGGAAATGAGGGTGGTTTGCTACAATGTGGTTGGCATGGCAGGTCTTAGCTGTGAAGGTTACTCCTGGCAGAACAAAGAAATATAGTTTGTCTGAGCACTTTCTATAGAAATAGCAATAGAGCAGTGAGAGACTTGCTACATCTTGTCTGTGAGAGAGAAGAGTTGCAGGGTGGAAAATAATTTGTCACCCACAAGGACGCACAGACACTGGTTATGGTGAGCTATGACTGCAGTGCATTCAGAGGTGCACCAGAGCTCGCGGTCTGTTTTTTTTTTATTTTTGTTGTTGTTGTAATTTTTGAGAGGTGGTTGGTTTATAAAATTCTTCATTCCAGAAAGGATCCATTCTAATACAAGGGCAGCAA
>OZ038506.1:17522080-17542080 GCA_964036315.1 Acanthosepion esculentum | reverse complement strand
TATCAAGCGCTTTGAAAAAAATAAATGCTAAAGAACTGTGGATTGTTAATCTGACTATTCTTTCTCTTTATTTGTGTGTGTGTGTGTGTGTATATATATATATATATATATATATATATATATCTTAGTTTTAAGGTATATTTATGGGTAAAAGTTCTCATTATCAGGAATAGAACGTATGTAAATATACACGTCAACATGAAAAGTTGTTTGTTTTTTGCTTAATCACAATGGTAAGGCCGATAAAAACTTGTCACTGGGTGTTCACATCAATGTCCACGTGTGTGTGTGTGTGAGTCTCTATCTTTATATATCGCGTGGTCATGTGTGACGTCATGAGCTGTTGTGCGATTTTCGCTTTCAGCGTCTTATATGCACATGTTTATCGTTGCTTGGAAATCATCCATGTAAACAAAAACAGACTATCATCAATTTCTTGTTCGTGTATTGCTTAATATATTGTGTAATTGTCATCTTCGATAATGGCTTATGTAAGCCGAAAGCTTAGATTGGATTAAAAAATATGTATCAATATTGTGATTTTCTTTCATTGTTTAATGATAATGTTATTAAGATTATCAGACTATATGAAAAGAACTTACATAAAATATATAGACAACACTTATCTATATTATTTAATGAAACATGTATGAATGAAAAAATGCTGCCTAAATACACACAATATATATATATATATATATATATATATATATATATATATATATATATATATATATTCATTGATTTGAGCTTTCAGTAGATATTAGTTGATAACACAACAATACTCACACATACACACAGTAAAAAGAACCTTAAGATATTGAAGGCTATCTACATGAAAACAAAGCAACCCACGCAACAAAATTATATTTCAAACCAGTCACAACATATTCCTATGCATTTAAACATATGGTTCTATTGATAAGATTTCTTTCTTTCATGTGGTCACGTACGATGGCATAGCACCACATTATGAATTTATGACCTATGTCTATTATTCCACAACCATTGTCATCGATAGAAAACTTCTATGTAAACAAAACAAGATGTCATCTTTGAAGGCACACATCTCAGTCGTTATGTCCATATAACCACTCTGATGATGGCTCATGTAAACTGAAAGCTGAGCTCGACACCAACAACTATAATAAAGAAATATCCAAATGTAGGCCAGATTTTATCTTTCTTTTCTCTTGAAACTAAAACTATTAAACAACACTTGGAACATCGCATGATAAAACATATTAGTCATTTGTTGTCTGTTATATTTAACAATAACTGTTTGAACAATGATCTGCTTCCCCTATACACTAAATATATATATATATATTAATCATTTCACCCGAACTAAGATGATAAAGATGTTAAGAAAAAAGAAGTCTGTCTATATTTCTGAGATGAGGTATTATGTACAGTATTTACATTAGTCGGACTATTGTCCTCATCTTTGTCGCCATATTTGTCACAACGTTTCGGCCGTTGTACGCTCCGGCCTTCTTCAGGTGGTTGGAATTTCAAACCGAACCCTTTATTTCAATCACTGGGGTAGACTGTTCTAGTTCCATGTTTGATGGATGTCAGTTATCAGTTATCTCCTGCTAATTTTCCCTCTGAAAGTTCTCCAATACCAATACCCGGTTCAGGCAGTGGAGAACTTTCAGAGGGGAAAATTACCAGGAGATAACTGATAACTGACATCCATCAAACATGGCTCGTGGAACTAGAACAGTCTACCCCAGTGATCGAAATAAAGGGTTCGGTTCGAAATTCCAACCACCTGAAGAAGGCCGGAGCGTACAGCGGCCGAAACGTTGTGACAAATATGGCGACAAAGATGAGGACAATAGTCCGACTAATGTAAGAAAAAAGAAGTTACTGAGAGTGAAAGAAACTGAGAAAACCTCGAGCAGAGATACAATTAAAAGCAAGCATTCATTCGGTAAGAAGGAAGGTGATGATTCACATTGCATATAAGGTTTTGAAGATTGTTGACGAGAGATGAAAGAATTCCACAGGTGAGAGGTGTGAAAGAAGAATCTATTTGAATAGAACTAGCAGCTGAAAGAAAAAAATTGGCATTGAGCTTATGCTTACAACTGAGAGTTAAGACGGGCAACAATAAATTTGAAAAATACAATGAAGAATTAAAAACAGATGTTGTCAGCTGAATTTAATGTTTTAGTGATAAAGTGGAGTACTGAAGAATTTTTCCCAATCTCTTCTAGATTGACCCAAGAGCTTTTGTATTATATATATATATATATATATATATATATATATATATATACACACACACACATATATATATATATATTTATTATAAATTGATTTAAAATGTTTTTTCACTACACAGTGATAACCCTGTTTCAAAAATGGAAGCTAAAGCCTTCGAATTTAATTTTGTTATTAAATTAAAGACATTAGTTCCATTTCCTCATCAAGCGAATTTTGGAGTAACTTATTTTTTTAAATTTACGGTTTTAAAGGCACGGCATTTTATATCTTACTGTTCTTTCTTTTTATTTATAAATATATATATATATATATATATATATATATATATATATATATATAAAATCAGCTGATTCTGCTACCTTGCTTACCTTTCAGTATCTTCAGGTGATTTTGGTCAGTTGATATCCTAATGCTTTATTTTTTTTAAATAAAAAATTATGAATGCTATATTTAAAAAAAAAAATAATGAATGAATAAGCACATGATGTGAGATGTGGTAGAAGGTGAGGAGGAGGAGGGGAAAATCAAGTGTATCTGTGGGGTATTAATTGAAATATACATATGTTCCTTTTATCCCACTTCAAATGAACTCAAAGCAAATTTTTCACTATATATACAATGGGTCATAATTTCCAATCACTGGGTTTTTTTTTGGGGGGGGGGTTAAACCAGAGATTGGAATTTATGTCTCATTTTATACATACTTTTATTTTTTTAAATTTTTTTTTTTATTTATTCTTTTCAGTTTTTGTGTCTGCATTTTGAGATAAGTTCTGATCATTTATTTAGTAGTTTTGCTCTGGGAAGGCAATTGTAGCTATTTTCCCTCCGAGCAAAGTTTGCAGTTTTTGGATTGATTCTTGTAGGCTAATGTTCTTTTCCTTATTTTCCATGATATTTTTGGTGTGATTTGCTCTTTGTTTTTAATTTCCCAGATATACTTGGAAAGCATTTGGGAACCTCGAAGTGGTGTAATGATAAGCAAGCTTGTCTCACTAGAAAAATTATGACTGAGTAGTGAATTTGATCCTCACTGGGTACTCCATACTTTTGGCCTTGTGCCACATCTGAGCTACGCATGGAAAATCACTATACTTGGAAAGCATTGTACTGTTCATGTATTTACTATTTGTGAAAGACGTTTTGTGTGCGTAGTTTCTTTGTTTCCAGTGTCTTTCTGTTACTCCCATGTTTTTCTTCATTACCTGATGATTTTACTGGGGCTTAGTATATTACATTGTTTTTGTAAGCAATTGCTGTTTAAGGGACATTTATTCTTTATTCTGCAGTTACACATAGGTTGAATTTGTTCAGGTGGTTTGTTGATAGTTTTCCTGTTGTGTTTATTCTTTTTATTATTTGTGTCATGTTCTTGGTGCAAAATCACTATACTTGGAAAGCATTGTACTGTTCATGTATTTACTATTTGTGAAAGACGTTTTGTGTGCGTAGTTTCATTGTTTCCAGTGTCTTTCTGTTACTCCCATGTTTTTCTTCATTACCTGATGATTTTACTGGGGCTTAGTATATTACATTGTTTTTGTAAGCAATTGCTGTTTAAGGGACATTTATTCTTTATTCTGCAGTTACACATAGGTTGAATTTGTTCAGGTGGTTTGTTGATAGTTTTCCTGTTGTGTTTATTCTTTTTATTATTTGTGTCATGTTCTTGGTGCAACTGTAGCTGATTTTTACTGTGCTTTTGTTGAATATTTTGTGGAGAGTGCTTGATTCGGGGAAGTGTTTGTGTAAGAGCTTGATGAATATTTTTCCTACGTTTTTATGTTTTTGTTGTACAGTGGGTTGAACCATATGATGTTTTTCTTTCTGTTGTCTTTTTTGTCCTCTGTGGTGAGTATGTGATTGTTGCCAGGAATCCACTCTTTTAGGGCTGTTTCATAGTCTTTCATAGCTTCATTAAATATTGTTTCATTGGAAGAATTGTCAGAAAGCCTGCAGTTAATTAATTTTGGTGTCTGTTTGATTATAGATGGTGGGTGATTAGAAGATGAGTGTATATACAGTGGTTTTCTGTATGTTTTATATGTACCTTTTCTTAGGTTGAAAGTGACATGTAGAAAATCTACTTCATTTACGTTAGTTTTTATGTCTGTTGAATCCCATATTTTTGAAAATCTTTATTGTTGCTTTTCTAGTTTTGCCTGTGATTTGTTTGTTATAGTTTCTTAACATTATGAGACTGTCATCTCTGTAGAGTCTATCATTTCTATTTATTATTTTACTTAGTTCATGTAGTAAATATATACCTATGAGTTCACATGTCTCTGCACCATCAAAGCTTCCTATTTTAGTGTCAAAGAACCCTTCTTTTTTATCATGCATCTTCATTGTTGAATAGTAACAATTTTTGGAGTGGAGGTGTTTAATGATTTTGATTTTGTTTCTGCTTATTTTTATTTGTTCTTGAGATCAGGCCATCACCTTATCTAGCATGGGTTCTGTTATAGAAGGGTAGAATTCTTTTATGTCTAGTTGTATAAATTGGCAATTATTTTTATAGTCTATAGGTGTTTTTGTGTTTTCCAATTGATTTATTCCTAACTTCTTCCTTATCTCTAAATTAATTCTTTTATACTTGAATACAAGTGGCCAGTCATTTTGTGTGTGTGTGTGTGAGATATATATATATATATAATATGAAAGTATTTGGCCAGCCTGGAGTCAAACTAGAGGATAGATGTTTTAACTGGAAAATATATAATGCTTCAAAATAATTATTTACCAAAAACAACCTGAGGAGACCATAAAGTTGAAACCTGGGTTGTGAACGGTCAATTTTTCAATTTTTAATGATAATATATAATATATATATATATATATATATATAAAACACATATATATATTGTCAGTGTAACCTTACAAAACATATTTTCTCAAGTTCAACAAGTATTTTTCCATATGTTTTTTCTTTCTATTAAATTTGGTCGTTGTTTTATGAGCTTCTGAAAAGATTTCTGACAAGCTTATCTTTCCGTGTCCCATCTTCAGTTTTTCATGTTTTTGTTTTTTTGTTTTTTTTTAATAAAGAAAAGATTAGAATCAGTATTGAGAAAAAAAATGACCTTTTTTGTTTCTTTCTCTCCTGTACATAATCTCCATCAAATCTTTATTACCATTCTTGATGGTATATAAGGTTCCTGACTTCCTGGCTCAAAGTTGAGGCATCTGGTTGGCTAATGTTTATCCAGATGCAATAAAACCAGCAGTTCTTGTATCTCATTTAACTTCATAATACTGCAATATTCAATGTAAATGGTGCAGGGATGCGAGTCTTAGATGCTATCAAATTCAGAACTTGGAACAGTTCTGGTCGTAGTTTCTGTTCCCTATTCCCCCAAAATGTGGTTTGTTTTTGTGTTTTTATTTTGTCTATGCTGTATCCTTAAGGCAAAATATTTTGCAAGAAATAACAAAAGAAGCATATTAATCCTATCATTCACACACACACACACACACACACACACACTGTCTGTCTCTCTCTCTCTCTCTCTCTCTATATATATATATATATATATATATATATATATATACGAGTGTTTTTAGGATGGATATTATGTGAAATGTAAGTGGAAATGGTAATATGGAAAAGCTTATAAACAACACATTTTGGCAATGTTTTTTGGTTTCAGCTTCTTCAGGTCGGAATGAAATACAAACTGTCTAAGGGAAATGTGTCGGGATTTTTGAGGATAAGAGGGGCAATAAACTAAACTATTTTATAAAATCTGATGGCCAGAAACCGGAAAGTATTTGTTTTTATATATATATATATATATAGTATTTACATTAGTCGGACTAGTGTCCTCATCTTTGTCGCCATATTTGTCACAACATTTCGGCCGTTGTACGCTCCGGCCTTCTTCAGGTGGTTGGAATTTCGAACTGAACCCTTTATTTATACTACTGGGGTAGACTGTTCTAGTTCCACGTGCCATGTTTGATGGATGTCAGTTATCAGTTATCTCCTGCTAATTTTCCCTCTGAAAGTTCTCCACTGCCTTAACCGGGTATTGAACTCACACTCTTTGGGTCTGTCACTGGATCTAACCAGCCTTTATCCTGTGTCCTCGAAATTCCAACCACCTGAAGAAGGCCGGAGCGTACAACGGCTGAAACGTTGTCACAAATATGGCGACAAAGATGAGGACAATAGTCCGACTAATGTAAATACTGTACATAATACCTCATTTCAGAAATATAGACAGACATATATATATATATATATATATATATATATATATATATATATATATATGGATTAAGTCCAACAATTATTTAATATATTTCCTCTTTATAAAAATGTCTAAACAGAATATATATATATATATATATATATATATATATATATATATATATATATATTAGAGCCATTGGTGTCTGTCTGGTTTTAGGAAGACTTAACATTGCAATTGATGTGTTTAAATCTTTGAAGATTGTATGTGGCAGGGAAGCAAGAAACCAGAAGAGTTCCGCAGGCTTATTTATTTTATACAACACTTTCTATAAGGACCATCTATAGACCTGAGCATCTTTTTCTTTACTTTTTTTTTTTGGTTATGTCAAGCTTATCATGCATCTTCTTCGTTAAAGTCCAGTTTTCAGCACCATTGTGTAGCACACTTTCTTTCCATTGTGGCTCTGAGGAAACATTTTGGAGACTTGCCCAAAATTCACTTGTAACATTCAACTGAGAAAACCTTTTCCCAGTCTAAGGTAACTCTTTCATTTTTAGAAAAAGAAGCCATTTCTTTCTGCATCTCCTTTGTTTTCTTATCAGATTTGGTTTTCATGTTGAAATTTGATCAAATGAATTATTTCATTGTAGATGATGTTCGATAACATCTACAGCCACAATATTTGTCACATTCAGGTCATTTCAAATAACAAAGGCTGTTTTCTTTGAGTATTTCTCCAATTCAATAAATTTTCTTTTCTCCACTTGAGATGATTTGTATTTACAGTCAGATTTTGATCTTTCTGTAAAAAAAAAAAAATATGCTACTCTCCAGAATCTTCTCTGGGGCATGCCCCTTCAGGACATGGGCAATCATGGCTCTCTACAGCTTCCTATCCTTCATAGCTCTTCCTAATGTTTATCTTTTTCCTATCCCTCCTGGCTTATGGCCAAATCATGTTCTCATAGGAACACCAAAGTTAAGCAATGTCGAGCCTCGTCAGTACCTAAATGAGTGACTTGTGAAAACAAGGTGCTGTAAGCTTGGATGTGCGGGTGGTGTAATTGGCTCAAAATCAGAAAGCAGAGTTCCAGACTGAAGGCAAGATAGAGGAAAATAATGCATAACCTACCCAGCGAGCGGGAGTAAATAGATCGTAGGAACAGGGTTTGTGAGAGATGCCAAAAGACAAAATTTATTAAAAGCTACAAAGGACAGGAAATTGTGGAGAGCCATGTTCGCCAACATCCTGACGGGACATTGCACATAGAAAAAGATAAGCATCCTTTTTGTTTCCATATTCTTTGAAACTTACTCATTACTTACATGCTCCATCCATGGTATTCTCAGCATCCTTCTGTAGAACCACATTTTTGTGGATTGATATTGTATGACAGTTCATCAATTTTTTCTTTATTTCTAACAATTTCCCACTTTATTAATACTTTGCTTAGCTTTGGAAGGCATCTTTTGCTATTCCAATGTGGCGTCAGATTTGTGTGTCACATGTTCTGTCATTTGTTAAAACATTTGCCAAGTATTTAGACTTTACAGAATACGTTTGTAAATTTGAGGCACTCAAAAGTGTCTGGATTTCGTATTCCAAGGATAGATGGTTTTCATTTGGGATTTGCGATTCTCACAAAGAATGACCTTTTGGTGTTTTTTTTTTTTTTTAAATTTACATGTAGGTTTTTTTGTAATGAAATTCGTAAATTAAATAGATGGTGGATTTTATGTTTTTCTATAACTGGTGCTGAACTAAATTAAATTCTCATTTTACTAGGTTATATTGAAGTGCCTAAAACATTTGCCCACTGAACACATACTTTGATTTATCATTTATCTTTGTTTAAATATTGGATTAAATCTAGAATCATAATTTTAAGTTCTATAATTATTAATGTACTTGATACGTGTGCCTGAAACATTTGCATGATAAAATTCATGAAGTTCAGCTACCATACTGAAGAGTGATATTTATTCTGTATAAATTACAGAAACGTGGCACAAGGCCGAAGCGGGGATTGGGGAAGGGACGGTCTTCTTCTGTCTTAACTATAACTTAGCTAGCTGCAAACACTGACCCAATCGTACGAACAATATTCCTTACACCAAAACACCACATTCATATGTACCATACTGAAGAGCACATCCAAACAATTACCGTGAAAGTATTTATAGGAAAGACACAGAGAGGCAACCTTATGGCAGTGGGAAAGTGATTGAAACTCAGCCACCAGATCTAATTGTGCTATGGTCAGAGAGATGTAATATAAGTCTTCTTGTTCAGCATGTTGTAGTATAGTATTGTAGCATACCTACTGATGATAATGGGTATGTTCCCATTCAATAAATACAGTAGTATATACTGTATGTTGGTGTGCAGTTGGAGATTCGTTATGGAATTCACTTGACTTACTTCTAAGTACTCTCATTCATTACCAACTTTTGTGTGATTATTCTATTCATTAACCTTCAACATGTAGCCAATATAATTGTTTATGAATTTGGTTTTGGATTAATATGCTTCTTTTATTTCTTGCAAAATATTTTGCCTTAAGGATACAGCATAGACAAAATAAAAACACAAAAACAAACCACATTTTGGGGAATAGGGAACAAAAACTACGAACAGAACTGTTCCAAGTTCTGAATTTGGTAGCATCTCAGAATCCCATCCCGGCACCATTTACATTGAATATTGCCGTATTATGAAGGAACACAGTTCTTTAAGGAAAATGTGATTTCATAAATAATATTGGTTCTCTATCATTTGGATCTTGCAGGTGAGTTATTGTTGGCGATAAGGTTAGCAGTTCCTGATCAAATCAAATTCATAAATAATTATATTGGATACCCTACAACATGTCTGATAAGAAGACTTACTACATTACATCTCTCTAACCCTAGCTCAATTAGGAATCATACCAAACTACATCCGCAACAAACACTTTGAAAATACAAATAGCCTCATCTACATGTAAAAAAAAAAAAAAGGTTAAAAATAATGGAAGCATTATTAATAAAAAATAAAGCAAAAGCCAGCACTCAATAATATCAACTATGAACACTGCCACAATGTGCTGACCGTGTTTGTAAAATAAAACATTCCTATAACTCTAGATACATGAAATCCATACTTTCAGTTAAAAGTAAAAATAAAACCACTCTTGATAATGGCTAAAGTATAGCCCGAAATGCACGGACTTGCAGAACATTCGGACAATTTTTACATAATTTATGTCCAGAAAAGAATAAAATTATAAGTTAAAAGTAAAAATAAAACCACTCTTGATAATGGCTAAAGTATAGCCCGAAATGCACGGACTTGCAGAACATTCGGACAATTTTTACATAATTTATGTCCAGAAAAGAATAAAATTATAAGTTAAAAGTAAAAATAAAACCACTCTTGATAATGGCTAAAGTATAGCCCGAAATGCACGGACTTGCAGAACATTCGGACAATTTTTACATAATTTATGTCCAGAAAAGAATAAAATTATAAGTTAAAAGTAAAAATAAAACCACTCTTGATAATGGCTAAAGTATAGCCCGAAATGCACGGACTTGCAGAACATTCGGACAATTTTTACATAATTTATGTCCAGAAAAGAATAAAATTATAAGTTAAAAGTAAAAATAAAACCACTCTTGATAATGGCTAAAGTATAGCCCGAAATGCACGGACTTGCAGAACATTCGGACAATTTTTACATAATTTATGTCCAGAAAAGAATAAAATTATAAGTTAAAAGTAAAAATAAAACCACTCTTGATAATGGCTAAAGTATAGCCCGAAATGCACGGACTTGCAGAACATTCGGACAATTTTTACATAATTTATGTCCAGAAAAGAATAAAATTATAAGTTAAAAGTAAAAATAAAACCACTCTTGATAATGGCTAAAGTATAGCCCGAAATGCACGGACTTGCAGAACATTCGGACAATTTTTACATAATTTATGTCCAGAAAAGAATAAAATTATAAGTTAAAAGTAAAAATAAAACCACTCTTGATAATGGCTAAAGTATAGCCCGAAATGCACGGACTTGCAGAACATTCGGACAATTTTTACATAATTTATGTCCAGAAAAGAATAAAATTATAAGTTAAAAGTAAAAATAAAACCACTCTTGATAATGGCTAAAGTATAGCCCGAAATGCACGGACTTGCAGAACATTCGGACAATTTTTACATAATTTATGTCCAGAAAAGAATAAAATTATAAGTTAAAAGTAAAAATAAAACCACTCTTGATAATGGCTAAAGTATAGCCCGAAATGCACGGACTTGCAGAACATTCGGACAATTTTTACATAATTTATGTCCAGAAAAGAATAAAATTATAAGTTAAAAGTAAAAATAAAACCACTCTTGATAATGGCTAAAGTATAGCCCGAAATGCACGGACTTGCAGAACATTCGGACAATTTTTACATAATTTATGTCCAGAAAAGAATAAAATTATAAGTTAAAAGTAAAAATAAAACCACTTCTTGATAATGGCTAAAGTATAGCCCGAAATGCACGGACTTGCAGAACATTCGGACAATTTTTACATAATTTATGTCCAGAAAAGAATAAAATTATAAGTTAAAAGTAAAAATAAAACCACTCTTGATAATGGCTAAAGTATAGCCCGAAATGCATGGACTTGCAGAACATTCGGACAATTTTTACATAATTTATGTCCAGAAAAGAATAAAATTATAAGTTAAAAGTAAAAATAAAACCACTCTTGATAATGGCTAAAGTATAGCCCGAAATGCACGGACTTGCAGAACATTCGGACAATTTTTACATAATTTATGTCCAGAAAAGAATAAAATTATAAGTTAAAAGTAAAAATAAAACCACTCTTGATAATGGCTAAAGTATAGCCCGAAATGCACGGACTTGCAGAACATTCGGACAATTTTTACATAATTTATGTCCAGAAAAGAATAAAATTATAAGTTAAAAGTAAAAATAAAACCACTCTTGATAATGGCTAAAGTATAGCCCGAAATGCACGGACTTGCAGAACATTCGGACAATTTTTACATAATTTATGTCCAGAAAAGAATAAAATTATAAGTTAAAAGTAAAAATAAAACCACTCTTGATAATGGCTAAAGTATAGCCCGAAATGCACGGACTTGCAGAACATTCGGACAATTTTTACATAATTTATGTCCAGAAAAGAATAAAATTATAAGTTAAAAGTAAAAATAAAACCACTCTTGATAATGGCTAAAGTATAGCCCGAAATGCACGGACTTGCAGAACATTCGGACAATTTTTACATAATTTATGTCCAGAAAAGAATAAAATTATAAGTTAAAAGTAAAAATAAAACCACTCTTGATAATGGCTAAAGTATAGCCCGAAATGCACGGACTTGCAGAACATTCGGACAATTTTTACATAATTTATGTCCAGAAAAGAATAAAATTATAAGTTAAAAGTAAAAATAAAACCACTCTTGATAATGGCTAAAGTATAGCCCGAAATGCATGGACTTGCAGAACATTCGGACAATTTTTACATAATTTATGTCCAGAAAAGAATAAAATTATAAGTTAAAAGTAAAAATAAAACCACTCTTGATAATGGCTAAAGTATAGCCCGAAATGCACGGACTTGCAGAACATTCGGACAATTTTTACATAATTTATGTCCAGAAAAGAATAAAATTATAAGTTAAAAGTAAAAATAAAACCACTCTTGATAATGGCTAAAGTATAGCCCGAAATGCATGGACTTGCAGAACATTCGGACAATTTTTACATAATTTATGTCCAGAAAAGAATAAAATTATAAGTTAAAAGTAAAAATAAAACCACTCTTGATAATGGCTAAAGTATAGCCCGAAATGCACGGACTTGCAGAACATTCGGACAATTTTTACATAATTTATGTCCAGAAAAGAATAAAATTATAAGTTAAAAGTAAAAATAAAACCACTCTTGATAATGGCTAAAGTATAGCCCGAAATGCATGGACTTGCAGAACATTCGGACAATTTTTACATAATTTATGTCCAGAAAAGAATAAAATTATAAGTTAAAAGTAAAAATAAAACCACTCTTGATAATGGCTAAAGTATAGCCCGAAATGCACGGACTTGCAGAACATTCGGACAATTTTTACATAATTTATGTCCAGAAAAGAATAAAATTATAAGTTAAAAGTAAAAATAAAACCACTCTTGATAATGGCTAAAGTATAGCCCGAAATGCACGGACTTGCAGAACATTCGGACAATTTTTACATAATTTATGTCCAGAAAAGAATAAAATTATAAGTTAAAAGTAAAAATAAAACCACTCTTGATAATGGCTAAAGTATAGCCCGAAATGCACGGACTTGCAGAACATTCGGACAATTTTTACATAATTTATGTCCAGAAAAGAATAAAATTATAAGTTAAAAGTAAAAATAAAACCACTCTTGATAATGGCTAAAGTATAGCCCGAAATGCATGGACTTGCAGAACATTCGGACAATTTTTACATAATTTATGTCCAGAAAAGAATAAAATTATAAGTTAAAAGTAAAAATAAAACCACTCTTGATAATGGCTAAAGTATAGCCCGAAATGCACGGACTTGCAGAACATTCGGACAATTTTTACATAATTTATGTCCAGAAAAGAATAAAATTATAAGTTAAAAGTAAAAATAAAACCACTCTTGATAATGGCTAAAGTATAGCCCGAAATGCACGGACTTGCAGAACATTCGGACAATTTTTACATAATTTATGTCCAGAAAAGAATAAAATTATAAGTTAAAAGTAAAAATAAAACCACTCTTGATAATGGCTAAAGTATAGCCCGAAATGCATGGACTTGCAGAACATTCGGACAATTTTTACATAATTTATGTCCAGAAAAGAATAAAATTATAAGTTAAAAGTAAAAATAAAACCACTCTTGATAATGGCTAAAGTATAGCCCGAAATGCACGGACTTGCAGAACATTCGGACAATTTTTACATAATTTATGTCCAGAAAAGAATAAAATTATAAGAACGCAAGAGAAATTAAATAGAAAAAACTTGACTGCATTTTCTTGTCACTTATTTTTAATGAAACTTGTGTAATAAATATGTAAAATAAAGAAAGGGTTATTTTTTAAAAGAACATTTTAAGTATATATTTTTTCAATGATTTTTTTTTTTAAGACATGATTTCTGACTGTATATGAACTAAATCAGTAACTTGTAAATACATTTTTATTTTAGTAAATTTCACCCAGTACAAGCCTTAAGAACCAATCAAGGTAGAGGGTTGCAGTCAAAATTTTAATGATGAATAATATGTGATGTGGTGGTAAGTGAAAATTATGAGGATGAGGAAAAGAAATATCAATTGATATTTGAAGAGATTAAGATTGAAGTTTTCATGTGAATACCTACGCAGGAACTTTTTCTACAGAGTGGCTTATTTTAGTAAAAACAAAAAAATATGAGTGAAACTTCCATCACATATTTGGGAGGATCTGGGTGATTCATCTATGTGGATGTGGCACGACATGTCCTTTGCTGTGAAGTATTATAATGAATATAAAATAAAATAATTTCAACATTTTTTTTTTAATTAAGACAATATTTACATGCAAGGAGTATCAAGAAAACAGCAGAATAGTTGCATTGTCATTTTTTTTTTTTTTTTTGAAACTAAAAGAAGAAAAATAAAGTCTGAGTCGACAACCTTCTCCTTTCTGTTTTGTTTAGTTTTGAATCCAACTGTAAAAATTTGTGTTGCATAAAGAGCAAATTGTCTAACCAATTAGTCACAGTGCATTTGACATGAGGCAGAAACAGAGCTGAGGGTACATCTTTGTCTGGAACAGCGATCATTTTTTTTCTCTCTCCATTGATTTCTTTTTGGCTACTGTCAAAGGTGAACTGAGTCTCAAAGAATACACAGACACATTTTGAGTCTTTACGTAACATACTTTGTTTTTTATTTTTTTTTCTATTAATTTCCTGCTCGGTTCTTCATTGGTCATAATAGCTGCTAGTCACTTCAGATGAGTTACCTTTTGCTCAAATGTGTGTTTAATTAGAATTCTTCTTTCTTAGGCACAGATCAGAAAGACAAAATCAAAAGATGGATTTCAAGGTGTTTATTCTTGTTTTTTTTTTTTTCTTTAAACATTTTCTCAAAGAACTTTCTCTTGAGTCTCTCAAAATGTTTTATCTAAATATTTTGACATTTATTTATTTATTTATATATATATATAAATATATATATATATATATATATATATATATATATATATATATATATATATATATATATATATATATTAAAAAGAAGAGAGGTACCGCAAACTTTTTTGGTTGTAATGTGGGTTTTTTTTAAAAAAATAGTTTTATGTAAAACTATGAAAAATAAAGAATAATATTTTTTTAAAAAAAAACCACATTACAACCAAAAAAGTTTGCGGTACCTCTCTTCTTTTTAATATACACACTTTTCTCTCGTTGGAACCATTATAACCTCTTCATTTCATTTTATATATATATATATATATATATATATATATATATATATATATATATATATATATATATATATATATATATATATATATATATGGGTATGATAGAAATATGCATATACGCACGTATACTTGCAAGTACATAAATGTAAATTTGGTTTGTTCAAGAAGCTTATATTAAAATACTTAAATATAACCCTAACTTGCTGAACAGAGTTGACGTCTACATGTATTCATAAAACCAAGCATCTGCTTAAACACATTGACTCCAAATAAAATAGATTTCACAAATATTAATATAATATGCAACATTTATTAATATTCTTAGAAACTATCATTTATAACATTTAGACAGATATAATCCCATATTATCATACTCAATATATATATATATATATATATATATATATATATGTGTGTGTGTGTTTGTGTGTAGTTATTTACTATGATTAGCTTAGATTTGGCACAAGGTCAGCATTATAGGGCACCCAGTGATGATCAAGATTACTATTTAGATGTAATGGCCAACCAGTCTAGTATCGTCAACCAATAGCCCACACCAAGGCTTCATATATATATATATATATATATATATATATTTAAAGACATTTATAATATGTTTAATGTTCTTTTTATAGATACAAGTATTTAAGCAAATGCTCTGTTTTATAATAAACAGTATTAAATAACATTTACCGGCCTGAATGTCCGAGAAATTTTCATAGAAAATTTTTGTTCTCCGACAGGAATCGAACCTGTATCCTATACGGAACCATCATTTCGCGTGATGTGCCTTAACTGTTAAACATATTATAAATGTCTTTAAATAAATTGTCGGACTATGTCCAATTCAAAAATGTATGACTTCATTTGTTTACATTTGATACGCTAGAGCAGATATGAATAGAAGAGATTCATGGAAGATTTAAGTTTAAAGATAGTAAAATCGACCTTGCTAACCGGACGCTTCTCTGTGGCTGAACAGTTAAGGCACATCACACGAAATGATGGTTCCGTATAGGATACAGGTTCGATTCCTGTCGGAGAACGAAAATTTTCTATGAAAATTTCTCGGACATTCAGGCCGGTAAATGTTATTTAATACTGTTTATTATAAAACAGAGCATTTGCTTAAATACTTGTATCTATAAAAAGAACGTTAAACATATTATAAATGTCTTTAAATAAATTGTCGGACTATGTCCAATTCAAAAACATATATATATATATATATATATATATATATATATAATTTCACCTTTGTAAGTATAAGGCTTGGTTCCAAATACATTAGATATAGTCTCGACCTATTATTATATTTACACCGTGTGTACTAGTTCTTTCCATTAGACAATACTTTAATTGTTATAAGTATGATAATTAATGCAAAAACGAGAGTTATCCCCCTTGATGCCTAACTTGATTATTTAATTTAAAATTTTATATTTAAAATATTTTTTTAATTTTATTTTTATTATTTTTTTTATTTTTTGTCTTTTGAACTTAAGAATTTGGATGATATAAATTATAAATAATTAATTATATTTTAGGCAACAATAATTAAATAAACAAGTTTTAACACACAATTCTAAAGCATCATCACCGTGAGAATGGTCAGAATATAATCAGCACCTGAAGATTGCAAGATCGCATGAAACTCAGACATGCTATTGAGGTTGGATATTATGTATATTCACTCATCCAGTTGGGTCTATTATATTCACTTATGCACAAATACTGTTGCAAAAGGTATGACCCCACCTCTCCCCCCCAAGCCATAGGTTAATTAATAAGACTAGTATCATTAAACTATTATCATTATTATTACTATCTCAAAAACACAAAATAAAATTGCAAAGAATATATTTACATTTTGTCATTAAATAAACCTATAGAGGTTGATATACCATCAAACAAAGACAACTTAATTTCTTTTTACATTTTGTCTGTCTTTCCCCCGTCAAACACACACAGCCTTGATAGAGTTCAAACCCATTTGTATCTTCTAGTGAAGCAAGACTTATTTTCCACTTGGTAACAAGGGTTGATAAGCCGTAGAAAATAAATCAGTCCATTTGATAGCCGCTTTTCCAATGATGCAACATTGCAAGCCTTATTGACAAATGTTCAGATTAGCTGTATTCTTTAGTTCCACCAGATCAGTTTTATAGCTAGGACATGCCATGCTATCTCCACAGAGAGGATTCAACCCACATTTCCTCTGTGTCCTGCATGTAAGAAGAAAGTTCTGCTCAAACAGTTATTTTCCCCGAGGAACTAAAACTTTGTTCTTTACTGTATACAATCTTCAATTATTATTATTATTTTTTTTATTTTTTTTTATTTTTTAAGCGTATCACCCCAAGCAAGGCCGGAGGCCACTATCACACAAGGAGTTATAGAAGGGTTGGAGGAAGAGCAGATAGGAGTGGTAAAGGAGAGGATGTTGAGAAAGAGAAAGACAGTGGGTCGATCAAGGCAAGGGGGTTACAGAAGATTTGGAGCGAGAGCAGATAGGAATGAAAGATGAAAGGATGTGGAGAAGTGAAGTGGATAGATCAAGGCAACTGGAGATGTCGATTGACACTACACTTAAACTGTTGGAGATTGTATTTGTCAGGGAAACAGTAATAGGGAAGGGAGTTCCATGGGCGAGATGTGCGAGACATGAAGCTATTGGAGTAGAAGAGATGTCTACATCTAACAGTTTCAACGGTGTAGGGGTGGGAACGGGATGCCAGCCTCGTAGGACGTTTAAATTCACGAGGTCTAGGGACAAGCGAAAGCAGCAGCTCAGAGCAATTACCATGAAAGTATTTGTAAAAAAGACAGAGCGAGGCAACATCATGTCTGTGAGAAAGCGACTGCAGACGAGATGACAGATCAGAGCCAATCACATTGCATATCTGTCTCTGGATCTTATCAAGAACCCTGAGGCAAACAGCAGGGGCTCCAGACCATATATGGCAGCAATACTCCATGCAAGGGCGAATGGTTGATTTATAGACTTGGAGGATCGATTCTGGGGAGAAGTATTTCCTGGCTCGGCACAGGGAACCAACTTTCCTTGCGATGGATGATGCAACTGACTCGATGTATTTGTTCCATCTCAGATCAGCGGACAGCGTGAGACCGAGCCGTCGCAGAGAGGAGCTCTCGAGAAGTTGTTCTTCAGACATTCTAATGGGATGCAGGGATGGATCCCTGTAATGGTTAATAGAGAGCAGTTTTGTTTTAGAGGCGTTAAAGTTAACCATCCATTTCTCGCCCCAGTTCACAACCGATTGGAGGTCCTTTTCAATTTGAGCTGCCAGGTTAACTTTGTCAGCATCACTAGATTTGTGTTTGAGGCAGGAGTAAATTGTGGTGTCATGAGCATAGATGCCGACTTGGGAGTCTATGGCGTCAGGAAGGTCGTTTATGAATATGAGGAACAGAGTAGGGCCTAGGATGGAGCCTTGAGGAACACCTGCGTTAGTGGGATAGGAGCTGGAGATGAATCCATTGAGAACAACCTTCAATTCACGGTTTGACAGGAATGATTGTATTAGGTCAAACAATTGACCTGTAATACCATAACCCTGGAGCTTGCGAAGAAGGCCGGCATGCCAAACTCTATCAAACACTTTGGAGATGTCTAGGGCCACGGCACGAGCTTCACCGTTATTATGGATAGCTTGGTAGACAAATTCAGTGATGGCCGTAAGCACATTGGCAGTAGATCGGGCAAAGCGGAAACCATACTGCTTGTCTGAGAGCAGATCATGGGATATCAGATGATTAATCACTTTGGTGTTGATAATGGCTTCGAAGACTTTGCCGAAGAGGGGTAGGAGACTGATAGGACGGTAATTGGAAGGGTCGGAGGGGTCACCAGACTTCTTAAAGACAGGAACAATGGTTGAGGACTTCCAGCAGTCAGGAAACCAGGACTCCTTGAGGCAGCGGTTGTATAATTTAGAGAGGACAGGTGCCAGTTCAGGTGCACATTTCTTCAGGACAGTGGCTGGTATCCCCTCACCACCAGTAGCCTTGTGGTGATCTAAGTTAGAAATAATGCCCAATACTGACAACGGGGTTATGTGCAATCCGTCCAAGAGGGCCTCAGTTCTGGGAGGGAAATCGGGCAAGGGTACCCTGGAAGAGTCTAGCCTTGAATTGGAAGAAAACTTCCGAGCAAAGCATTTGGCCTTGTCGGCAGAGGTGGTCAGGACCTCAAACTGATTGAACAGGGGAGGAATGGAGGGTTTGTTATTGTTCAGAACGCTCTTGCAGAGGTGCCAATAATCTCTGGAGCCAAATTTGTGGGATGCAATACGTTCCTTCATCCAAGCAGCAAATAGTGACTTGGCATTGTCGAGGATACGCTTACACTCGTTACGGGCAGAGGTAAATAGGCATCTATTGAAGTCGGACATATCACTACGAAAACGGTGGAAGAAGTGGTTCCTATGGGCAATGGCGGCTGAGCAAGCAGCTGTGAACCAGGGGGAGGAGCGCGGTTTGACCTTGAATTTCCTGGAGGGGATGAAAGCGTTGATTCCAGCTTTAACCCAGGAAGAGATCTCTGAACCCCAATCTTGAATGGGGAGCTTAAATACAGCATCCCAGGGGACATCTCGGAGGAAGTCACGAAACGAGTCCCAGTCAGCCCGTTGGTAGCAGAATGTGGTTCTGGTGGTAGGAGGCTCCTTGCAGGGGGTGGGGCTGAAGGAGATGCTAACAGACACTACAGCATGATCGGAGTTACTGATACGACAGAGCTGCGAGGCACTACAAGACTCAGTGATGGAGGTAAAACACAGGTCGAGGAGTGAGGCCTTACAGTCACGGTTGTAAGCAAAACGCGTGGGGAAATCGATTATCTGAGTGAGGGATTCAGAGACTCCAAGTCAAGTGTCAATGCTTATCTTACCTCTTAATTTAAATAATCATCACTTCCTTCCACCTTCGCTTTCATTAATGCCACCCACCCTGTTCTTCATTATTTTAATCATAATCATTCAGTTTGAGTGTATTGGCTGAATTTCAGAATAAACACACCCTATCTAAGGGGTACAAGATGACT
>OZ038506.1:17507080-17517080 GCA_964036315.1 Acanthosepion esculentum | reverse complement strand
GATAGAAGCATAAATGTTGTGGAATAACATAGACCAATTAATACAATGAATTCAGTAGCCTTTCTTTGATGGCAAGATGATCTAATTTAAAATCTAAATTGTCTATTTACACTATTGTAGCACTTTTCTACCGAACACGAGTAAATCATCCTGTCATTTTCATAGATACTAGTTCAATACCCGTAACTTGCATTGACAGCAAGGTGATTAAATTTTATATCTAAACTTTGTCTATTTTTCTTTGTCTCTACCTTTTGACTTTATTGCTCAACCCAGCATGAGGGTCATCAAAATAGAGCAAGAGAGGAATGAATTATTCCAATGTCTTGTTTCGAACTCTGTCAAATTGTGTGTGTGTGTGTGTGTGTGTGTATGTGTGTGTGTATACATTTTATGGCACAAGCACTTGTGAAGACACTTATGCAGAAGTCGGAGTACCGAAGTTGGGACAGGGGTCAGTCACCCCCACCCCATGGAACAATTTAATTATCCAGCTCACATGGGACATTCTTGCAGTGTTGCTCGTATATGTATTTTATTTATTTTTTTTTTTTTTGTCAAGGGCGGGCGCTATGTGACATTGGGGTGATTTTACTAGAATGTTGTAATCAACTATTTTCTTGACAACTCATTCCCGGCATTACCACATCGTGATGGTAACTTTGTGAAGTGTTGTAGAAGAAAAGTTCATACTGGTCAAATAACATCGGAATGCTTTCTTTCTTTTTTTCACTTGACAATACATACAGAAGGTATGAAGTTCTTTACGTGTTTTTTTTTTTTAAATTGAGAATCCCAAATTTAGATTATGAATGCGCATTTTGACATTCTCCTGGAATTTAGTATCTATTTTCTGTTAATATAACATTGCAAGGCAATGCATATTCAACCTCAGTGTAATCTTGTGGAAACATCATAATGCTGTCATTTTGATAGCTGGGTAGAGAAACTTAATCAGGTGCCATGAGGTAAATATAGTTAGCACTCCAAAAAATGCTGAGAATTCTATGAACTAAATATGACAGTTTTAGGGAAAATAAATACAAAAAGGACACAGTTAAAATAAGGAAGTCATTCAAAATTTCTAGAATGCATATTGAGGAAAGAGAGATTGGAAAATTTGATACATGCAGGGGAGATTGAAGGCAAAAGGGACAGAGGTTGTTTTCCGTAGAACTGTTTCAAAAGACCTTTTCATCATTGCCCATTGTCCTTGTAGAATCTGATACTCGCAGGACATAACTGACAACAAGAGGGACAGAGGAAAACAATGCATAACATACTTAGTCAGCTTGAGTAAATGGATGGTGGAACAGGGTCTAGGAGACAACAGAAAGACAAAGTTTATTAAGAGCTACAAAGGACAGGAAATTGCGGAGAGCACTGATCACAGTCATCATGAGACACAGCACATAGAAAAAGATTCATCTATCTAATGGCTTGGATTTATTTCTATAGGAACTACATCAGTTATAGACAATAACACAGAGCAAGAATTCAAGTATAAAACTTTGTTTTTTTTCCTCATGGTTGCTGCCACAATCTTCAGTGTCTTAGAATTATACTTTTATTCCAGAAATGGCTTTCACTGAGATGGACACCAGAAACCTGAGTTAATATTTGTCTTAAAGAAATCCTACTCCTCACCACTTATAGATTTTAAGTTTCAACCTGTTGCCAATTGTAAGACAGTTTTTATATCGAACTAACAAGTTCAGCTCTATTGTTTGAATTATGTTATTTCATTTCTAGCTGTGAGATGTGGTTTTTTTTATGTCTTTTTGCTCTAAATATTTTGAAATTAAAACCACAAGTATGTGAAAGCTTGCAAAGTGTTGCAAAATCAAAAAGGAAATATCTTTGAGAACTGTGCAAAAACGTTAAAAATGAAACTTAATTTTCAGGTTATGATAGTTTTCATTATCACTTCAGAGCAACTGGAGGATTTTCAGGTAGTATGCGAGAATAGTAACCCAGAAGGACAAATCAGGAGGCCGAGTTCAGATTCCAGTCAAGATATTAACATTTACTTTCACACAAATGCGCATGTCTAGGTGGCGTAATTAATAGATGCTCAGAATGAGAAAACCAAGAACCAAGTTCAGATTCCAGTCAGGTTCATTACATTCACTTATGCACAAATACCTTTGTGGGGATATTTATGAATCTGTTTCTATGAGTTAAATAGTAGCGCTTTTATCTGGAAAATTGATTATTCTCCAAAAAAATTGTTAAGGCAATATTTACTCACAAAAAAAAGAATTATTCTTCTGATCAAAAAAAATGTTTCTTTTTTTAAATAACCTAAAAACGGTTGATAATCCATAAAAAGAAACAAATCAGTCAACAATCAAAGCAACTGGATTAACAAATGCTGGAGAGTTAACGTCACTGACTTTTTCTTTTTTTTTTTTTTTTTTTTTAATTCTAAAATGTAGTTTATTTTATCCTGGGGAGTTGAATAAATTTGCTTATATTCCTTGAGTTGAATACAATCGAATTTAAGTTAAGATTTTTTTTTTTTTTTTTTTTTTTTGTGTGCTTTGGTAAGAAATATTTTTATTTTGCTATCCTGTTTTGATTTTGTTTGTGAAGTTTTGTTGAAAGACAATCAGGAAAAAAAAAAAAGAACATTATCTTCTCTGTTAGTTGATTCAAGTTTGACAGAGAAGAGGACATTTTTTTTTTTTTTTTACAAAGATGATTGAAAGATGCCATATACTTTTGATGCTTGTCACAAATTTAGATTCTTAGACAAGATAGGAACTAAATAGTCACTGCCACTGTGTTTGTCAGCATTCGTATTTGCATTGTGTGCAATACTGCAGAATAGCATGCTCACTCACAGTATAGTGCTACCGTTTGTATAGAAAACTACAGATCACACATGAAATACTAGATAATAGATTATATGTAGTTGCATATAGTAATACATGGTATGATAGGAAGCAACTTGAAATGAGAAATTGGAGAACCAAGTTTGAATTCCAGTCATTTTTTTTTATATTCACTGATGCACAAATATCCTTGGGAAAGGTATGGATCCATCTCTTCTCCCCAAGCTGTGGGTTAAGTAACAGGGCAGACTGGGTTCTTTATCCTTGACTGGCAACTCCGAATCTAAAACCAGTTGGGACTAGGAACTTCACCCTGTAAAAACCTATCTGCGACGGGAAGCAGTGCAACAACACCTACTGTTGTTGTTAAGAGCTGTGACCCCATACGTCCCATATGAGTATTTAGGACTTGAGTGTGTGAGTTATATAGCCATCGCCCACCCACTTTAACACTCACATATAATTTGATATTCTAACCTTAGCATTTGTTTTGTTTATTTTTTTAGCTTAAAAAGGTCAAATAAAAACCTCGCTTATCAAAATGCAAAAGTATCTTGTCAGTTGGAAAAAAATCAGGTTCAATGTTGACTTGAACTCTCTGTCACTCTAATACATACCACCCCCATATATTACAAAGGAAAATGAGTTTTGGTGTAAAAAAAAAAAAAAAGCTTCTTAGTTTTCCTTACCTTCTCTAAAATTTCCATCCACACACCCTGTTCTAAAATCTTCTGTTCGCTTTCATTGGGAAATTGAAATTAAAAGCATATAAAAAAAAAAAGAAAGAATTGCAAACATGGTATAGATAACATGTTAATGAAGATAATAATTTCAGTTGCTGTTGTTTTCCTTTAAGGTAAATGGAATTGTCGAATTGTGAGCAGAAATTGATAATTCTTTTCTTTCAATCACAGAAAAATATTGAACAAAAAAAAATGTACAGATTCTTGGCTTCAAATTTTCTTTGTTTTTAATATACTCTCTTCAAGATTAATGCCTCACATTTATTTCCTCAGAAACTGCATCGACATATAAGATAGAATAATTTTTCAGCTACAAAAACCTGCTTTTCCCTCATAGTCACTGCCATGGGTAATTTTCTAAGTTGTAGAATGATACTTCTGCTCAAACTGCCTTCCATCATTATGGCTGATGCTAACCTCCAGGAGAGTGACCCATTGCACCTCTCGGCCTAATAATCTCTGCTGAAATAAAGTGGAAAGAGTTTATTAAATCAATTGCTAGGTCTGCTGCTAAGAAAGTTTAGTGTACTAAACAATTTTTCTCTCCAGAATCAATTTGTGAGTCTACCATTCTTCCTTGCCTTGAATATTGATGCCACACATGGTATGGGCCTCCCGCTATATATGAATAGATTCTTGATAAAATCCAAAGAAGAATCTGTAACGTTAGCGGTTGGTTCTGACCTGGCATCTCAGCTTCAGTCACTCTCCCATCTCTGTAGCTTCCCTGTGCCTTTTCTATAAATACTTTCATGATAACTGTTTGGACTATGGTACTTTGATTATAAGTGCAGTACTAGATTGGCAAGTAGGTCTCATCATTTTAGAATTGAATTGGCTAGATGTATGTCAATCATTATCTACTCTCTTCTTGATTTCTCTTTTACTGTTCTCACTCCTTAGTAATGTTTCTCTTTTTATTATTCTTTCACACTTAGTAACCATTTGTGTAACCATTGTGCCTTTTATTGTCTTGCTTGGGATGAAATGATTAAAAAAAAACAAGGCTTTTTTTTGTTTGATCATTTCACTCCAAGTAAGGCAATAATGCCATTAAGACACAAGTGGTTACTGGAAGTGAAAAAAAAAATATAGGCTTTAGAAGAAGGATCCAGGAACCTAATCCTAAACAGAAAACAGCAGATAAACTCTTACTCTTGTTCAAAAGATGGAGGAGGATTGTTAATCAGGTGATTAAAAGTTTGAAACACGAGTTAATATTTGTTTTAAAGAAATCCTCTTCCTCACCACTTAGAGATTTTAAGTTTCAACCTGTTGCCAATTGTAAGACAGTTTTTATATCGACTTAACAAGTCCAGCTTCATTGTCTGAATTATGTTGTTATTGCATTTCTAGCTGTGAGAAGTTGTTTTTTTTTTTAATGTGTCTTTTTGCTCCAAATTTATCGAAATTAAAACCACAAGTATTTGAAAGCCTGCAAAGTATTAGCCAGTCAAATGAGAGATCAAGACTTTGAAGAAAATAATTGCCAATGCTGAAATGCATTAGCCACGGTCTACCTGTAATTATATCCACTGTTTAGTCTCTCGATATGATTAGAAAGCATGTACAAATGTCAACCTGTGCAGTTTTTTCACATTTTCTCTATCACACTTTTCACTTGTGTAACTCTCTTCCGACTTCTTGCTTTTCAGTCAATTTTGATCTTCAAAAATTTAAAAGCAATGTCAATTGTTATCTTCTGTCTTAATTCTTGTTCTTCACTTGTTCCATCTCCTTAAAAGTATATTTTTCTCATATTCTCTAATACTCAGCAGCCCCTTGCATCTTAGTGGCTTTATTGCTTTACTTGGAGTGAAGTAATTAAAAAAAAAAAAAAAAATGACACCTCACCACTTTGTATATACTTTCATGACGAGTGCCATTTTACAATGTACCAAAGCAAAAATGATTTTATGGGTTATTGGCAAGAGTGGTTAAATTTCTTCTTTTTTTTTTTTTTACATCAATAAGTGGCTATAAATTACTACAGGAAACGTGAGCATCTTTTTGTGGTGAAAACCACGTTGATTTGGAAATTCTTGCAAAAATCGAATAATTATCTGATTTTAATAAAACTTTCAAGACTTATTCACAAATGAATGAAATTATTTTAGAAACGTTTCTTTTTTCAACATCTTACTCCCCAACCACCCACCCACCACCAATCACAATTTTTAAATCAGGTTATTTTCACATTAAGTTTCACACAACAAGAAATCAAACAGGGAACGGATTTTTTCTAATAACTCCACCTACAAGCAGATTCTACCCACCTCAAAAAACTGATGTTGGATAGTTTCCACCGTCCCTCTGTTTATTTCTCGCATCCACTGATGAAGAACACAGATATGAGGATTGGGACATACCCATTAGTGTTCACAGGTATGGTATATAACTGTACTATTGTGGTCATGTGATCAAATTCCAAGCTTGATCGTGCCAGTTTCCTTGCTGCTGTTACAGTGTAAACATGGCCCCTCCACTAGCAGTGTACACCAAGGAGGAACAAAGAGCAGTAAGCAGAGACCATGCTACCTCATTGATGATAACTCGCAGGTTCACCATTACCATCTCTTGAGCTTTCAGAATCTTTTCATTGGCGGTTGAGGTTGACAGGCATCCTGCTGCTTCTTTTAAACTTCTTAATCCACTCATACACACTTCTATGTGGTAGTGCACTGTTACTATATCGTGTTAAAAGCCTCTAATGAATTTCAGCCCCTGGTACAACTTCTGACCTGAGAAATCAGATAACTGCTCTTTGTTCCTCTCTGGTGCATGAGTAAGGTGAGAACTTGGTGAGATAGAGAAGTAATAGGAAGAGGAAAAAAGTCAAACAACTATGTCCTGACCCCGAAAAGAAGAGGTATTGAGCAAAATTTCATAGGAAAATTAGCTCTGTCGGAGGTGTTGTAATGGAATGTCCCACTCTCCCTATCGCCTATTGTGGACTGACTATATCAGTAGATATATATAGTGTGCACAGCATATACTTGGTGGACTTGCTTCGGGAATTAGTAGCCTGCTAACCGATTCCCTGTCTTTCAGTAGTGTATTCTCTTTTTTAATAAACCTCTCTTTCTTTCTTTCATCTACACCCATGTTGCTGTTCCTTTGTCTCTTTGTCACCTTCTTTAAGGATACAAAAAAGATTGGATGGTGTTTTCATGTAAGTTTTAGTTTTCACAATCCCAAAAGATGAAATGTAAAACAAAAAAGTAATTTCAATCAAGACAGTGAACAACATCTCAGTCGTACAAGTCCACTCAAGAAAACCATTTTATTAAATGTACCTCTTCAGAATTCCTTAATATTCTCATTGTTTTGTATTATAGATATATAATTTTTTTTTTATAAAGGGGTGGTACAGTTCCCTGAAACCTGAAAACTTTGTACCATTCAGATATTTTAGAATATTAGGACGAATTTCTGAAATTTCTGGTTAAAAGTCACAGGACAGACAAATTTCAGAAATTAAAAGTAAGTATTGTTTGTTTGTTGCTTTTATTATTTTTTCTTCTTTGTGTTAGATCATATTAGATGCAATTAGGGCAAGTATCGAAAGCTAAAATAAATAGTTATCACATGTAATGCAAAGGGAAAATAATGACATAATCAAGATGTTGATAGTTTTAAGCACAAAGGACTTATAAGACATTTTAGAAGATTGTAATATATATATATATATATATATATATATATATATATATATATATATATATATAAGTGGACATTGAAATCAAGACCCAGCGATGATAGTCTGTTTCCTGCTTAAACGCAATTGTCAAGCCATCATAATTACATCCTGATATTGACCACAATAACCCATAAATACAGAATACCTTAAAACTACAAACACACACACACACACACACGTAATATTACAGTATACGTGTGTGTGATATATATAAATGTGCACATGTACAAAACAGATTGAGAAAGACGCGGAATAAATTGAAAAACTTGGAAATATCATTTAAAAAAGAATGGACATTATCAAGAAACTTAGAAGGCAGGGAAAACAACAAAACAAAAAAAATTGATATTTAAAGTTAAGTAATCTTTATATATATATATATATATAAAATTGTTTATTTAAAAATTATAACATAAATATGTTATAAAATCACTACAAAAATAGCCATTTTGTTTCCACACCTCCGGTGTCTTATCAAGTGATGATGTAATATAATTTTTAAATAAACAATTATATATGCTCTACTCTGTATTGAGCACTCTTTTAAGAATAGTAATTGTTGGTTATTGGAATTTATTCCGTATCCACCACTCCTAGACTTGGGTATATATATATATATATATATATATATATAAGGCAGCATATCTTCATTTAAACATGTTTCATTGAATACTATAGACATAGCATGTCTATTTATTTTCATACTGATCCTTTCAAGTTTTCTAATCAGGTTCATGGTGTTAAGATGAAATTCTTCAAAGAAGTACTTTCAATCTCCTCAAAGATCACACCCAGGGGTAAATCACAAAGACTAACTTTATTGTAACTCATCTCGTCTGCAGTCGCTCTCTCACAGACGTGACGTTGTCTCGCTCTGTCTTTTTTACAAATACTTTCACGGTAATTGCTCCGATGAGCTGCTTTCGCTGGTTCCTAGGCCTCATGAATTTAAACGTCCTACGAGGCTGGCATCCCGTTCACACCCCTTCACCGTTGAAACTGTTAGATGTAGACGTCTCTTCTACTCCAATAGCTTCATGTCTCGCACATCTCGCCTGTGGAACTCCCTTCCTTATTCCTGCTTCCCTGACAAATACAATCTCCAACTATTTAAGTGTAACGTCAATCGACATCTCCAGTTGCCTTGATCTATCCACTTCCCTTCTCCACATCCTTTCCCCTTTCATTCCTATCTGCTCTTGCTCCAAATCTTCTGTAACCCCCTTGCCTTGATCGAGCCACTATCTTTCTCCACATCCTCTCCTTTACCACTCCTATCTGCTCTTCCTCCAAACCTTCTGTAACCCCAGGCGTGCTAGTGGCTTCCAGCCTTGCTTGGGGCGATAAGCTTAAAAAAAAAAAACTGTGATAAAAATCCTTGTTCTGTTGTGAAGGTTATTTCTTTTTTTTTTTTTTAAAAACCTGCGTGAATGCACTCTGTTGTTGTTGTTTAAAAATTTTGAATGTATTCATTGTTGCCACAGAATCTTTTGTAAAACAAGCTTTTTAATATGAGGGAGCTGATTGGAAATTCGGTAGCATGTAAAATGGCATTAAATGTTAGTTATATGCACTTCAACATGTTGCTGCTACACTCATAATAAATTTTGTTGAGTGTTGGTTGATTTCGATGTCGAGGGCCTTGAGAATGTGAAGTTGTTTATTATTTTCCTGGTGTAATCACCATCACAACAAAATGTAGATTTTATCACAGTTACAATAAGTTTGTCTTTGTAATTTACCCCTAAAGGTGATCTTGAAGGTGATTCAAAGTACTTGTGTAGGAAAAATCTACGGTGCCTTCCTTGACGAATTTCATCTGAACATAAAGAAACTGATTAGAGAACTGAAAAGGATCAGTGTAAAATAAGTAGACATGATATGTCTATATTATTCAATTAAACATATGTACATACATATAAACATATACTTATATACACACACACACACATACAGACAAACCTCTCATTTACAGATCCCCCCCCCCCATCAATGAACTCCGGATGCAAAGGAGAAAATCTGCAGGAAAAATAATTAAAAAAAAAAATCTGCAGGAAAAAAAACTCCCAAATTGTCAGCGATGTATTTAAAAATTTGTGAGCTTAGAAGAACAAGTTGCATTAGTTCTCAAAGTGACCACTTTGCAGCAGTGACGGGCCTTTCAATTGTGAACAAAGACAGGTGTACAGTATATAAAGTACAATACATTAGCACATGTGTGAGAAAGTAGCTTTGAGAAATCTATTATTTTTGTTATTTTGATTAATATATCTATATCAAGTATATATTTATTTATGCCATATATACATGATTACAGTATTTACATTATGATCATAACTACTGGTCGTTACTATAGTGGTTTTATAACGCAAAAATAATATCTCCCCATCTATAGACAATCAGCTTTAATGGACCACCCCTCCCTCCTAATGTCTGTTGATGAAAGGTTGGTCATATATATATTATCATTCATGGGCACCTAGGGGTGGTGTAATGGTTAGCAAGCTTGTCTCGCTAGAACAGTTACGACCAAGTAGTGAGTTTGATCCTCGCTGGGTGCCTCCTACTTTCGGCCTTGTGCCACATCTAAGCTACACTTGGAACATCATTATATATTGTCATTCACAGGCAGTCACTGTATCACAGCTCATCAGTGTGGCTAAACTTCCGGTTGCCTCTAGCTAGGATCGAAATCCTGCTGAATTGGCATCAGTCAGAGA
>OZ038506.1:17494580-17502080 GCA_964036315.1 Acanthosepion esculentum | reverse complement strand
ACAATCTATCTCTGCAGCTATAAAATCGATTTTTATTATTATTTTCATTATTGGAGTTCCTTATTGACTGTCAGAATACTGACAGCAGATCAATAATGGATTTGTTTATCTGTTTATTGATTAAGAAGGTGGGAATTATTTCATTCAAATCAGAATCTTATCACAATTCCTGTTTCATTTAACCAACCATTTTCTTGATAAAGGAACAATTGAAAAATTTTTTTTTTCTAGAATATCAGAAGAATTTTTAAGACTTTGTAAGGCAAATCACCCAGAGTCAATCCTGGTGAATGACAAGTTCAAAAGGCCCAGAAGAAAAATAATATCAGGACAATAATAGATTAATAAAATATAAATAATTAGGTAAATGAATGTAAAATAATAAAAGATAAAAAATCAACTGTTTAAACTAATGAAGTAATAATAACAGTAGTATGAGAATCTGAAAGTTTTATGAAAGAATTCGTTGTTCATGTAACATATGATATCACAGGTAGGGATTTTTTTTTATTTAAAACAAAAAAGATTAGGTGTAAAAGTGTTCTCCAAAACTATGGGGAATTGATTTGGTTCAGCCTTCTCTCAAGTTAGTGTTTATCTGTGTCTCATTCATCTTTCAAAATCACTCCTAGTATATAAAGAAACTCTCTTTTTTATGTTTTTTTCTTTCTTTTTTCTTTCTATTTTCTTTCTTTTTCTTTCTTTCTTTTTTCTTCTTTCTTTTTTTCTTTTTTCTTTCTTTTTTTTCTTTTTTCTTTCTTTTTTTTCTTTTTTTCTTTCTTTTTTTTCTTTTTTCTTTGTTTTTTCTTTCTTTCTTTTTCTTTTTTTCATTCTTTTTTTTCTTTCTTTTTTCTTTTTCCTTTTTTCTTTTTCCTTTTTTCTTTTTCCTTTTTTCTTTTTCCTTTTTTCTTTTTCCTTTTTTCTTTTTCCTTTTTTCTTTTTTCTTTTCATCTTTTCTTTTTCTTTTTTCTTTTCTTTTTTTTCTGTTTTCTTTCTTTTTTCTTTCTTTTTCTTTTGTTTTTTTCTTTCGTTTTGAAAAATTTTATGTCTTCAGTTCCTTATCATTTTCTGACTTTGACAGAACTCCATCACACCTCTGCTTAGCTTTAGTTTTCAGCACTAAGAAACTAAATATTTCTAACAATAAGAAGAGAAAAAAGTAAATATCTCCAATCGTGAGGCAAGAGAAAAGTCAGTCCCTCCAACTGCAGGGCGAGAGAAAAGTAAATCCCACCAACTGCGGGGTGAGAGAAAAGTAAATCCCTCCGACTGCGGGATGAGAGATAAGTAAATATTCCTGACATATTTATGTGGTGAAAGTGATCAGTATGGAATATATTGGGCACTTAGATATTCATTTTTGTACGAAGAGGTACAAAAGTATGTGTTCAGGGTTATGAAATAAAAAACAAAATGTAAGATCAAGTTAAGACAAATTATTGCAACTTATATAAGTATAAACCCTGTAATTTATCCTAACTTATAGTAATGAGCAAAAAGTAAATATTTATGATACATTTATATGATAACAGTGACCAATATCAAATATATTGGGCACTTATATATTATAATTTTTATACCAATAGTTATAAAAAAAGAACATTTAAAATAACAGTATTTAGGGTTTTAAAAAACAACAAAACATTTTGGATCATGGTAAGACAAATTTTAAGCTAGTATATAAGGGTAGACAGCCTGATGAACCAAACAGCAAAAGTATAATGCCTGATGATTTGGTATAATTTATCTGAACTTGATCTTGTATGTTTCTATTATTATATTTTCATAATTGCTCCCCCACCTCAGAGGAACATATATTTGAGAGTAAATCAAAAAGTAAAGGCAATTTCAATGCAACACTTTTATTTCCACTGATGAAGAATGAATCCTTTTTGACATAGAAGCAGGCACGGCGAGGTACTTCTTTTATCATTTAGCTTTCCACTCGTTCATGTAGCCATGTCGGCACAGCTTGCTTGTTTAGACACAACACATAAACATAACAGTGGTCAAAGCCATCAAGCACTATGGCTTGTGCAGTTCCATAATTGATGCCCACAATTGCCGCCACTTGTACTAATGTGATTCGTCGGTCTTCTCTGGTCGATGCATCCACCCTCTGGATGTGTTCTTCCATGTACGCTTTTGTCTGTTACACTTGTTCTGCCCACTCATGCACCTTTCATTGATTTATGGTGCATGCATCATGCCGTGCCAACATCTGGCGATGGATTGCAGCAGGTTTGTCTCCCACTACCCACAGGAAGTGCATTATGACATATTGTTCCTCGATGATGCAACTGGTAAGTGGAGTGTCTATTTGTCTGACCTTGTTGCTCCTTGCCACTCGACTGAATGATGAAAGTCTATACGTCATCCCATGTGAGCATGTGGGGTTGCATGTCGGTGCCTCCCTGTTGTTTTTATTTACTTGTGTGTGTATATATATATATATATATATATATATATAATAGCTAAAGAGCCAGAACCTATCTATCTAGGTTTCACTTACTGGATCATCAGAATAATTCTGACTTATCCTGATGATCCAGTAGGTGAAACCTAGGTGGATAGGTTCTGGCTCTTTTGGTTTTCTATTTTTCTCTACTTATTACTATTATTATTGTGTCTGCTTCTATACACCTCCACCTTGTACACTATGCATTCATATTGGCATTTGCCCTTAAGGGGAAAAGTGGCCTTATTAATGCAGTTGCATTTGGGTAACTCAATATGTTGTTTTATTTAAAGCTTTTTAGTGTTGCTTTTATTGATCAAATTTGCAACGTTGGGCATGCAACTATAGCTTCATTTAACAGTATTTTTGTTAAATATTTTGTATAGGACGTTCAATGGAGGAAAATTCTTCTTGAATAACCTAATGAATTCCTTCCCTAATTTATTAACTACAGCCATATTATATGGGTCAACACCTCTTTAGTCAGAATTTTCCAGATGACCCAGTAGGTGAAACCTAGGTAGATAGGTTCTGGCTCTTTAGGTATTCTAATTTTGCTCTACTTAGTGTACTTGACTTTTACGTATCAGCCCTAGGTTAGTCTGTGAGTGTTTTCTTTTTCTTTTGACTAGACATTGCGGTGCTGGTTGATTATTTTCAAGCAGTATGGATGTTTTTAGTCTTTTCTTTCATTTATTGACTTTTTTTTTTCCCCCCAAATATCAGTTTTTGTCTAACATTTTTTTTTTATTTACAAATTGCATTATCTGGGGGTTTTTTTTTCACACTGCCCGAGTTATAGCATGGAGTTGAAGGTGATAGAGAGTGACAACAGTCTGTTTCATACTAAGCACAATCGTCAGTCTTCAATGTGCATTTTTATATTTACATAGGCAGTATCCCTCATAGTGAATACTTCAATGCAGACATAGCATTCCTTAAAACTATATTTTAATATATATATTGTTTAAAAATAAAATAAATTTCCTCAATGTTAGTTTAGTTTTCCCTTGCGTTTTTTTTTATTTTTAAGAAACAACACAGCTAGTTTATTTTAAAATCTTGATAAGTACAGTAGTTGAAATTCATCAAGGGACAGCGATTACATAATTACATAATTATCTGTCTCTACCTGAATAGATGTATTTGAATCACACATGCTTCACATCTTAGCAGTTTTATCACCTTCCTTGGGTTGAAAGGATTAAAAATATATTGCGAGACAATGACTGTACTTTCATTACAGATTTAATTAACTTGATAGTGAGAAAATACTTATAAAGATATCTTAGTAATAGTAATGATAATACACCTAAAAAAAAAACAATAGGTAAAAATTACTAGGATTTAATATCTGTCAAGTGAACAGCACATTTACCAAATACTAGCAATGTAGATAACGAGAACCGTAATATATAATATTCAATAACTCAAGAAAAGTGATGTATTTGATAGACCGACTATCAATATAAATTTCTATTTAAATTTAAATAGATTCATCGGCCATGATGAGCATTTCACTCTGAAAACTCTTGAGTTGGTCTATCAGATAAAGTCACTTGAACCCTTCTTGATTTATTGAGTATATCAAGTTTGTGAGAAAATAGTTCAGTATTTACATTAGTCAGACTATTGTCCTCATCTTTGTCGCCATATTTGCCACAACGTTTCGGCCGTTGGTGGTTGGAATTTCGAACTGGACCCTTTATTTCGATCACTGGGGTAGACTGTTCTAGTTCCACGTGCCATGTTTGATGGATGCCAGTTATCAGTTATCTCCTGCGAATTTTCCCTCTGAAAGTTCTCCACTGTCTTAACCGGGTATTTAACTCAGACTCTTTGGGTCTGTCACTGGATCTAACCAACACCTTTATCCACTGTGCCATGAGGACATCTGGGTATGAATTTCTGGGTATTATAAACCTAATGTTTTCAGCAACCATTTTTTACCAGTGCTCATATTGCAATTTTTGTTGTTATCAACACATGTTTTTACCAGAGCTCATATTGCAACTTTGTTATCATTGCTTTTCTCTGGCACTCCTTATTACTGGTTCCCATATTGTATTTATTTCTATGCTTGGTCGACTCAGGAGATTTTTGTGGCCTAGCATATGTGCTGATTCCTTAAGTTTACGAATTTTCCAGTGGTGTTCCCTGTCCATGATCTCAACATGATCCCACAGGGGACGGTGAGAGAAGGAAATTTCTGGGTTTATAATACCCAGAAATTTATACCCAGATGTCCTCAAGGATACATGGCACACTGGATAAAGGCATTGGTTAGATCCAGTGACAGACCCAAAGAGTGTGAGTTCAATACCCGGTTAAGGCAGTGGAGAACTTTCAGAGGGAAAATTAGCAGGAGATAACTGATAACTGACATCCATCAAACATGGAACTAGAACAGTCTACCCCAGTGATCGAAATAAAGGGTTCAGTTCGAAATTCCAACCACCTGAAGAAGGCCGGAGCGTACAACGGCCGAAACGTTGTGACAAATATGGCGACAAAGATGAGGACTTTAGTCCGACTCATGTAAATACTGTACATGATACCGCATCTCAGAAATATAGAGAGACTCTGAGAAAATAGTTATTAATTGCTTTATTCATTTCTTTTAAAAAGGAAATTAGTGTGAGCCTGTCTGCTATTTTCTGTTCTCCTGAACGAGAAAAGGTGATATTTGCCATCCATAAACACAGTTCTGATTAATTGGCTTAAGCTTGAAAAATATTGTTGGAAAATCAACTGATCCAGAAATAAATCCGTGACCTCAATCTCCCCGCTGCATTTCCTAATCCAGCATTTAAATATTGATATTTTTTTTAATTTATGGAATAACTGAACCGTAGCTTTGGGAAATTTAAGGTGATCCATGACCTGCCTTACATGCAAAAGTTTGGGGTAATTAAGTTTTCATTGTATGAATGCATCAGTGATCAATAAAATGAGATGAGCTATGGTAAATAGATATATTTTAATCATTTTGCCTCAAACAAGGCAATAAAGCCACTACAACGCAAGGGGTTACTAAGTGTTAAAGAATATGAAAAAAAAAAAACTATAAAGAAATTTTGGTCGGTTGATTTTTATTTTTTATTTTTTTTAGTGGCATATCAATCTCTATGGGTTATTTAATGCCAAAAACTAAATATTTTGAACATAATTTTTATGGCTTCAACTAAATATATTTTCGTCCTGGGTAAGATGATAAACTATATGTCCAACAGCAAAGCCTCTGATCAAGAGGTTTTGTGGAGCATGGAACCACCTCTTAACTGCTGGTATTCCCAGGTCCACTCTGACCCGTGGTGGTAGAAGCTGTTAGGGTCTCAGATATGGGTAAATAGTTAACCCCCAAACTGGAGTCAAAACATTATGAAAGTGTAAAAATACGTTTTAATACCAGAAATATTTTGTAAAAAATTATTACCAGCAAGAGATATTTAAAAAAAAAAAAAAAAAAATTACCAGCAATAAAAATCTTGTCAGCATTAAATAACCCATTGAGGTTGATATGCCATAAAACAAAATAAACCAAACCTAAATATATTTTGAATGCAATTGTATGACTTCAACAATAGATAAAAGGTATTGGTGGCCATTTTGCTATAAAAATATATCGTTGGTAATTTTTTTTTATGTAAAAATGTATTGTTGGTATTTTTACTATAATAATACATTTTTATACTTTCATTGGGTTTTGTTTTTGTTTAGGGGTTCACTATTTGTTCATAGCTGGGGCTCTAACAGGTGCTACTACCACAAGTCAGGGTGGACCTGGGAACAACGGCAATTGAAAGGTGGTTCCCTGTACTGAAAAAAACTCCAATCTCCAGATCAGAGTCCTTGCTGCCGGATGTAGTTGATCATCATACCCAGGACTACTATTAAGAAGAGAGAACAATAAAAGAACAAGGAATTATAAAGATAACAATTGACATTACATTTAAAATTTTTGAAGATCAGTGTTGGCTCAAATCATAGCTGGGGATAGAAGATGTGGATTCATGCCTTTCCCAATGGTATGTATTTGTGTGTAAGTGAATATAACAAACCAGACTGTAATGGGAACTCGGCTCTCTGATTAATCATTCTGAGCCATTATTCATTACACCACCAGGACGTCCAAACTTACATCACCTGGCACTCCTAAGTGGTCATCCATCTAGGTATTGACCAGGTTCAGTGTTGCTTAACTTCGATGAGTGTACAGGAACCAATGTTTCAGCATGATGTGGCCATAAGCCCATTACACCACACTCACATCCAAGCTTACAGCACCTGGTATTCCTAAGCAGTCATCCCTCTAGGAATTGACCAGGCTCAAGGTTGCTTAACTTGGATGATCATATGAGAACTGATGTTTCAACATGATATGGCGGCAAGCTACCTAGTTAAGGAATGAATCTCTCTCATTGGGACTACAAATCTATATCTGCTAGCTTCATTTTCGCACTGGAAATACAGACAGCACTAATTTTTGGATGGATTTTTTAATCAAACATTATTTTTATTAACATAAACGTTAACAGTAATAAAAAATAATGTGTTAAAAATCCAGTTCACGTTTTATGAAACTTTTTAAACGTCAACACTCACAATTCAAAAATACAGACTAAAATATAAACACTCTGAAAGTAACCAGATACTGTAAATATTCCTGAGGCACCTATTATTGACCACTGATTTACACTTTATCAGCATATTATGCAAACTTTAAAACACTTTGACATTTATACAACTATATATATATATATATATATATATATATATATATATGCATATATACTGCAATTTCTAAAGAAAAAAAATTGATTTTTTTTATTTATTATTCAGACAGATTTTTAGTACTTTAAGCTTTGATTTTAGTTGATAGCCATATTTGAATAAATAAATGGAGCACTTACTAAAAATATGAGTATTCACTCAAAATAATGTAGGGAGTATTACCAAAAAGTTGAAATTTTTTAAAGTAATAATATTTGACAAATTAATAAATAAAAAGAATCCATTAGTTCTTTAGAAATTGCTTTGTT
>OZ038506.1:17484580-17489580 GCA_964036315.1 Acanthosepion esculentum | reverse complement strand
CAGAAACAGAAATAAAAAGTGCTTTTTGTATTGAAAGATACTTAAAATACCATTTCATACAATAAGTGGGGTTTTGGGACTGGACATGACTATCCCTTTTTTATGTGTATAAATAAACAAGCACTTGACACAGATTGTTATGTTTTGGAGAAAAAATATATATAGTGTCCCTCAAATGCAGTGGGGTAATGGTTAACAAGGGCAGTCTGGTTGACCATTACTAATGAATCCTGGGTGTGATCCTCACTAGGTGCCCTGTTTTAGTGGCCTTTTGTTAAACAAAGCTATGCTTAGTAAATAGCACTCCACAGTGTTGGGTAATGGTTAACAAGGCTAATCTGGTCGACCATTATTACCGAGTAGTGTGCTCAATCCTCACTTGGTGATCCACACAAAATTCACCTTGAAATAATCCAACATGGGTTGACGTACCATGAAACCAACTCACCTCACCTCACTAAGCAGGTGCCTTGGTGTCGGGTAATGTTCAGTAAACTAGTCTGTTTGACCATTTCTACTGGGTGATGGTTTCTATCACCCATGGAGTGCTCACCTCCCTCTATATGAAATTTGACATGAAATAATCCAACAAGGGCTGACATATCGTACAAAATCAACCAACCTGATCTAACGAAAAGTTTGAGAAAGTTCAAGCATGAAATGATTTCTTCAGTGACAAAATAGATAGAAAATGAGTTTTTCTATTTGTTTTTTTTTTTCCTTCTTTCTGATGGAATGATTTCAAGAGAAATGCAGGAAATGATGGGCAACTGGGCAGATTGATTGATTAGTCTGCTTGAATTTCTCAAGCATTTGCTTGTGCATTATACATGTAGGTGTGCGTGTTCATGTATACTTAGAAAAATACACATTTTCACAAATGTGCATATAATATATATATATATATATATATATATTAATACATGTTTGATTAAATAATATAGATAAGCGTTGTCTATATATTTTATGCAAGTTTTTTTCATATAGTCTGATAATCTTAATAACATTATCATTAAATAATGAAAGAAAATCACAATATTGATACATACTTTTTTTTATTTAATCCGATCTGAGCTTTCGGCTTACATAAGCCATTATCAAAGATGACAATTACACAATATATTTATGCAATACACGAACAAGAAATTGATGATAGTATTATTTGTTTACATGGATGATTTCCAAGCAACGATAAACACGTGCATATAAAACGCTGAAAGCGAAAATCGCACGACAGCTCATGACGTCACACATGACCACGCGAGAGTGAATCCGATGAGTATTGAGTATGGAAAGCCGTTGGTATGAACCAATGGCTTCTGTTACTAATTATAGGCATTTAAGGATATTTTTGGAGATTTCATAGTTTATTTTGTTCAGGTTAGGTTTCAACTGTTTTATGTATATAGCTTCAAGAATTTTTAGTTTTTGTTTATTGTTTTCATGTTTAAGTATAATGCTGCCTAAATACACACAATATATATATATGTATATGATGAGGGTCTCTCCTGTCGTTTTTGATGTATAAGTGTCTTTCAGTTCAGTTTGTATGCTTATGTTTCATATGAGACAACAGTCTTTCATGCATGCAAATCCTGCAAGCATATCCACACAAAGGGCATACTGAAGAGTTGACCATCATATGGGCTGATGTATTCGCCCAAGATTTAGTGTTAATTCTTAATTCTCTCAGATGGTTGAGACGATTCTTTTCAAAGTTAGTTATACCTTGGTAGAAGGTGTTTCTCCAGTTTGCTCAGTTTTCAACAGCAAGTTTGAACTCCTCTATAGGAATGTTTGCAGCAATTAAATTGTATTTAAGTTTGTTTTTGAAGCTTAACCAAGGACGGCCTGCATTACGCTTACCATGAAAAAGTTGGCTAGACCTGAGGATTTTCGGCATCCGATCATAACTCCTTCTGATGACATGACCGGCCCATCTGAACTGTGAATGCATCAGAAAGGTTCCGATACCACCAACGCCAGTGTTGATGAAAAGCATCAAGTTCATTGATGCGCGTCCTGTATAGTGTCCATGATTCTGACCCATAAAGAAGTTTGGTGAGAATGACTGCTTGATAGACACTGTTTTACATTTTCAGTGAAATCCCATGAACATCCCATAGGTGATGCTTAAGCTTCTCAAAGGCATTGGTTGCCTTTGATATTCGGTTAACTATCTCGTCATCCTAAGAGGCACTTGAATTGACTTTGCTTCCTAAGTACAAGAATGATTTCACATACTTCAGGTTGTTGTTGCAACAGTAATGGGAACGCATGGAAAGGTATGGGCAGGTGGTTTTTGTTTTACACCCTAGGCCTGCTTTGGTGTAGGCCTTGGTCGATGGACAACTTCAGTTTTCTTTATACTTATAGTTAATCTGAATGTGTTGCAAGTGGTGGAAAAACAATTGATGAGTGCTTGAGCTTCTTTGATTGAGGTAGCCATGATTGCAGTGTCATCAGCAAAAAAAAGATAATGAATAATGCTCAGTGATTTTGATTTAAAACGTTGATGGTTAAAGAGGCCCCCGCTTGTGCAGAATTCAAATTTCACACCCATGTCAAGATCACTAAAAGCATGGTGTAGCATGACCGAAAAGAAGAGAGCAAAAAGTACAGGAGCCGTGACACAACCTTGTTTTGAGCCATTTATTACATCAAAGGTTTCTGAAAATTCTCCATTAGATAGAACAGATGCTTTCATTCTTTCGTGAAATGAGATGATGACATTTAGCATACTGTCAGGTATGCCAAGCTTTTTGAGTACTTTCTGTACATAGATGTAAGAGGCACAGTAGAGTAATGGATAGCGGCTCGGATTGATGAATCGGAGAGCCACATTCAAATTCCATTTGAATCTATTACATTCACTTACATGCTAATACCCTTGGGAAAGGTATGAATCCTTTTCTTCTCCCCCTCCCCAGCTATGGGTAAATAACAGGACAGACTAGGTTCTATAGCCTTGGATGGCAACTGGTCTAGGAGAAGGACAACTCTGAATTCAAAACCTGCTGAGGGACGTTTGGGAACCTTGTACGTGGTGCACCAGGTTTCTGTATTTGGCTCTTCAAAAAATGTGGTTTGTTCTGCACAAAATTTTCACCACTATAATCAAACCATATGTGCAATTGTCTGGCTGTAGGAACTGAGCTGCTTGACCCTCATACATCGAATATAGATACTATAAAAATTAGGAGATAGGTTGATTCCACTACCGTGGTTTCAACCTTATGGTATCCTCAGGTGATTTTTATCACTTGACCTCCCAATGCTTTATTTTAAAAAACAAAACAATGAACACTATATTATTGTTAAAAATAAATAACCAAACACAGTGTTGGGTGTGACAGAAAGGGAGGAGGAGGATGTGAAGAAGGAGAAAGAAGAAGTGGGAGGAGGAGAAAAGCAAGGGTATTATAAATGTATCAGTTGAGGGGTCAGTTGAAATGTACATAATTTTTTAACCCGCCTCATATAAGCTTAAGTGGAAATTTTTTGTATGCATGCAACGGCTCATGACTTTGGATCTCTGGTTCTAGCTGGCAGTGTCTCCCCGTACATGAAAACCAATGCAAAATTAAAATATGTGAATATTAGATCTAACCACCTTGTGAACATAATAAAGCATATCCCAAAAGGAATAGGGTCTAGGTTATCCAGACACTCTTTTAGTAAAATCATTTTTTGAGGATAAAAAGAAACAATATGTGAACTTAAAGGTAGAGGGTCACAAAACTAAACTAAAATTTAAACCTCAAATTGAACAATATATAACGAACAATTTGAAGAAAAAAAAAATAATTTGGTTTACACCCCCCTTTTAACTTAAAGATAAAATGTAAAATAGAGAAATTATTTTTCAAATTACTTACTAAACACTTCCCCCAAAATTCAGAATTACATAAGATATTTAACAAAAACACAGTTAAATTAAGCTACAGCTGCACTAGTAATTTAGCAACAATAATAAATAGACAAAACGCAAGAAATTTCTAAACTAATGCACAGCAAAATATAGTTAACACTAGTAATTTATGCAATTGTAGAAATAAAAATAGATGTCCATTAAATGAAGCTTGTAAAACCAAGGCAATAATCTATAAAACAGAAGTAACAGATATTAATGGTCAGAATAAAATGTACATAGGATATACTGAAGGTACTTTCAAACGTAGATGATACAATCATAGGTCATCATTCAAGCTAATAAGCCTTACGTGATCTACCAAACTAGCTAACCATGTACGGAATTTAAAAGAAAAAAGGCAAGGGATCTGATTGTAAGCTGGAAAGTTTTTAAAAAGGCAAAGCCTTATAACCACCACAATAATGTTTGCAACCTCTGCCCATAGGAAAAATTAGCAATGATGACATTTCTGGATCTCAAGAAACTTTTGAACCAGAGAACCGAAGTCATGAGTCATTGCAATGTTTTACATGCAAAAACATTCCTCTTAAGCTTACATGAGCGTGGTTAAAAAGTATGTACATTTCAATTAACTACCCACCAATACATTTATAATACCCTTGCTTTTTTCCTCCTCCACCTTCTACTTTCCTTCTTCATATACTCCTCTACCCTTTCTATCACATCCAACACCGTACATTAGTTGTTTTTTTTTTTTTAATAATATAGAATTCATTGTTTTTCGGTTTTCTTTTTGTTTTTTAAATAAAGTGTTGGGAGGTCAATTGATAAAAATCGTCTGAGGATAACGCAAGGTTGAAACCAAGGTAGGAGAATCGACTGATCTAATTTATAAAGGTAAAAGCTCTACATTTTACTTTTTATTTTTTCACACTTTTTGATACGACTATTTCCTGGTCCAATTAAACTCTGACCATAAACATTTTATGTATTATCATATATATATATATATATATATATATATATATATATATATATATATGTATATATGTATATATAAATAAAAAGGAAAGAACAGTAAGATATAAAATCCGGTGTTCTTATAGATATTTTTATTTTTACACAA
>OZ038506.1:17472280-17479780 GCA_964036315.1 Acanthosepion esculentum | reverse complement strand
GATTTGTTTTCAAATTTCCCAAATAAATCATTTGTATTATGTTATCTATTATTGCCTGATGAGGAACCATTAAAGTTCCAAAACGTTAAAGTTTACGTGTAGCAATGTAAAAATGATCATGTGTGATGTCATGAGCTGCGGTGCGATTTTCACTTCTAGCATCTTGTATGCACGAGTTTGTCATTGCTTGGAAATCTTCCATGCAAACAAAAACAGACTATCATTATTGTTTTGTCCATGTATTGGTTAATATATTGAAATGTAATTGTCATCTTTGATAATGGCTTATGTAAATCGAAAGCTTAGATATGATTAAAAAATATGTATCAATATGGTGATTTTCTTTCATCTTTTAATGATAATGTTATTAACCTTATCAGACGATATGAAAAGAATTTGCATAAAATAAATTGACAAAACTTGTCTGTTATTTAATGAAACGTGCATCAATGAAAAAATGCTGCCTAAATACACACAATATATAAAATGGTGTGTGGTTCTGTATATAAGTATTTCTCATTATTCTTAGTGGATACATGTGTTTGAGTAGATATCCCTGTTATTTAAAACAGTGAAATTAATTTCAACTTGCTTAAAGATGAAGGTGTGCTGAAGGAGATGTACCTCCTGACTGGAATGGAAACTCTATTCCTTTCCTTACGTCATGAAAATACTGACAGTTTTAGACGATTTTGGCATAGACAAGATTACAGAAATAATAAATGAAATCTGCAATGTTGGTGATATATGGGAAGATCTCATCAGATCTATTTTCATAGCACTGCCTAAGAAACCAGGCACAAATGAATGTCAACTCCACCGAACAAACAGCCTAGTGAGCTACATAACAAAACTCATCATCCTTATTCTGACGAATAGAGTGTGCTGTAGATTCAGGCTAGAGATACGGCAAGAACAGTGCTGGTTTGTTAAAGACAATGGAACAAGAAACGTGATATTCATGGTCAGAATGTTATCAGAAAGAACGATACAAATGCAGAAGGACGTGCACCTATGTTTTATAGACTACACAAAGGCGTTTGACAAAGTACGCCACAAAGATTTGTTGGAACTGCTCAGCAACCTTGATATATCTGGGAATATTAGAATATACCTATACTGGCAGCAAACGGCTTGCATACACGTAGAAAATGAGTTCAGCAGCAAAAATAGAAAATTAGCATAAGGCAAGGATGTGTCTTCTTACCAGACTTATTCAACTTATACAGCAAGGCAATCCTGAGAGAACTGGAAGTCCTACCAAGATTCATCATTGTCAGTCACAATCTTAACAGCATAAGATACACACATAACACAGTGCTGAGAGCAGACATGGAAAGGAAATTGCAAAACCTCTTAAAGAAGATCGCAAAGGAGAGCAAGAAGAAGGAACAAAGCATAAACTACAAGGTTAGAAAACATGCTCATCAGCAAAAAGATGAGCCCAGAATGCAATTTACAGGTCAGGGATTCTAAAATCAAGCAGGTGTGCACGTTTAAATATCTGGGAAGTGTTCTGACAGAGGATGATATGTGCAATGCTGAGATCCAAAGATGTATTGCGATGGCCAAAGAATATTCCAAGGTAGAGTCTTAAGAGACAGGAGGATTTCTTTGGTAATAAAGAAAAGAGTAGTCTAACACTTTTGCCCCAGCCCCTCAACCTCCAATGTCTTACTCTCTGGGTTGAGGTGTCTACTTGGTCTTAACCGAACTTAAGGGAGTGGCCATAGGTCCCCTGAGCATCCGTAGATTATTCAACCAGTCCACTGGTTTAATCCTGCTTCCTGCCCACAAGATGTAGACACGGCTGGAGAGTCTGTGCTAAGAAATTTAGAATGCAGCAAAACAAAAATTAATATCTGCAGAAATCCGGACAAACAGCTATTCAATGGTTGAATTGTTAATGTCTTTTATATAGCAGAAAAGAATAGTATAGAAAAAGAAACGGGTTACAGAAATGAAAAGTATTTGACATAAAAACTCATACACTGGATTCTAGACAGAGAGTGTATTGTGATTAACTTGTTAAATTGTCTCAGAATGATATACAACTCTTGCGATAGAGGGATAAGATTTCTGTGCGGGGCTTAAAGTTTATAGTGGCATTCCTCCTCAGCAGTAGTAACAGTAGTAGTAATCTTCGTGGTAGCAGAAGCAACGGTACTTATATCAACAGTTCATGTTAGCGGACGCTTCGTTCCAGTCTCTGACATCACTTCCTCTCCTCCTCGAATCTCCAACTCACATGCTCCACTGTCTCTAGCCCATCTCTGCCTTGGATAATTCTCTTCTCCAGTCTCACCAAGAATTTTCTCCTGTCTCTCCTGTAGTGCTGCGACCAGTAACGGTCGATGTGGGTGCCCATGTGTGTGACGGCACGCCGACCAATCGCGGCCTCTCCTGTCTCTCTCTTCCATCTGCCACTTTTCCAGCATAACTATGTGTTTATATAGAAAAACCCGGCTGGTCATAACCGACCCTTGACCCCACCACCTCACACACAATCATCACGAGGTTCTGGCAGCTTCAACCAAAATCATGTGAATTCTAAAGGTCCTTCTTGCTTACTCAGCTCTATTCCAAGTTTTAACCAATAAAAATTATTTCGACCATTTCCATTGTCTTCTAATGACCCAAATCCCATTGGGTACAACCTCTGCCCTAGATCAGATTTCCCATCAGTAAACAAAATGTTCTGATCTAATTTCGCTACTCAGATCTCCAATTTCAATAAAAAAGAAATATACGTGTGTGTGCATCTGACTCTCTCTCTCTGTCACACTGAGCTGCTAGTTGATATCTGTCCTCCTTTATGGCAGCAAATGTTGGCCTGTCTCCTCAAAGATGAAGATACTCAAGACAACCGAGGTGTGATCATACAGAAGGATGTTGAGGATACCATGGACCGAACAAGTGAAGAACAATGAGGTTTTGGAGAGGATGCAAACAAGGAGGAAGCTTAAACTTAACATCAGGTAGAGGCAGCTGAAATTTCTGGGACATGTAATGAGAAAGGAGGACTTAGAGAATCTGATACTCACAGGGCGAATAGAAGGAAAGAGAGATGAGGGAAAGCAATGCGTGACATACAGAGTGGGCTTAAGCACAGGACAGGGACTGGGAGAAGTAGCAAAAGGAAAAGACATTGAAAACTATGAGGGGTGGGGGAAGTGGTGAGCCATGATTGCTGACATTCTGAAGGGACACAGCACATAAGAGAAGAGTATCTTAATCCACAATAAAGCAAAGCTCAGTTACATACATAAGTATGCAGACAAATGAAGACAGATTTATTTTGAGCATAACCTTCCTTGATAATGCACTTAATCTAATTGTTCTGCATTAGCTATATCAATCGAACATTATGCAAGAAAATTTTCAAATCAAAATTCAGGCTATGGACATACCGTTCAATGTTCATATATAGGATTAGGAAGCCTGTTCTTAGATTATATGAAGACAGATGTTAATTTTGCATACTTTTATGGCTTGTAGATAAATCTTTCAGAAAGGCAAACTCATATAATCCTTTTTTTAAAAATTTCAAACTCAATCACCGACCATTGTCTTCTGTCATTTCTGAAAACATATTCAATAGCTAACATTATTTGATTGGCTGCTCTTATATTTTAATTGGATTCTATTTCTTTCATTCAATTATTGTCTCTTGTTGCAGCTGTGAGCCTAGAAAAGATACGGAGAAAAACATTCTAGTGAGTTTTACTTACAAAATATCTAGAATGAACTTTTCATAATATCTATACATATATATTTCCATTACTTTAAATATTATTTTTGGTGGATACCCATATTTGAATAGACACCCTGTTTATTTTGAACAATATTTTATTTTTGTTTACCAGCCTGAACATTTGAGAAATATTATTAAAGAAAAAAGGTGCCGGCTGGCAGGATTCAAACCTACATCCCGCTTAGCAGGAGAAATCATTGTTTGACTCAATGTGCTTTGACCCTTCAGCTATTAAGAACCTCATGATCAAGCAAGGTTATATTTGTCTTTAAAGCAAACTTTCTTGTTCAGACTTCTTCAAAAGATGTAACAGCACAGTTTTGTATCTGAAATGTAAACCGTGTAAAACAAATGGTGTCTGCTCAGGCATGAATATTGACTGTTTTGCTGTATCACAGCTCATCAGTGTGGCTAGACGTGCAATTGCTTCAAGTTGGAATTGAAACCCGACTAATTTGACATCGGTCAAGTCTCTCACACTTAAGTCATCAGCACATGCGGCAGTGAAAGGGAATTTTTACAGCATTATATACATGATATTAGCATCGCCAGTTACCAGAGTGCTCAATTCACAGTGAAGGGCTTTTAGTGTTAATTAGCAGCAGTCAACAAATTCCCTTTCTTCCAAAGAGCTCAATCTACAAGAGGGGCATATATAGTCATCCACAGACAGACTGTTTGCTGTATCACAGTTCATCAGTGTGGCTGGACATGTGATTGCTTCAAGCCGGGATTGAAACCGAAACAATTTGATATCAATTGTGTGTGTGTGTGTGTGTATATATATATATATATATATATATATATATATATATATAATCACAAACAGTAAAATTTCTTGTGACATGTTTCATCTATTACAATTTCATCAGATGGCTGAAAACCATCACCAGAAATTGTCCAGCTTGCCATATTTTTCTAAATACTGCTTGTTGTTACATCAAATTATATATCACTATGTCATTCGTTTGTGTGTGTGTGTGTGTATATATATATATATATATATATATATATACACACACACACACACACACAAAAATATTTCACTCATACTTTGGTCTAAAGATTTAAGGCACTGGCCGATTTATTTCACACTGTTCGGATGTTTTTAGTTCTTTGTTTCCAATTTTTTCCTCAGGTACTGATTTGTTTTGACATAACTACAAGTTTAGCTATCTGAGGTTTTTTACCAAACGCGTATTACTATTAGTATCAATCATATATAATTTCACTCATATATATATATATGTATATATATTACACTCATATATATATAAATATATATATATGAGTGAAATAAATATATATATATATATATATATATATGAGTGAAATAAATATATATATATATATATATATATATGAGTGAAATATATATATATATATATATATGAGTGAAATATATATATATATATATATATATATATATATATGAGTGAAATATATATATATATATATATATATGAGTGAAATATATATATATATATATATATATATATATATGAGTGAAATATATATATATATATATATATATATATGAGTGAAATATATATATATATATATATATATATATATATATATATGAGTGAAATATATATATATATATATATATATATATATATATATATATGAGTGAAATATATATATATATATGAGTGAAATATATATATATATTTATATGAGTGAAATATATATATATATATATATATGAGTGAAATATATATATATATATATATATGAGTGAAATATATATATATATATATATATATATATATATATGAGTGAAATATATATATATATATATATATATATATATATATATGAGTGAAATATATATATATATATATATATATATATATATGAGTGATATATATATATATATATATATATATATATATATGAGTGATATATATATATATATATATATATATATATATATATATATGAGTGATATATATATATATATATATATGAGTGATATATATATATATATATATATATATATATATGAGTGAAATATATATATATATATATATATATATATGAGTGAAATATATATATATATGAGTGAAATATATATATATATATGAGTGAAATATATATATATATATGAGTGAAATATATATATATATATGAGTGAAATATATATATATATATATGAGTGAAATATATATATATATATATATATGAGTGAAATATATATATATATGAGTGATATATATATATATATATATATATATATATATATATATGAGTGATATATATATATATATATATATATATATATATATATATATGAGTGATATATATATATATATATATATATATATGAGTGATATATATATATATATATATATGAGTGATATATATATATATATATATATGAGTGATATATATATATATATATATATATATATATATATATATGAGTGATATATATATATATATATATATATGAGTGATATATATATATATATATATATATGAGTGATATATATATATATATATATATATGAGTGATATATATATATATATATATATATATACGAGTGATATATATATATATATGTGTGTATAATTTGGCAGCAACATTTCTTTTAAACATGTAGTATATATATATATATATATATAGTATATGTAAGTCTCATTAGAGAATATGAGAAAATTCAAAAGAAAATATGCAAGACTATGTTTTCTTTAACATTCAATACTACATGTTTAAAATATATATATATATATATATATATATACATATATATATATACATACATATATATATATATATGAGTGAAATATATATATATATATATCTAGGATGAAACAGACTGTTGCCTTGAAGTGTTGATTTCTATGTTCACTTTTATATTTACACACGCTCTATCTTTGATATTGAGCACTTTATCCCATAAATATAGCACACTTTAAGACTACATTTCTTCATATATATATATATTTTTCACTCACATATATATATTTTTTGTTCACTCATATATTTCATATATATATATATATATATATATATATATATATATATATTTTGCACACACACACACACACACACGAGCTTTCATCAGGAAAACGATTCTTTTAGCCAAAGTGTGACTCTACCAGCTCAGCCACAGAGCTAGCCTGCGAGGACAAGGTTTCAATGAATGTGCATTTTCTTGTTGGGTCTACTGTATACCTGTATCTGTTTGCTATATTTTTGTCCCTGAAGCATAAACAGTAATTTTTAAAAATATTTTTTAATCTGTCATTATTTCTTATTACTGTACACATTAACATAGTCCTCTCTAAAAATAGCGTGGCAAGATTCAAACCTTGGTCACATGATCAGAAAACAAACCTAACTGGTTTTGCTTTTATCTTTTAAAAAAGTTTTCTTTTGTTTCTGACTTTAGTAGCAATTTTAATGATTCTCTGTAAACATATATCTCTTATAAATATATATATAAATATATAAAAACATAAGGTGTTTTTACAAATTTTATTATTTTTTCTATGCACCAAGTTTTTGTACAGACCTTTTTATCACTTTTGCATTTTGCTTATATATATATATATATATTTATTTATTATAATTTTATTTTCTACCCTCACCCGTAGATGTGCAGTTAAAATGCACTGAAACCAAGTTGCATCTTTGTTGTGAGTAAAATGGTTTTGTCTATATGATAAAATTATAATAAATAAATAATTATTGCTCTACTACCTGTATCGAGCTCTTTTTTAATTAAAGCTGCGAA
>OZ038506.1:17462280-17467280 GCA_964036315.1 Acanthosepion esculentum | reverse complement strand
TTTTGAAACAATGATGTTGCTAACTATACGTTTTCGATATGTCTAGTAAATACTGGATCTGGCATTAAATAACCCATAGTGGTTGATATGCCATAAAATCCCAAACAAACAAACAATTGTTCTCATTAATAGTTTTCTTTTTTCTCATATTCCCTGTCACTGAGTAACCTCTTGGATTTCAATGGCTTTTTAGCCTTGCTTGGAATGAAATGATTTTTAAAAAATGGTCCCCTTGTGAGCCTATGTTGTGCTACATTAAACTTAGTAAATATTGGAAATAAGATCTTGGGAGAGACAAAAATGAATTCTGAAAAATGCTTGAATTATTTTGACAAGTTTGATTTTGATTTTCCTCTGCATCTGTAGCCATTTTCTGCCTGTGGATATCAAAATGAAGAATTAATGAAGACATTGATAATTGAAGGATTATATTTTATATAAGAAAAATGATATATTGGTTTGGCAAATATGCCAAGTTTATCATTGGCATCTCTCAGTTTACTTTGATTATTTTAGTTCTTTTAGTGGTAAATCTTTAATCTCATTAATTTGAAATATCTTATCTCTTTAGAAAAAGAGCTAGAGTCTAGTAGGGATTTCATAATTTACTGAAAGCACAATATTTATCGTTAGCTCTTTGATAAAATTGAAAGAAGAATTAGCAATATTATTGGTCCTGATCTGGCAGCTCAGCTTCAGTCACTTTCTCAATTTGGTAAGGTTGACTCTCTGTACCTTTTTTTTTTTTTTTAATACTTTCATAACAGTTGTTTGGATGAGCTCTTCAATATAGTACCTAGACTTTTTAAAATTTAAGTGCAATTCTAGACTGGTGCCAAGATGTCATTGATTTACAGTTGAGCTGGCTAGACATAACCATAAATTATATGCTAACAGTTTCATTTCTCACACTTCTTGCTTGTGAAACTCTTTTCCAGCTTCATGCTTTCCAGTCAACTTTTAATCTACAAAAAATTAAATGCAATGTCAATCACTATCTACTGTCCACCTGATTACTCTTTTCTCTTTCTGCTCATTATTAATGTTTCTGTTCTTAATTTTTCCACACCCTGTAACCCCTTACATCTTAGTAGCTTTACTACCTTGCATGGGGTGATACCAATTTAAAAAAGAAAAAAATCAGATGATGGTTCAAAGTTGAAAGATTCATTCTTCATGTTCCTATCAAATTTGAAATCGGGACTCACACCTCAGATTTGGCATTTTATATTCCACGATAATCAACAGTTGACTCATAAATTCTTAAACCATAAAGTGTTATCTCTCTGCCAATTTATCTTTACTGTCTGACCAATGTTAAGATCAGTCTGAACTACATTCTACCTCCCCACAAGTCCCACAATTTATCATTTTAAATGCTAATGTGATACCGAGGAAAGAAGCAAGGATTAACATCTGGGTCAATGATAGATGAGCATTTATTAAATAGCTATCAATATGCCTGGTCTGTAACCAAAACAGATTCTGGCTACAGAGGAAGACGTACTCTGATTTTCACCTTATGGTTTTATAGTCAATTTATATGAAGCCCCCCCTCCCCCCAACTTTAATGTCTATATATTTATTACATAACATCCTTTGTCCTGGTGATGGTGATAAGCTAACATCCAGCAGCAAGGCTTCTGATTGGAAGGCTTTCAGGCAGCATGGAACCTCTTTGTAATTACAGTTATCCACAGGTCCACCCTGACCCAGAGTCATAGCACATATGGGCAAATAGTGAACCCCTAAACTGGGGTCAATACATGAAAATCTAAAAAATAAATTAGAAAAAAAATTACCAGCAACAGATTTTTATAGTAAAAAATTAAAAAAAAAAAAAAAAATTATAATTACAAAAGGTCACAAGGAAATAAACTTTTGACATTAAATGACCCATGAAGAATTGATATGCTGTTAACCAAACAAAACATCCTGTCTCTAGTGTTAATGATTTTAGTCACTGTGCATGTTTCTTGTCCTCATTTGATCTCTGATAAGAGAGAAACCGCAAATTTAAGCTGTTTTCTTTTTTTGTCACTTTTGTTTACTTTTTAGTGTTGCCACTTTATCATAATATAAACATTTTGTTATTCTTTCCTGTTGTTCTAGTATGCATGTTTAACTGTGACTTTGAAAAGGTCCTGTACTCACATCTTTATCACAAGATTTTGGCCATTGTGACCTCTGGCCTTCATCAGATGTATGCCAATTCAGGTAACCTACAGGGAATTTTAAACTGAACCCTTTATTTCATCTACGGTGGTAGATGGTTCCCCTTCCACTGTCCATGTCAGGATATGTTTATTTAACCCCAGCCCCCAGATATTAAATAAAGGATTCAGTTCAAAATTCCCTGTAGGTTACCTGGACCCACCTGGATGAAGGCCGCAAGGGAATAACTGCTGTAAATAATTATTTCTTTATCAATTTCTTTCTCTCTGAAGCTGTACCCACATCATAAGTATAACTGAATGTACAATACCCTACAAACTGCCATAAATAAACACATATAAAAATAATGAGTAGATGCCTCACATGGCACTTATCAGATCAAAGCATCTATCAACCCACAATTTACAATAGCCCTAAAGAAAAAATTCTAGTCGAAAACACAAAAATTCTATATAAATCACATTACTGAAATGATGTTACTATTAGAGGCCCTGTATATTAAACACCTCTCTCCTACTATTGACCTCACCTTATTTAACAGTGGAAATGGAGTGTTAAAAGTTATTTAAAAATAGAAAAATGCTCAGGTGAACTCCAGCCACATTCAGCATGCGAAGGCTCTGAATAAATGCTCCTATTCAAAAGAACAGAAAAACCAAATATAACAGTTAGAACCGAGGAAAAACTGACAACACCAAAAACCAATCCTCCTTGGAAACGGCTGAAGAAGTGGCCAAAAGCATTTGACACAATGAAAATTATGGAAAGTTTCTGTACTCCCTTACTCCTACAAAAATGGAAAAACGTAAGGATGCTGGAAAAACTAAATAAAAAATGAATTAATTCTTCCTTGTCTGCCATATTTAATGAAAGAGTTTTAAAAGAAAGGTTGTTGCCCAAATACACATTAATATAATGTATATGTGTATGTCTATACTATGCAGGAGTGACTCGCATGTCCTTGTGGCACTTTATGTCCGCACACGCACAGACAATTTGACTGAATTTGAAATCAGACATTGGAATATTAGACTCCATCCGACTCATTCTGAACAACTCCTGTGATAAGAACATCAAAGATGAGGACGACTGTCCAAATGTAAATAGTGTAAATAAAAACGACATAATCCAGTATCACTGCACTCAGCTTTATACAAGTACTAGTAGTTTATGGTGTTGGAGTGAACACTAGTAGGACCATATAAAACACTAGAATTTTTTTCTTTTTTTAATTTTTCCTTTTATTTTGTGAAGTGATTAGCCATGGTCAAAGGCAAAAGAAATAACAGAACTGTCCGACAAACAGAATTAACAAAGTCTGCAATAAAAAGAAAAAAAAAACGGAGCAAAAATCAAATAATATCAAGCAAGAAATATATGCAAAGCAAATTAACAGTAATAAGAACAAAAAAAAATCACAAAAAAATGTTTGCTGAAAGAATAAGACACCATATATATTTTCTGTGCTGTTGGTGGGCCTTGTAAAATGTCAGGAAAGCAAGCTGCTTCTTGGGAAATGATTTTGTCATAGGGCAGTCGGCTCTGGAAGGCAGCACCTTCTAGTCCTGAAATTGCAACTGTAAAAGACTATAACACATAATTGAAAACACAATCAAAATGAATGCAAAATAAAATGAAGGAAAAAGAATTGCTTTATGGTTTATAAGTTCAGATTTATTTTTTGTTTTCATTTCATTTTCATGGTATTCTACACTTTTTTTTTTTTTTTTTTTTTTGCAAATGGGGGTGATGAGGAAGTGTTAAAGATTTTTTTTTTTTTTTTAACCATCAGCATATAAAACAATAACCTTGGTTGCATTTTAACATTTCTTACTCTCACATTCACGAAATTCCTACATAATTTTCAAAAAAATACAAGCTATCTTTTTATTATTATTATTTTAATTTACTCAGGTCTTATCCATGTTTATACTTTTTCTTCTATTTAAATATTTATACAATGATGTCAATGAAAAATTGTAGAGGAGAGGTGAATTTCTCCTTGATTCACCCTGACCTGTTCAATCACTATAGCCCACAGGAATCACTTTTTCCAGCTGTACCATCATGAGAGTTCCAAACACAACAGATGCCTCTTTGTGCCTGTTTATAATAATTGTAAACGTAACCCCAAAGATCTTTGTTTGCTGAAAGAATAAGGCACCATATAGCCTCTAACAAGTTTGGTTCTCATTATTACTGGTGGCTCTGTAATAGTGTGTCAAATAAGAGTAAGTCTTCTATCTCTTCACTCAATTTGAGGTGTTAACATCTACTGACAAAGCAGAATGTTTTGCTCATAAATTCTCTTCAAATTTTACTCTTGATTCATCTGGAATACCATTGCATGACTTTCCACTTAGAATTAAGTCTCTTTTGAGTGATATACACACATCTTTGTCAATCTTTTCTGCTTTGCCCACTTCCCCTTCAGCCTTGTGCCACAATTTTTGTACTTTTTACAAAAATAAATATACATTCCTGTTAAGATTGAAATGGTTAAGCATCTCCCCTTGCTGATGTATTAATGATTATTGCTGAAAGAGTCTATCAAGTTTTAAATGAAGCTCAGTATGTTACTTTGGATATCTTGAAGACATTTGATAGGGTTTTGCATGCTGAAAACAAGTTGAAATTTTATGCTATTTCTGATTCAATCTTTCTTATCAAATCATAAAATGAAAGTGGTGTTGAATGGCCACTCTTCCAGATCAATTTGTATTAATGCAAGCATCTCCCAGGAATCTATTCTTGGACTTATATTGTTCATGATTTCAGCAGTTCTCAACTCTGTATCTATGCTGATAACTATTTACTCCTGTCTT
>OZ038506.1:17442280-17457280 GCA_964036315.1 Acanthosepion esculentum | reverse complement strand
ATGATAACAGCAAAATTGCAATATGAGTACTGGTAAAAAAATTGGTTGCTGAAAAATTATGTTTATAATACTCAGAAATTCATACCCAGATGTCCTCAAGGACACATGGTACAGTGGATAAAGGCGTTGGTTAGATCCAGTGACAGACCCAAAGAGTGTGAGTTCAATGCCTGGTTAAGGCAGTGGAGAACTTTCAGAGGGATAACCGACATCCATCAAACATGGCTCGTGGAACTAGAACAGTCTACCCCAGTGATAGAAATAAAGGGTTCGGTTTGAAATTCCAACCACCTGAAGAAGGCCGCAGCGTACAACGGCCGAAACGTTGTGACAAATATGGCGACAAAGATGAGGACAATAGTCCGACTAATGTAAATACTGTACATAATACCTCATCTCAGAAATATAGACAGATTTTTGTCTCTAATTCTCAAGAAAAAGCAAAAAGCATTTTTCTGCATTGGTCTGAGGAAAATCCTCTACTTTATTCATGTGCCAAGCCTGAAGGGATGTCAGACTTGATCAAGAATTTCTTGATGTTCTCAAATCTTTCCCCCAGACAGACAACTATTGTTTCCTTATGGCAAAAGCTCTCTAGTATTCTTTTTCTTCTTCAGATGTCAAAACTCCTCCATTTTGTGCGATAAAAAGGATTTTTTTTTTTTTTTTTTTTTTTATCCATGCCAAGAAATTTTCAGGATAATAATTTAATAGAGGTGGATAAGTTTGTATATCATTCAGTTCAGTCTTTGTAGTTATACTATTATAATTCAGTATTTGTAATTAATAATAAACCAAATAAATCTGATCATTTAATTATGACTTTTTACACTATATTACACAATACAAGCACCCCGGGTCAGAGTGGACCTGGGAACACCAGCAGTTAAGAGGTGGTTCCACGCTCCTCAAAACCTCCTGATCAGAGGACTTGCTGTTGGCTGTAGTTTATCATCATACCCAGGACACAATACATAATGATTGACTCTAGACGTAAAGAGGTTAAGATTGTAGTGATCAGGAAAGCATCCTCTTGGAAGCCTGTCCAACAAAGCATCGGCTCTTGGGATGAAGCTGTTCAAATGGAACTTCTTTCTTATCAATGTAATACAAAGTCACAGAGCTTAGTTCACCACCATCAATATGGCATTGTGGGTCCTATGTTGAGTTTCATGGAATTACATCAACTCTTCAAGAGACTTGATGGTAAATTTACCATAAGTGAGCTAATTTTATTCATTTTGCAGTATATGTATTTTACAATCTAGCCAAATTCATCTATATTCATCTTCTTTTCTATGTTATTAAATATTCCACATTGTGATGACAGAAAATCTGCCAAAAATCATGAAATGTTGTAAGAACCTGGAAGTAAATTTTCTGTGGCTGAACTAGCAATTAAAGCACTTTCCTGACATTTTCTCTCTTAATTAGAGTAGCATTTTTTATGTCAAATTTATGGTCAGTTTTGTTACAATTAGCAACCAATGCATTTTGTGTTGTTTTTTTAAAATGTCTCTTTTGTGTTCATATAGTTTTTTTTATTTAAACTTCTTGAGGTTTTTCCAGTATATTCTTTGTGGCAATTCTTGCAGGTGATAGAGTAGATTCCTCCTTCAAGTTTTGGTTTGTTGTTTTGTTTTGCATTGACTAAGTCTTTAATTTTTTGGGACGCACTTGTGATAAATTTTATGTTAAGTTTAGATAAATTCTTTTCAATTGTATTTGCAATAGTGTTAGTGGGTAGAATAATATATTTTTTTGATTCATTGAGTTTGTCAGGAGGGATTGCTTTTCTATTTTGGAATATTTTTTTTTAGCTTTTCTGATGACTGACATGATACTGAAATTAAGCTTTTTATATAATTTTTCCTGTGTTTATATAAGAGTTTTATTTTCTAGCTTTAATGTGTGTAAAAACTGACCAAATGTTTTGCATATCTGAGCACTTTCGGTTATTCGTTTAGGCATCATCAAGGATGATTTTTATTTTTAACTGAATATACGTGTTTTTTTTTTTTATGTATGTATCTAGAGTTATAGGAATGTTTTATTTTCCAAACACTTGTGGCTGTGTTCCTAGTTGATATTATTGACTGCTGGCTTTTTCTTTTTTATTATTAGTGCTTCCATTATTTTTAGGCTTTTTTTTACATGTGGATGAAGCTATTATACCTGTATTTTCTACAAGTATGTTGCAAATGCTGACTATGTTTGGGAAATAAAATATTACCATATAACTAGGAATATACATGAAAAAAAATATTCAGTTAAAAATAAAACACATACGAACACAAGAAAAATTAAATAAAATGCTTAATCACAGTATCTTGTCACTTGTCTTTAATGAAACTTTTATATATATATATATATATATATATATATATATATACACACACACACACACACACACTGATAAGTCTCTTCAAGGAAGTGTGGGTAGCATAATGGATATTGGTGTGACAAGTGAAATATGCAGGCTAAGTTTAAATTCCCATGAAAGTCGTTTAGAAAGGTTGGGATCCAGCTTTTGCCTGCCCCCTTAGACTACATGCTAAATAGCATGAGAGACTTGACACTCTAGCCTTGAATGTCAGCCTGTCTAGTTGAAGGAGTATCCTGAAGTCAAAACTAAAGAGAAGGCAACAGGAAACCAATCGATGATTTTTCCCAACAAGTCGTGACATTTCATAGATATTAAAAGAGAAGTAATCTGTTGAGAGCCATGATCACATGCTTTCTAATTCGGGCCAATTTATAGACCAAACTTTATCATAGGTCTGTTTATTTTTTCTTTTTTTTTCTTTTTTTAAGCATTTCTCCCCGTGCAAGGTGGGAGTGCCACTAGTACACTGGGGGTGACAGCGAGTGAAATTGAGAGAAAAGACTTGGGATAGGAGGGATTGAGAAAAGATAAAATATGAATGGGGTTCAAGTCAACAGAAAATAGCATTTAAATTTTTGTAGATCATAGTTATCAGAAAAGCAAGTGGATAGGTGCTCCACAGTCAGAAAGTGTGAGAAAAGAGACTGTTGTAGTAGAAGTGGTGGTTACATTTAACTATTTCAACAGTAAAAGGAAAGGACCTAGGTGCCAATCTAGTAGCACGCTTAAATTCATGTAGTTGGGGCACCATTGAAAAAAGTTTGTCATAGCAGTTGCCATGAAAATATTTGCAGAAAAGACAGAAGGAAGCCACATCACGTCAGTGAGAAAGCGACTGAAGTCGAGATGCTAGGTCAGGATCAATTACATTGCCGATCCCTTTCAGGATTTTTGTTGAGAACCTCGAGATGGCAGCTGTATTCAATGCATAGAAAAATGGTAGTTTGTAGATGTGTAAGATGGACTCTGACAAGAAAAACATCCTAGCACGACAGAGAATCAACTTTCCTTGCAGTAGATGCAGCTATTGATTCAATGTAGTTGTTTCACCTCAAGTCAGTTGAAAACATGAGCCAGAAGGCACAGTTATATGCTCTCCCAGATCAAGTATCAACCATGCTGATGGTGGGTAGGGAAGCTTCTCTGTGGTGGGTAAATGAGAGCAGTTCAGTTTCGTAGGGTTTGGTACTATCTGCCGTTTCGATCATATTCAGTGTCTTGGAAGATAGTGTTATAATTGTTCTATTTTATTATGAGTTGTTGCTAATCTCTTAGCTTGCCTAATAAGATCAACGGTAAGAACAAATCTTCTTCTGTCAAGTGGCCTTTATTAAAATGTATTGTCATAATTGTTGTCTGGCCGAGATAATTTCAAAATAATATCATTGTTAATCACTTATTGTACTTCATAAGATCTATAGTAAGACAGAATCTTCTGTTACATAACTTTTATTATGGACTATTGTTTTAATTGTTCTATTTTATCATTGGTTATTGCTAATTTTGTATCGTGTCCAATTCATAAATGAAATTTTATCCTGCATCTGTTTGTATGGGGAAAAAAGACATGACACATATATATATATATATATATATATATATATATATATATATATATATATATATATATATATATATATAATTTTGTACTCTCTATGGTTTCAATGCTGCTTTTGTCTAGGTATCTTGGAAGATATTATTAAATCAAATTTTATAAGTATACAAGCATAGTGAGCACAGGTAGCTCTGGATAGCGGTAATAGCACACTGCAGAACACTGGCGGATGGGCATCACTGGTATCTTCAACCATCTTGTAAATGTCTCACGTGATGGCTCCAAGTTACCATTCCATGGTAAATCATTTAAGTTGGTGAGCAAAACTTGCATGAGGGAAGTGGTGTTAGCATGGCGCCACTGAGCGAGGGACCTCCTTGACGTAGGTTACCAGCCAGAGTGCAATAGTTCCTCATGAACTACAATGGCCATATGATCATAACCAAGGTGAGGCACCTATTTGGAGGGACATTGGCTGCTGTCTAAACTGGAGAGGGATGGGCTCCACCAGGTTAAAACAGTGTACAGGAAAAAATAGTATTTATAAATGAATGAAAATGAATAGCCGTGTTTTCATGAGGCCAGCCTGAGGTTAATCTTGCACAAAGGAAGGTGGGTCCTGTCTCACAGAGGCTCTCTTGTCATAATGATTTGAGTCAAAGTTTTACAAGGCTAGATGCTCTTCATGATATGCAACTCAAGTCATAGTAGATCCCACAGTAGCCCAAGTACACCAAGTGTTCTTATTAAGATAAGACCTTTACGAAGGTTACCATTCAAGGCTTGAGACCCCATCTTAGCCTGATCTACCTACCTATCTATCTATATAAACACATATGTTGGCTCCTATAAACTCATCCCTTTGACAGGTCATGTTTATGGTAATGATAAAGGTAATAATAGCGTTTTCCTTATATGGAAACATTTGGTATTCGGTTGAAATTTATAAAATCTTTCTTTTATATATCTTGACAAAATCTCTTGTTATTGGTATGTCATAATGGAGAACAGATTAGGTTAGTGAACAACTTGTGCTTGGGAAAAGCACTTATTCTTACTCAACCAAAGAAAGGTAATGGTAGTATTAACCATTTCCTTATAAGGAAACATTTGGCATTAATTTGATTAACTACTGCTATCAGTTAAAACTTATAAATTCTTTCATTTAAAATAATTTTTCAGGAAAATAGGTTTTTAAAGTCCGGTAGCTGTATTTGCTCTTTCTAGTATTGATGAGAACTTCATTCCTTGACTTTTGTTTGAGATAGCATAGAAGATCAGCATCCTATTTATGTCAGTCTTCTGTCTTCGAGAGACATGTGCTATCCAATTTAGTTGCTGTTACTGTTGAAAATCTTTAAGTGATGGGGTTTCTCTAGTACAGATTCTCTAGCACCAATTCACAATGTTCAAAGAAATATTGTCTTTGCTAAGAGCTGCAAGCTTCTTTCATTCAAAGCCATTTTCAACCATTAATCTTTTTTAATTTATAGTAATGGTAATATTGTTTCCTTATAAGGAAACATTTGGCCTTTACTAACTGGGTAGCCAGTACTCCTTTTGATTGATAGTTATAAAATCATTCTCTTAAAATAATTTTTCAGTAAAACTGGTTTCTCAAGTCCAGTAGCTGTTATCATTCTTTCCAGTACTGATGGGGGTTTCCTTCCTTGCCTTTTGTTTGAAGTAGTGTAGAATGTCAACATCTTTATGTCATTATACTCTCTTTGTTATCCATGTGTTATCCATTTTAGTTGTTGCTGCTGTTGAAAGTCCTTAAGTGATGTAATTTCTGTTATTTGGCACAGTTCTTTGTTCATAACTCAGTAACACCAGTCCACAAGTTTTGAGTATTATCATGAGAAATTTCAGGCATTCACTCAGGGTTTTGGAATGTATCTCTGGCAGATAAGTGGAAGATGACTGTAAATATAAGGTCTTTACTTTGTGTTGTAACCTAGAAATGGTTACTGAATGTGGAATAACCAAAACGGAAGTTGGAAATGAAATGATAATCTTTATAACATCAACAAAATACAATACTCGCCAGCGGGGTGAAGTAGGTAAACCACTGCTAGTGGTGCACTACTTAGACATCATATTATCCTCAATTAAAATAGTGTCCAACCTATTTATGAGGATTGGGACATACCCATTACTGTTCATAGGTATCGTATATAACAGTTGCTCACCAGAAATCCATAGATAGATAGATAGATGTTGTAACCTAGAAAAGGTTACTGAATAAAGAATAACCAAAACGGAGTTTGGAAATGAAATGGTAATCTTAATAACATCAACAAAATACAATACTCGCCAGCAGCATGAAGTAGGTAAACCACTGCTAGTGGTGGACTACTTAGACAGCATATTACCCCCACTTACGATAGTATCCAACATAGTTATGAGGATTAAGGCATACTCATTAGTGTTCATAGGTACAGTATATAACACTTGGTACAGTATATAACATAATGAGTAATAATAATAGTTTTAATTATGTGGATTTGCAGGTGCTGATGGATTGTGTGCATGATGGATAGCAGCTCAGAATTAGAAATTGGTGACCTGAGTTCAAATTCCACTGGTGTTCATCACATTCACTTATGTGCAAATACCCTTGGGAAAGGTATGAATCTATCTCTCTAATAATAGAGCAGACTAGACTCTCTGGCCACGGTTGGGGGGGAGGGACAACTCTGAATTCAAAACTATACATGGTCCTAATGTTGTGATAGAGATACCTTAAACAAGATCTCTGTGTTAGGTCTCAACCAAAGTACTTTATCAGAAACAACAACTTGGACAAGGAGTTGTGCTAGGATCCATATAATGTAGCGGAAGAATTCTATTAAGTATTGGCATTCTCTGTTATGCTTTAAGAAAGTGGCAATTTTTTAACAGATATACAGGGTGTCTCAAAAAAATGTACTCACACTTTCCCTTGGTGCGCGTTATCAGCGCTGTCTGGACAATAACGGTCATCAATTTGAACATTTGCGAACATGATTCTTCAATTACATTTTTCTTCTGTATTCAAAGCTATTCCATTTCACTCTATGTTCATAAATAAAGGTTTTCTCATCATTTAAAGTGTGAGTATATATTTTTGAGACACCCTGTATATATATATATATATATATATATATATATTCACACATTGAGCAGTGACAGTGTTTTATACTTGAATGCAGTCTTCGTGCCATGTCTGTTGGATTTTGGCTCGAAGAGTTATATATGATGGTCAATGGTGCATTATGGGTAGAAAGGTATATTGTATTATCCAAATTAAATAAATTAAAAATAAGTCATATTTAGTTAATTTATATATACAGGGTGTCTCAAAAAAATGTACTCACACTTTCCCTTGGTGCGCGTTATCAGCGTTGTCTGGACAATAACGGTCATCAATTTGAACATTTGCGAACATGATTCTTCAATTACATTTTTCTTCTGTATTCGAAGCTATTCCATTTCACTCTATGCTCATAAATAAAGGTTTTCTCGTCATTCAAAGTGTGAGTACATTTTTTTGAGACACCCTGAATTAACAATCAATAGGATAGATGGAAATTGGCAGCCTGTGAGAGCGATCCATCTAAGAGAAGGAAAATTCTTCTTTGCAGCCATGCTTAATCTTTGGAAAGGCTTCAGGAGCAAACTTTGAACATAGCCCTTTAATGAGAATCCAGGGCAGTCTGATGTTCTATCCATCCTTGTTTCTGGCAACTACTCTGACAGTACCAGTACAAGACAGTATTGGTTCTGTGCCCTTCCTTTGGAAAACATTTGTAGGAAGGAGATGCTGCATGAGTAACTGTCACTCTGCTATAAAATCAAGCTCAGATCTGAACTCTGTAAAGGATGCTGGAAAGCAGCATTTAATTATAAGCTTGTATTCAATTGTGAGACAGACCACCAGCATCTGAATTGAAACTCCTCCAGCACAGATATAGACCCATTGCCTTTTTTTATTTTGAGGGGTGTGACAGCCTTGAAGTTAGGGCATGGCACAAGTAAGAATTTATGCACTGAAGATATTTCTCATTATTTTATGGTGTATGGAGAAATAATTTTTTTTGGTGTGGCAGTTCCCCACTTTGGCAACAGACTTAGGCAAACCCATGATTTCAGAAGCCACATAGATAATATTTTTTCTAGTTTCCGAGGCCATTAATACTATAATTTTTCACACCACTAGATGCTGCATTCATGTAGCCTTGTTCCAGACATAGCTTAGAGCTTGGTTTTGAATGAGAGTGAGGAAGCTAGCATTGCACCTGACAATTTTCTCAACTCTTGGCTCCTGTGCCAGACTAAATCAGCTCAGTAAATATCTTTCCAATATTAGTGATAAAATCATAGTAAAATCTAGTATACGTATGCATTCACACATCAAGGGATTGCATTTTGTGATTTGTCCTGCACTTTCTTTAGTTTAATCCATCAACTGTTCTTTGTTCAATCGACTAACTGCTTTTCTCTGTACCGAAATAGTTGCTCAGATAAAAACCCAAATCCTGGAGGTGCTGAAACTTTCACACACTTGAGGGTCAAGGGTCAAACTGAAGCAGGAAGGTAGATGTCTGTTGTGCCCATTCTACAGCAAGTGAATCAATGAAAGGAAGAAAACAAAACTCTGTCTGTAGAACCTGAAGATGGCTGATGTGGAGGAGATAAAGTTGAATCTGCAGGCAATCAACGTTATCACCCTCACCTCTTGCTTCTAAGCCATATTTATGACGTTGGGAATCTCATTGTCTTACCAAATCTAAATGAGTCTGTTCAAATTTGGACTTTGGATCTAAACTCAAGAGGAAAATTAATCAAAACTGGCACAAGGCTGCCTGTGAAGATCAAACATACTGATAATGGCCTGTGCCTAGCTTTCCAAAACATTTCTCCATGACATGGTATCCAAACTCTCTGTTTGTGCTGGTCTGGCTTTATGTCATTTGCAATATATTTCTTTTAGTTTTACAAACCAGTAAACATTGATTATGTCATTAAAATCTCATTTGGACATTCAAACAGGAGGCAGAAGTTAAGGAAAAAAAAAATGAGAAAAAAACAGTGAACGCCTCCTCTTAACTGCAACCCAAAATCTTAAATGTAAATAAATGGTTATTTAAATGTTTGGAATTGTTCCAGTCGACATGGCATTCGTCTCTACTTATTAGAACCTAAATGTGAAATAAAACATCTTCGAGTAACAAGACAAAAAGAAATCTGTGTTTTAAAAGAAAAAAGAAAGTGAAAGTTTATGTCTCTACTTGTATTTTAATGACTGAAAACAAGTTTACTTACTTAAATCATTCAGCATAGAAACGAGTTTGAATTTACACTGGTTTCATTTTTGTGTATTTTATTTTTCAAGTGCTAATATTTCTTTGTATGTGAATTGTCTTCTAAGCAACGAAGATTAATCAACCCACTACATCTTTTACATTGCCTTCTCTGAATTGACCTTCTGAATAGAACCATTTTGAATGTTTAAAACACATTAAAGATTTAGTTTCCATTTTCACAGACAACAGAATAAGGTGACCTCCTCACTGTTCTTCATCGTTTATTTAAGTAAATAAATAAATCTGCCTCTTCTTCGTTTGCCTATTCATCAGTCACTTGTAGAATTGATTTTAGAAGGCAGAAGATAAAATTTTCAAGCAGTGAGCTTCCTCTCTTTCTTTCTTTCTTCTCATTTTGTAAACTGAAGCATTTGTCTTTTAATGCTTACTCAAAGACAAACTTCCTTCACTCATCTGCCAAACCAATCATTTCTGTCTCCAAGATTTCAATTCCATTAACCTGATTTTGCTTTCTTGAAAATTGTACATGCAGCTTTGGTTCAGTGGAGCTGGAGAGAATTAGAGTCTCTTAGTTCTCTGGTTTGAGTTCTTTCATTGGAAATTTGGTGCCCTTGATTTACCGTACCATCTGACTTTTGTGCACAGGAATACAATATTCCTGTATCCCTTCTTCTAGGGTTCCAGACTAACTATTTTTTGTACCTATTGTCCTGGAAACATCTTTGAAAACAACTTTAATCCTCTCCCTAAAATTTTAAACCAATGGAAATAAAAACCATTTTTTTTTTAACTTTGAAATCATTTATAGTTGTTAGTAGCATAATAATGATAATAATAATAATAATAATATACATCAAGTTTCTTCAGGAACTAAATTAAAAAGACACTGATATTCAGAGAACTTAAAATGATTTCTTTGTTACTTATTTTAGTGCATCATTTTACTTACAATTATTGCCATATTACATAAATAATATTCAGTGCAATATTTAAACAAATTAGCCATAAATAATTAACAATGCTTTTTCATCACCATTTGTCACTTATGGTAATTGTTCAGGAAAGCTCTTCACTATGGTACCTAGACTTTATGAATTTTAGCGCAGTACTAGAAACAAGGTCTCCTCAATTTACAGTTGAGTTGGTTAGATGTAACTAAGTTCTATGCTAACAGCTACTTTTTCACACTTCTCACTTGTGGAACTCTCTTCCAGCTCCATGCTTTCCAGCCAACTTTGATCTTCAAAAATTTAAATGCAACGTCAGTCACTTTCTACTGTCTTCTTGATTACTCTTCATTTTTTTCTTACTACTTAGTAATGTTTGTTTTCTAATTCTTCCACACTCAGTAGCCCCTTGTGTCTTAGTGGCTTTGTTGCCTTGCTTGGGGTGAATTTGATGAAAAAAAAAAAAATTGGGAACTAAGACGTTTACATAAGTAGTGAAGTAATCATTCTAAGTAATGGAGTTAATCAAAGTAAGTGCTGCATAATTCGCTTAAAAAAAGCTGAAATATTAGTATTTTACAAATAGATACAAAAACAAATTAGTTAAAATTTTATTGTAATTTTTATAAAAATTCTATCTTTATTTGTATTTAAGCATTCTGAGTAAATCACAGTAATTTTACATGGAAATTTTATTTCCATTCAGACTATTATCCTCATCTTTCTTGTTGTTATCACAATGATTTGTCTGTTGTGCCCTCCAACCTTCATCAGGTGTATATTGATTTGAGTAACCTACAGGGAATTCTGAAATAAACACTTTATTTAATCTCCTGGTGTAAATTATTCTCAGTCCACTGTCCATGTTTAGGGATATTGTCTAGTTCTTATTTTTAGTATTGCTCAGTTAGTCCTACTGGACAATGGCCTAGTGAATTAAAATGTTGATTTGTGAATTTGGTGACATATTGTGCGCTCAATCCCTGGGGCAGTAAGTGTGTACTTTGACTCAGTATTTAAGTTCCACTCAGGCAACTTTTTCCCCACAAATCACTGCTTTGTGAAACCAACTCCCAAGAAGATACTCCCCTGACCACTGCAACTGTAACTAGTTCAAGTCTAATGTTAACTGTTATCTTCCTCATATATCCCCATAAGCCATCTATCTACCTTGAGTGCCTCTTGGGTCTTGTAAAAGTGAACAATATTATAAACAAAACAAAATGTATTTAATTTCTTAAAATAAGAAAAAACATTATTTTTTACCAAAATATTTGACCATTTATCTCAAACTAAAGACCTGCATTAATTTCCCACCTTACCTCCGGCACAGTGGAGGAATGGATAGTGGCTTGGATTGAGGAATCGGAAAGCCGAGTTCGGATTCCAGTTGAATCCGTTACATTTGCTTATGTGCTAATACCCTTGGGAAAGGTATGAATCCTCTTCTCCCCCCAGCTATGGGTAAATAGCAGGACAGACTGGATTCTATAGCCTTGGATGACAACTGGTCTACCGCAGAAAGAAATAGCAACCAACTGCGGGGGAAAAAATCTGCCTCGTTAGTCATGTAATCAAAAGATACATGATTGCCTAAGAGTGTATCACGCATAGCACATAACTGACTGACCTTCAGCATACATTCTTTTCATTGAATTTAATTTGATTTATACAATTAAAAATGTGTAGGGTATGGTTTATGTCTCTTCCTCTCGGCTTCTTTTTTTTCTGAAGTTTACCCTATACAAAGCTCAACAATCACTCAAAATGAATGAAGTGTGTGATATGAACACAAGAGGAGGAAATAAGAAGTGAAGATTATAAGGATAAAATGGAAGAGTAACGATTAATCCTTGACTTGAAAAGGTTAAGATTATAGAGTTCAAGGAAGTGTCCACATGGGTGTCTGTTCCACAAAGTAGCAGTTCTTGGGTGGGGGGAGTTATCTTTTTGGTACTTTCTCCTTACTTTTGGAATACATAGAATAGGTGCGTGATTTAAACTTGTTAGTGTAGAGCATTAGCAATGTTAAGAGGAGGATAGATGGAGTAGTGGTAAAGTGAGTGGGAAATGTCAAAGTGCATATCCTATCTGTGATATCCTATAAAGAATATTTTTAAGAGATTTGTAGATAAAATATTTTCATTGCTCCCAAATTTTTTACTATTTTTTTTATTTACAATTATACATGAGAACTGTTGTCCTTATCCTTGTTGTTGTTATTGTCAACCTTTTGGCTGTTGTTCTCACCAGCATTCATCAAGTGCATATCAGATAGCCTATGGGGAACTTTGAGCTGAACCCTTTATTTAATGTATGGGAGTAGACTGTTCTTGTTCCACTGTCCATGTCTAGTAATATCTTGTCCATTTCTTATTTTTAGTAATGTTCAGTTGTTGTTTGCCTTGTTTCCATTGAGTCCAAGTACATACTCCCTGACCCAGAGATTGAACTCAGAATTACTATGTCACCAAATTCATGAAACAACACTAGGTTATTGTCTTTTTTTTTCTTTTTTTTTGTTGTTCGTTTATTGTGGTCTGTGTTTGCTTGTCTATTTTTGTCTCTTTATTTTGTTGACTTTTTTGTTTTCTTTTTGTTGTCTTTTTTTGTTGTCTTTTTTTGTTGTCTTTTTTGTTGTCTTTTTTGTTGTCTTTTTTGTTGTCTTTTTTTTGTTGTCTTTTTTGTTGTCTTTTTTTTGTTTTCTTTTTTGTTGTCTTTTTTTGTCTCTTTTTGGTTGTCTTTTTTTGTTGCCTGTTTTTTTTTTTTTTTTTTGATGAATTTTCTTATTAGCTGGGTATCCGCAAACAAAGGGTGATGGAAAAATCAGCAGCACTAGAATCAAACACTAAAGTAGCCGAAAACTGGATCATGACGAGCAGGACACAAACGAGACTTCCACATGAGGAAAACAGCGCATACGGGACATGCGCAACCAAGACTCCAGAAACACAAATCAGGATGAACAAATTTCAAATGATGATTAGTAGCATGAATTGAAATCCTTGGTAACAGCAACCACATTACACAACTAACATGGAGCACTGCCAGTTTGACTCTTCCCACAAAATGTACCTGCTTTCATATAGCCTAAAACTTTAGTAGTTGGCTAACAAAAGGAATCCTTTGCATAGCTAACACTGCTCAGTTAACCATCCCAACTATTTCAAGGTGAAACTGGTAAACACTTTCTTCATAACCAGATGTCCTGGGCTTCACAGCAGCTCTGTTCGGGCAGGGCAGCCATTTGCTGTCTTTCTACAAAGACAGTACACTAAATGTTGCCTATTTGACTGACAGAGGCAGGTGCTGTTATCAGTAGTAGTAAACAGCTCCATCTGCATTTCATTTCTGCCACATTTTGTTTTGTTAGTCTGAACTTGGAAACAGAGATGGCCTTAACTAAGCAGTACTAAAGAGAATTAAAAATAAACCAACTTTTCCATATTTATTGGTGTATGACTATTTCATAAATTGTCTTACTTTATACTTAACATTTTTGTTTACCTAACTTTTTATATATTAAAAAAAATAATTTTTTTTCAAGAGATTCTAAAACATGTAATCTAAATAACGTTTATATATATGTACATTATATATATTCCAAAAGTTGTCATAGCTGGGGGTGATAGTGGAGATAAGCTTGCTAAAAATGTTTCTGTGGTATGCATCTCAAATAGCCTCTGGCAACTATGTGCAGCTCCATTGCCAGAGAATAGGCAAAAGTGGACAACTGGTGCCTCATAACCAGCTGCTTTGTTTTGATAGAGCTCAACATCTCAGGAAGACAGTCCATCTAGGGATAGGAAAACTCTGAATTTAAATCCAGAGAGAAAACAGCAATCTGCTGTCAACACTAAAAACTTTCTGGCAATTCCTGCAGTCAAGCCATCTCCAAATGTAATGCTGTGTATTCCTTTGGATCTTGTTGGTACAGCTGAGTGGGCAAGGCTTGTAGTCTGGGCAGTACACAACCTCCATATACCATCACCCAAGCCTGCATCCTGCAGACGTCACTCCAGTGTCACAACCAAAGGACTGAACATTAACCGAACCGGGTGCTTGCCTTTATCTCTCAAGATAAACAGTTGTCTCCAAATAAAATGAATAGAGATATTGACATAGATAATGGAACAAGAACAGTTTAACCCTGTAGAATTAATAAAGTGTTCAGTTTGAAATGCCCTGAATGTTATGTGGATTGACAAGCACTTAAAGGTGGATGCAGGGCGCAACAGCTAAAATGCGATCACAACAAAGATGAAGAAATTAGTGCGAATGTAAATAATTATAACTTCCCCCAAACCAGAAATTCAGAGATTATTTTATTTCTTTTTATTATTTTCTATTTCTTTTTTTTTTTTTTTTCTCTAAACAACATTGAAGATTACTATCACTCTGATCATGATACAATCAAGAATGCATCATGAAATGAGATTGGAATAAAAGACAATGGTAGAAGAATTAATGATAACGAAGCTCGAATTAATGTAATGGTGGCAGTAGCCAAAATGAGAAGGCATTCCCACGTGACCTGGCAAGTTCATGTGGTGCAGAATGAAAGTTCAAGCTTTGCCTGAAAGAACTTTATTTTAAATTCCTGCAGTTCAACAGCCAAAGAATAGATCATCTGAAGACACTGGGTTGGAAAACAACAGAGAGAGAATGAATCTATCTATCTATCTATCTATCTATCTTTTTGAATCATTTCAACCCAAGGAAGTTGAAAACTCCACTAAGACAAAAGTGGTTATAGGAGTGAAAGAAAAAAAGAAGACTCTAGAAAGAACTGGAAACAAGGTA
>OZ038506.1:17432280-17439780 GCA_964036315.1 Acanthosepion esculentum | reverse complement strand
TGTTCCCCAATAATGTATATACACTTTAATTATTAAGCCAGGGTCTATTAAAATACATTTTGTTTACATAATTTAATAGAATCTACAGACATTTTGTTATTTTCAAACTAACATCCATTCTGGCCCAAGCACTGATGACAATATGAAGCAATGGAATTGCAAATATCACCAGACATTTTGGTTGGGATTTATTGGGCGTTCTCATTCAATCACCACTCTCAATTCGGCGACTGTTGCAGGTTTCATAGCGTATACTTTGTCTTTTAAGTATCCCCATGAAAAAAACTCTAGTGGTCTAATTAATCGTCTTGATAATAAACCACACCACACTGTAACTCCTGATAAATTAACATAATGTTCCACCATAACATGCTGATTCTGAAGTCCCCAGTAGGTGCAATTGTGGCAGTTAATTGAGCCATTTAATTTGAATGTGGCCTCATCACTCCACACAATCTTTGTTGGAATGTTTGCATCTTCTACACATCGTGCCAAGCAACACTCACAATATTTCACTCTTTGGTCTGGTTCATCATCATTAATAGTTTGGACTGATCTTGGAATGTAACTTTTCCGTTGACAGCACTTCAAAATGCATTGGACAGATGATTTTGAAATACCAACCTCACAACTCGCTTGCAACACAGATTTCTTTTTTTTTTTTTTTTTTTTGACTTTTCTGAAATGTTTTCGAAAACCCTTTCTTGTCTTGTGGGGCTTGTCATTGTCCGTGGTTTTTCAGAATATTTCTCATGGACATTCTGAACAGTTCCGTCAGCTTCAGGCTTATCTGTAATTCAAGTGATGGTAAGTCACGTCGGTGGATCTGTTTGAAACTCCTTCCTAAACTACCTTTGCACTTCAACTGCATTTTCACATTTTCAGTTGCATTTTACAATGAATTTCCTTTGTTCAAAGCTTAGTTTGACTGCCATCATTAATTCTAATAAAACATCAATTAAGCTGTTAAAGTGAGTATATGTTTTTGGGGCACACCCTGTGTGTATGTATGCATATATATATATATATATATATATATATATATATATGCAGAAATATAGTCTTAAAGTGTGCTATATTTATGGGATAAAGTGCTCAATATCGGAGATAGAGCGTGTGTAAATATAAAAGTGGACATGGAAGTCAGCACTTAGAGGCGACAGTCTGTTTCATGCTAGTGCAATCGTCAGGCGACCTGACGATTGCACTAGCATGAAACAGACTGTCGCCTCTATATATATATATATATATATATATATATATATATATATATATGTGTGTGTGTGTGTGTAGAGTACAATGGGTAAACTGTTGCCATTTTATATTCTTGATTATCATGTGTGAGGTACTGTTGAGTGAGAGACCATAGATTTTATATATGCACTTTTGAAAAATTGTGTGTGCATTTATATTATCAGCAGCAGCCATTGCTTGTCTGCTGTAAGGAAAATTTCTTTGAATCCTCCCATGGTAACTATGACTTTTTTTTATTTTCTGCTAGATGTTACTAACTAAACCTTTTATCACAATCTTCTGTCAGAAATCTTATGATTACTATTCATTGCACACAACTCAAGCAACCTTTTACTCCATCTGTTATCATTTCTTAGTATATATCCCATCCATCTTCAATTATGCTAATTACTTTTGTATCTTTTATCTTGGGCTGTTTCCATATAGACCTGTGTTGATGTCTTAGACTTATTCCTAGCATTGTTCTTTCCTTTGGTTTTTGTTAATTTTTTAAAAAATTTTATTCTTAAGCAGTTTTTCATTTTTATGTTTTTACATCTGTATGTTATACTTGACATAAGCAATTCCAATTTTAAGCAAGCTCATAAGGTAGTATCCATTATATCTCTGTTGTTGTTAAGTAATTTCCACATGATCATTATGCTCTTTTATTTAATTTCCATGGTCTTTCAGTAATGTTATCACCTGTCCTAAGTCAATGTACTCCTGGACTTCTCCAAATCTTAATCTTTTATTTTTAATAATCTTTTTCAAGACGTTACAATTGAATGTTGCCTTTGTTTTAATTTTATTCATTTCTTAACTTACTTTCAAACCTTCCCTATTTTAGTCATTTTGCTTCTTTTTTTTTTTTTGAATTTGTCTGGAGATTCTGCTATCAATAATATGTCGTCACTAAATCATGGATGGTTTAAAAATTCTCTGTTTTTTACATTATATCTCTTCTATCTGGAAATAGATTCAAAGTCTATTGTAAAAATACTTCAGGTAAAATTTAGTCTCCTTACCTCACTTCTTTGCCAGTTTTTATTTTATTTGTCTTTGTGTAGTTGAATTATTGCAATACTGTCATAAATATTATTAAAAATGCATTTTTATCACTATTCACTTCTCAGAGCGAGTTGAAGATTGCTGAGTGTTCTGCTGATTCAAATGCTTTTTCATAGTCAACAAAATCTAAAGAAAGTGTTTCATTGTATTTCTTCAATCAATTCATCTATTTTTTGTAGATTATATAGTGATTTACTAAGCCTAACTTAGATATTTTTTTATTTTTTTTAAGCATATCACCCCAAGCCAGGCTGGAAGCCACTAGTACGCAGGGGGTTACAGAAGGTTTGGACGAAGAGCAGATAGGAGTGGTAAAGGAGAGGATGTGGAGAAAGATAGTGGATCGATCAAGGCTAGGGGGTTATAGAAGATTTGGAGCAAGAGCAGATGGGAATGAAAGGTGAAAGTATGTGGAGAAGGGAAGAGGATAGATCAAGGCAGCTGGAGATGTCGATTGACGTTACACTTAAATAGTTGGAGATTGTATTTGTCAGGGAAACAGGAATAAGAAAGGGAGTTCCACAGGCGAGATGTGCGAGACATGAAGCTATTGGAGTAGAAGAGACGTAGCACAAAGCCAAAATTATGAAGCACCTAGTGAGGTTTGAACTTAGAACTCGGCTGTAACTGATTTAGCAAGACAAGCTTGCCAATCATTACACTATGTTGAAGTTCCCAAAAGTGGTTATAGATTATATTCACTTATGCATACTCTGGCGTAGAGATGGGAATCTTGATATAAAAAATATTCTCTTCTTCCTTTTTTTTTTAAAACCTGAACTGACTAATGTTGCATTTTAGAATTGTCTAGTGTCGATATAAAGAGGCATTGTCTTGCATGAATATACTTTTTAGGTTAAAGCTTCTTGTTTGTGATATATATCAATCAAAAAGTGCCTTGTGCAAGAACTTTGAATAATTCTCTGCATTTATCTTGACATCTGCGTCAACTTTGAAAGGACCCATACTTTTTATATCTATAATACAAGTGAAAAATATTACTATACTTCCTCCTGTTGTCCTCTAGGCCGTTGGTTGGCTACTTTCATAAAGGATCAAACTTCTAGTTCAGAGGCTAGGTTCCTCACCTGTAGCCTCATGTACATCACTAAAAAAGAGCGTTGAGAAATCAGTTTTCATGTACCTCTTCACCTAGCTTACACGTTTCTCTTTGTGATGTTAACCTAAGTCTGTTTACATTTATGTTTTTAGCCAGTGTTTTTGTCTGTCATCTTTCCTTTCTCTTTCCATTCACAAAAACCAGTTTCTTCAAATATTTTCTTGCTGGCCAATCCCCTTATCTTTCTTATTATCCATTTTCTTTTTTCTGTTCGTATTTATTTTACTGACATTCTCTAAGCTGTATTTTTCTTCTTTTATTCTTGATCGTGGTGGTGGTGGCGGCGGGGGGGGGGGTCTTATTGCTATCAATTTTATTTCTGTTAAAAACCTTTTCACGATTGCCAGCATTTGGATCCCATCACTCATTATCTTTACAATATTGTTTGAAGTTATTTCTCTTATCACCCATATTTTTTCCCCTATTTCCTGCCTGTTTGCATTCCAAATATCAGCTGAATTTGATATTTTATTTCAGATACGTTTATTTTCCTTGCTCATTACTAAGCCTTTTTAATTCCTCACAAATCTCTTTTTGCAATATTCATAATGCAATATATTTTTTTAATGTCCTTAGTGTTTTAAATCTTTTTTTTTTCTTTTCTCATTATTCTCTGATCAATCATGTTGCAATTTCCAGCATTGTCTTCCTATCACTTTAAAATAGCCTGTTTCTATTTCAAAGTTAGACATTTGAGAGGAATAAGATAAAAATAGACATAATGTCTACTATATTCAAATAAACATGCTTGAATTATCTTGCCTATATATACTATTATTTTATAATAATAATAACAATAATAATCTATAAAACCTATCCAAATTTATATAGAATGGAAAGAGTTTGACCGTAGTTGGGATGATTAGGTCAATGTGAATTCTACAATCCTTTTCTTAGCTGGATAATATGCAGAGCTGGTTGGGCATTCAGAGCTGTCTTTTTCCTTGACTGGTTGCCAACCAAGGCTACAGAGACAAGACTGTCCTACTTATTTAACCCATAGTTGGAGATTTTGAATTCAGAATAATCTTTCATCTAGACTAGTTACCATCCAGGGATGTAGAACCCAGTCTGCAATGCTATTTACTCATAGCTGGGGATGGGGAAAAATGGATTCATAACTTTTCCAAGGGTATTAGCATGTAGGTGAATGTAATGAACTTGACTGGAATTAGAACTCGGCTCTTGAATTCCTCAATCAAGCCAATATTTATTACTCCACTGTGTCTCTACTTTAATGCATTATAAAACCAGTAGAACTTTTTTTAAAGAAAGTTTTTACAGTATTTACATTAGTTGGACTATTGTCCTCATCTTTGTCGCCATATTTGTCACAACGTTTCCTAATGTTTTCAGCAATCATTTTTTACCAGTGCTCATATTGCAATTTTTGCTGTTATCATGTCATGTTTTTACCAGAGCTCATATTGCAACTTTGTTATTGCTTTTCTCTGGCACTCCTTATTACTGGTTCCCATATTGTATTTATTTCTATGCTTGGTCGACTCAGGAGATTTTTGTGGCCTGGCATATGTGCTGATTCCTTAAGTTTACAAATTTTCCAATGGTGTTCCCTGTCCATGATCTCAACATGATCCCACAGGGGACGGTGATCTCCCTTCTCTCTCCATATGTAGCTGACCACATAGAAGGAAATTTCTGGGTTTATAATACCCAGAAATTCATACCCAGATGTTCTCAAGGACACATGGCACAGTGGATAAAGGCGTTGGTTAGATCCAGTGACAGACCCAAAGAGTGTGAGTTCAATACCCAGTTAAGGCAGTGGAGAACTTTCAGAGGGAAAATTAGCAGGAGATAACTGATAACTGACATCCATCAAACATGGCATGTGGAACTAGAACAGTCTACCCCAGTGATCGAAATAAAGGGTTCAGTTCGAAATTCCAACCACCTGAAGAAGGCCGGAGCGTACAACGGCCGAAACGTTGTGACAAATATGGCGGCAAAGATGAGGACAATAGTCCGACTAATGTAAATACTGTACATAATACCTCATCTCAGAAATATAGAGATAGACTCTGAAGGTTTTTAGTTGATAACTGCAGCGACAATAGCCAATTCATTAATGTTCAAACTCTGTGATCAACTACAGAGTTTGGTATGTAGGCCTTCTGACCCTGACGATTAATATTATGTGTTCAAAGAGGTAAACATTGAGTATTTATTATTTATATCATTATTTTTAGGTAAACTCTAAGACTATACTCGAGTTGTTTATCTACCCTGGATGCTGGGAAGCCTACAGAAATGAAGTGTGCCTTTTGAGTCATTTACAACAGGCCAATCTAAAATTGAACAGGTAGCCTTCTTCTGTTAAAAAGTGGCACACACATACATATACATACAGATGAGATCTCATGGCAACAGGCAATCCCAAACAGATGCCACTGATAGCCGTTCATTTGGAGGAAATTCATGTCAGTTTAGTGACAAAGTATGTGGGCCAGCAGCAGGTTTGAGAAGTTGCATGAGAGTGCATAAGGAGCAGATAAGTTTTAAGGACATACACAAATCTTTTGCCTACCATATATATTAGAAAGCCTGTTGAAATGAAGAGAGCCTTTTGAGTCACTTGAGTGCTCACAGCCACTCAATACAAAATTGAAGAGATGGCCTTCTGCCAAGAAGTGGCAATCAATAATATATATATACTCACACACACACACTATGATAACCAACCCTGCAGGCATATAATAAAATCTCTCACAAATAAATAAAATCTTTTAATAAAAATGTGTGTTATCAGCTGAAACTCTCATTGTATATTTATCATATGAATATATCCCAAAACTTTTACCAATATTGGCTGGTTAATAGCAATTATGTGAAAATATTCACTTTCCTAGTAAAATATTATATTGTGCACACATACATACATATATATATATATATATATATATGTGTGTGTGTGCGTGTGTATGTTTGCTAGCACAAAGTTACAAGTCATCATGACTGAGTGTTTGGGTGTGCTGACCTTGTTCAGTATGTTGATCATACTAGATAATGTGCTCTCTCCCAGAAACTGTAACTAAGGTCTGCTCAGTTACAGGGTGTTAAACAAACAGAAATGTTCCTGAACAGGCATCTGCAATGGAGATTAGCTAGCTGCCTCAGTAGATGCGCCTCCTTGTATATGAGTGGCCAGGCAACGTATATATATATATATATATATATATATATATATTGCACACATAGTGCTGGTGTTAATAAAATGGTGCTCGATGGTAATACAACAGTGTTATCGGGTATATCTTAATAAATATACACATTATTCCTCACTGCTAGCCCAAGTTGTAGTTTCATGAACACCACAATCTTCAGGTGGACTGACCATTACGTAATTTGAATTTTTAACAAATATATCTGATTATCGTAATAAAAGGAGAACTACCAGTATTCTTGAACTACCAGAAATATTTAGAGAGAGAGCAATGCCGTTTTTGTATTTTATATTACCTAAAGTTATTCAATGATGGTAGAAACAAAATTTCTGAAGATTTTCAGTTGAACCAAAATAAAATTTAAATTTTTGTTAACCAGAATGTATACTCAATCAGCATATAATATTGTCAGTCATTGACCGTTTAAAAGAGAGATCATATTTTTTAAGCAGTGGCATTTATTTTTTAGAAAAATTTATCTTGTCTTTGTTGGAAATATATTTGTTTAATATAATGTTATGATGGGATATGGACTTGTCTATGTTTATTACGTAGCTATAGCCGACCTTAATATTATATTTATTAAAAATTCTTTTTTAATATTGGAGAATGGTTAAAAGTGCTTATGAATTAAATATTCCGATATTAGTTTGAACATTACGATTAAAAGGTGGAATAAACCATATGATGATATGCCTATGGTGTTTCTATTCATTTTTGCCTGTGTCTTTTTTTTTTCTAAATACTCTAAATTTACTTTCTGATTGCTTCGTTCTAAAGCCTTTATATATTTCATTTTAATCTTATCTAATATTTCCTTCTGCTGGAGTTGGTAGATAATCTAACTTGGTTGATTGATTGATTGATTGATTATTTAACCAGCATATCGAC
>OZ038506.1:17419780-17427280 GCA_964036315.1 Acanthosepion esculentum | reverse complement strand
GGCAAGGTTTTCATTGGTCCAAAACAATTTCACACAGGCTCACAAATTTATTTCTGTCTTCTCAGCTTGTGGTGAATCTCTGTGAAGCCAAGGTTTTCATTGATCGAAAGAAAATTTCACATAGGCTCGCAAATTCTTTTCCATCTATTTCCTCACTCCTCCAAATTTGAAGGGAGTGGGCAAAGGAAATTAGTAGTATTTTGCACTCACTGCAAACACTTCCTAGATATTTAAGGTCCTCCAAATTTGAAGGGAGTGGGCAAAGGAAATTATTAGTATTTTGCACTCACTGCAAACACTTCCTAGATATTTAAAGTCTTCCAAATTTGAAGGGAGTGGGCAAAGGAAATTAGTAGTATTTTGCACTCACTGCAAACACTTCCTAGATATTTAAGGTCCTCCAAATTTGAAGAGTGTGGGCAAAGGAAATTATTAGTATTTTGCCCTCACTGCAAACACTTCCTAGATATTTAAAGTTTTGTATTTGATTTTGCTGTCTCTAATTTGTAGCTGGCATCTTAGGTTGTTCCTCTTGCTGACCACCGTACATTTTTTGTCTTCTTTCAATTTGATGTTAGTCCTTTCTTCCTGCTTTCTTTCACTACATTGTATCGAACACAGTATCATCTGTGCATCTGAAGTCTTTAATATTTTGCCCACTAATAATAGTTCTTGATTGAACTTGTAGTTCTCTCAGGATTCTTTCAACGTTGAATAAATCTGGAGAGATGACACATCCTCGGAGATTCTGATAGGTGTGTGTCCTGCATCCTTGATGCATAAAATATCTTAAAGGAAGCAGAAACTTTCCCAGCTGTGCGTCCCATGGATGCAACTAAAGTTTCCCATGAAAAGCGATACATTGCTTAAAAGCAATCAACCCATAAGTTGACATAGTAAAAGAAATTTATTCTTCATCTGTAGGTAAACATCATCTATTTATTTTAAAATGTTTTTGCTAGTTCCCAAACTGCATGAATTTAAACGTGCCACTAGACTTTCACTGTTGAAAATGGTTAAACGCAGTCGTCTGTTCTACTCCTATAGCTTCATGTGTCACACTTCCCGTCTGTGGAACTCCCTTCCTCTTACTTGCTTCCCTGCTAGCTATAATCTCCAACTATTCAAATTTTAAGTGAATGCAATGTATTCGACTGTAATTTGGACTCAGCTCACCAATTTGTCAATCTGAAGCACTCTCCATTACTCCACTGTGTATCCTATATATATATATATATATTAGAGTGTGCAGCATATATTTTATATCATAAAGAAACTATTTATACAAAGAATTGAATAGCAATGTTAATGTGATTAATGGAGAAATTACTTTGCTAATAGGATTGTTAATACTAATTGGATTATACTAAGTCCATTTCACTTTAACAGAGAAATACATATAACAAGGAAATTTCGCGAATTTATAACTTTTCAAAATTCAAGCAAAATTCTCACTTAATTGATTTGAACAAGAACTCTAGCATCACAGCATCGCACATTCCAAAACATATATTCAACTTTCTGTCTACACATATTTCGGCTTAGTGTTTGCTTATGTAAGGCATAATTGTACCCTGAAGATGAAATTTTTAAATTGTCAAAAGTACTTTGCATGTCTTTTCCATCTGACAACTACTCAAATGTAAATATTTTATTATCCAAGGAATTGATAGTAAGTTAATGTTTCATTAAGTCCTGTTAGAAAAGTAATTTCACCATTAATAACATTAACATTGCTATTTAATTCTTTGCATAAATTTTTTTCTATACAACTTAACACATCATTGAAAACTTGATTATAAATTATAATTTATTTCGACAAGTAAGTTTTTAATACTTGTCCATCAGACTGAAATTACAAATGGTTTAAATTTATCCAGACAATATTTAAAAAAAAAACAGATAACAGGAAGTCTAGACGCTTGACCTAAAAAATCTATTTTTGGGGGATTTATATTATTGGAGATATGGGTGTGAGAGAATAGGCAGCTGTCAACTTCATGTTCATGTGTTGTGTTTGGGACAATATGAGTAACAGCTAGAGAAATACATTAAAATAAATCCTAAAGATCATATATATATATATATATATATATATATATATATATATATACACATACATTTTTTATATATATATATATATAAATAAAGTGAGAAGAGAAAATAATTGAAAATAAAATATCTGATTGAAAATAATTGAAATAAAATAGTCTGTCTATATTTCTGAGATGAGGTATTATGTACAGTATTTACATTAGTCGGACTATTGTCCTCATCTTTGTCGCCATATTTGTCACAACGTTTCGGCCGTTGTACGCTCCGGCCGTTGTACGCTCCGGCCTTCTTCAAGGACACATGGTACAGTGGATAAAGGCGTTGGTTAGATCCAGTGACAGACCCAAAGAGTGTGAGTTCAATACCCAGTTCAGGCAGTGGAGAACTTTCAGAGGGAAAATTACCAGGAGATAACTGATAACTGACATCCATCAAACATGGCATGTGGAACTAGAACAGTTTACCCCAGTGATCGAAATAAAGGGTTCGGTTCGAAATTCCAACCACCTGAAGAAGGCCGGAGCATACAACGGCTGAAACGTTGTGACAATTATGGCGACAAAGATGAGGACAATAGTCCAACTAATGTAAATACTGAAATAAAATAATTGAATATATAATATATACACACATACAAGAGGGGAAAGTGAAAATAATATTTAAAAAACAAAAATCTTAAATTCAATATCTAATTCGTCATCATCATTATAGAATCTAACTCATGCACACATGTACTTACATACACATGCAAAACCCCACGTCATACAAACACATAAGTAAACACACATATGCAATGCATATACACACACACACACACATGTTTCATTAAAGACAACAAGGAACCATGACCAAGCTTCCTACTTAATTCCTCTTGTGCCTCAACAAGTGTTCTCCCCTCCCTAGACACAGTGTGTAGAAATTATTTATTAGATATAAGAGAGATATAAAGATTCAGATATGTAGATATAAATTTGTGTGTGTATAACACACATTTTACACCTCCACAGTTACTATTCTCTGATCCGAGGCAGAGGCACCACCAGTATGTCAATAATCCTGTCATTTTTTATGGGTAGTAAGCTAGTATGTACATACATACCTGAGTGTGTGGATCCATGAGTATGCATGTGGAACTGTGTATCAATGTGTGTATCAACGTTTTTTACTTTTGTATACATTTATTGTTGCACAATTAGCGTGACATCTCATTATTGATTGGCATAAATAATTTTTTTGGTTTTTGTGCTAACTCTGTGTTATCATGTAATTATCTCAGGGTGTGGAAGCTTCTCCTTAGGCTGTGTTTTGGAGATAACACTGCAATGCCTGCTATCACAGATATCTTAGATTTAACAATATTCAAGATTTTTTTGAGAAAATATATATGAAAACATTTCTTGGCAAGTTTTCATGGAATTGCTTTGTGCAAGAAAATTGTATGGATGCTTCTTTGATGGAATTTTTATGAAGGTGTATTATCTACTTAGATAAATAAATAAAAAAAATATGGCTGCAATTTCGAAAACATTTCAGTACTGCCGAATTTGTCAAGAATTGGTAAGAACTTTTGAACTCTGAGGGAAGGAATGCCTAATTAAAATGGCACTTTTTATTTTAAATTCTTCAATCACCCAAATAAAAGAAAAAGAAAAGAAATATCATCCACCATTTTCCTTGATTATTTTTGTTTATTTTTCAAGTTTATCTGTATTTATAGGCTCTTCAATCTGCTTTTTGATTTAAAAAGATGTCTGTGAAAACATCTAAGACTGTTAGAAATTTACTTTTCAATATGGTAGGAGGTACAGTTCAGGAATCAAATCTCCAGTATCGAAGTAAATAGAAATTTTTAAAGATTAATGACACCAGGGCATGTTTGGGTGATATCATGGTTATGGGCTAGCAAAAATAGAATCTGTTGTATTTTGTCGGCACTCCTACGTTTTGTTTTGTTTTTTAAAAACAACCTTAAGAAAAAGGCTTAACCAGTGATCATTGTAAAATGGATGCAGGATATAAAAAGGAAAAAAAAACAAAAAAAAAACACTTTTTGCAGACCATTCCGAGTAGGGTTAGCATCTGTCAGTTGCATTTCTGTCTTCAGGCAGAGAGTGACTCAGTTGTGTCTCTGTCCGTGGATAGATGTGGCTGGGGAAAAAATACTGAGAAATGCCCGGTCCTGCCAGCCATTATACCCACCTAATTGCATTAGAGAGTGGGGCTTGATAGTCATATTGATGCCAGCACAACTGACAGTTTTTGGGGCTGGGCAAATTTTCTCCTTGGACTGGGTGTATGCACTCAGGTTCCCCATATTAAACCTGACCTTGTGTCACATCATGTCTCAGTGGGGATACTGGGTAAATACCACCTATTGCAGGCCAGATGACTAAGATCAAAGTGTAGTATCTGTTCGCAGATTACTCACTGAATGATCGCCTATGGGGCCGGGATTCGTTCTCCGATACAGGCCGGCGGCAGGGATTCGTCCCTGCGCTGGTAGTATCGTGGCTACGTATGACTAGCTCTGACCAGCTCTGACCAGCTTGGACAAGCTAAGACCAGCCAAGACCAGCTATGACTAGCTAAAGCCAAAGCACTGCGACCCGGGTGAAAACTCGGGTCCATTCCCCCTCCCCTTCCCACGTTAAACTCCGACCTTGTGTCACAACCTGGCCCTGTGGGAGGTCAAGTAAATCCCGTGTAGTATCTGTTCCAGCAGGCAACAGCAAGCCCATGGCTAGCTAGCCATCATCATCTGTTTGCCATTGGCTGTTGCTTCAGCGTCCTTGGTGACAGCAATGATATGCAATAAACTGTCTTTTTCAGGTCACCGCTCTTCACTGATTACAAAACTGTCCTTTTCAGGACAACTCTTCAGTGACTACCAAAATTGTTTCTTGTACATGAGCATCCAGAGATATTTTTTGCCTAGTGCACTGTAACCTTATTTTTGTTGATTTATTTATTTTAACGAAAATAAACTTGACAATATATTTTTACTCAAGTCTTCGTTTTACTTGTTTGCTGGCCAGTATACCGCCCACTACAAATCAACACGCAAAGTTCAAATTCTGGACATGGCTGTTACATTAACTTCAAACTAATACGTTAATGAAAGGTTTTACTGTTAACTCCAAATTTGTAAGCTTTGTGATGCCAATTCAAAATTTTGTACTGCTAGACTTTTCCAAATGTAGCTGAATTAACCAACCCTGTTGATAATATAACAAGTTTAATAGAAAAAGTGTTCATAAACTGCACTCATGTCTTTGCATAATAATAAAATAAAAACAAACAGTAAAGAAATTCTAGAAAAAACAATATATTCAGAGTCTGTCTATATTTCTGAGATGAGGTATTATGTACAGTATTTACATTAGTCGGACTATTGTCCTCATCTTTGTCGCCATATTTGTCACAACGTTTCGGCCGTTGTACGCTCCGGCCTTCTTCAAGGACACATGGTACAGTGGATAAAGGCGTTGGTTAGATCCAGTGACAGACCCAAAGAGTGTGAGTTCAATACCCGGTTCAGGCAGTGGAGAACTTTCAGAGGGGAAAATTACCAGGAGATAACTGATAACTGACATCCATCAAACATGGCTCGTGGAACTAGAACAGTCTACCCCAGTGATCGAAATAAAGGGTTCGGTTCGAAATTCCAACCACCTGAAGAAGGCCGGAGCGTACAACGGCCGAAACGTTGTGACAATTATGGCGACAAAGATGAGGACAATAGTCCGACTAATGAAAACAATATATACGAGATAGGATCTGGAGGTAGCTACTAATCAGTATTATACATTAAGTACGTTAGCAGAAAATGCTGCTTGTTTTACTGCAAAGTTTACGACAGCAGCTGGCATTAATTGACAAAGTCACTTAAATTATTACCTCCAAAATTGGAACTAGTATTAAATCAGAGAGTTGTTGAATTATTCTTCAGGATTCATATTATTTCTTATTTCTTTTAGTGCAGCTGTAGTTATGACTGGGCTGAATTTGTTTCAAACTGGTTGGTTGTCATCTATTTTGATCCGCATCTGTCTGTCTTGTCAGAGTCCCACTGAGACATGTCAGATATTGGACAAGTGATTGTTGTTGTCTCTCAGGTGGTGAGGTTCATTACCAAGTTTTGCTGGTTTATCTTGTCAGTAATTTATCCTGGAAAAAAAACAAAAAAAATGCAAAATGAGTCAGATTTTTAGAATATAGGAAATAAGCAACGTCTTGTTAAAATTTCTTTCTTTTCTTGTTTTTACTTACATGACTCAGTCTATTCAACCTTTCTTTGTCCGTATGTTTTTATAAAAAATGAACATAAACATTTGAAAGTCAAAAAAAAATATTAGGGTCTTTGAAAAGTAATTATATTCCAAATATATTCGCTCATGAGTGAATATAACAAAACCTAAATTGGAATTGAACCTTGGCTATCCGATTCCCAATTCTGAGTCATTATATACCACTTGCATCTCCTACCTACAGCTATGGGTTAAATAATAGGATTTCTTACTGGGAAAAAAAATCATTGATATTCTAAAGTTTTTAATGCAATATTCACTTATAAAAAAAAAAAAAGAAAGAATTATTCCTACAATTCAAAATATGTTATGGCTTTAAATAACTCCAAAAGGGTTGATAAGCTGTAAAAAAACAAATTACTCAATCACTATTTCTAACATTTTAGACAAGTCTTAAAATAAACTGAGTTGATGAGAATACAGTCAATTCAAAATTTTGTACTGCTGGAATTTTCAGATGTAGCCGAATTAACCAACCCTGCTGATAATATAACAATTTTAATAGAAAAAGTGTTCATAAACTACAGGTTTGGAAAGTAATTACATTTTAGCTCAAAAGGAGATAAAAAGAAAAGGAACTGCAACCTATTTAAGGAGGGGAAATTAAAAATCATGGAGTTAAAAAAAAAAATGAAAAGGAGACTGGTTTAATAAACAACAGGAATTAACTTATTTCATACTATCAGGACAATGATGCATTTCTTTTGAAAATCATAAAAAAAAGAACATAGATCTCAGAAGTTCTTTTTCATGGATTATCAACCTTTTACAGGTTATTTAAATCCAAAGAATAATTTTAGAATTTTTTTTCTTTTTTTTTTTTTTTCGGTAATGATATACTGGTGCGGGTCCTACCAATTAACCCATAGCTGGTGGAAAAAGAGGTGGGTTCATACCTTTCCGAAAGCTATTTGCTCATGAATGAAAATAACAAACCTAGTTCTGAGTCATTATCCATAATACCGCCTGTTCATCCAAGCTTACAGCACCTGGTATTCCCAAGTGGTCACCCAACTAGGTACTAACCAAGCTTAACATTGCTTAAATTTATTGAATGTACGAGAAACTGTGTTTCAATATGATATGGCCGTAACCTGTGTCCAAGTTAATCAAATGCACATTTGGAAAATGCTTTGCA
>OZ038506.1:17404780-17417280 GCA_964036315.1 Acanthosepion esculentum | reverse complement strand
CAGGTAGTTACATGTGCAGTACAGGGAGCCAACCATTTTACCTGCATCTTTAATGAGAATGAAAGCGGATGAACATGAACACTTGCTGCCATAAGTGTGTAGGCTTTTATACCATGTCCACAAATCTTTTAATTTCTTTCTTAGAATAGGACAATGGCACTTATACTAAGTTGAAACTTATTGTAGTGAAAGGATAAAATACAAATAAAATACCATTCCTATCCCCCAGTACATACGTCCCCTAGCGTCAACTACCTCCCCCTCTTTTCTTTTTGTTGTTGTTTTTGTATGTGTTATATGTAAAAGGAGTAGGTAGGCTTTCCTACCACCCAGTCAGTACTCCTCCACCATCTCTTGGACAAGAGTAGAGGCTCACACCTTGTTTCTTGTTTAGGAAAGGGTTCCCAGAACACACTCTCTCTCTCTCTCTCTGGCCTCTGTACTAGTGCTACCGTCTTTCTCCCGTGATGTGTGCAGTCTGTGGCATTACCTCTTCATTCTGAGGGTACACGGTTGGCAGTTTCCTGGTTGTTATTTCCGACTGGTAGTTAGGAGCCCTAATTTTGCGTAGCGTCTTGAGCGGCCACTCTGATCAACAGTTGTATAATACTGGGGTGTCTGTAGTGCCATGTCGCGCATGGAAAGGTGTCCCTGCAGTCACCTCCGGTGGGCAACCCTGAGGCCACATTATGATGCAGGCTGTGCCAACTTCTCTCTGCCCACATCAAGGTCAATAACCAGCTGCTTCTTTTACTTCAGGCCTTCTCATCTTCAAACCATAATTCGTCATGATGACTAACAAAGATCAAAAATGTGAATCTAAACCAGTCCTTCAAAAATCACCTAAACCCTTCAACATCTCATTCTTCAACATCTGTGGGATTAGAACCAATTTCTGTAGTGTGGAATCCTTCCTCACTTCAAACTGCCCAGATATACTGGCTCTGTGTAAGACCAACCTTGACTCGTCTATCCCCTCCTCTGATCTCTTGATCCCTGGCTACCTTCCTCTCCTTAGAAAAGACTCTCAAACTTACATGCATGACCTTGGTGTTTACATCAAGCGACCATCTCCCACTGGCTAAAGAGTTGTCTCTCGAATCACCAGACCATTCGTACATGTGTCTCCGGCTATCTCTTCTCAATGCTGTAAGCTATCTCTTCTTCCTTTATCGCTCTCCATCCTCTCAAGACTGTGGAATAATTGATAGCATTTCTGACAGCATAGACAAGTCTCTCTCTCTCCATCCGTGTTTGACGATTTTAACATCCATCATACCAAGTGGCTTAAGAATGCTACTACTGACCTTGCAGGCATTCAAACACTTAATTTTTCAGTTTCTCAATCACTCACGCAGATAGTTGACTTCCCCACGTGTTTTGCCTACAACCGGAACGGTGAGGCCTCCCTTCTAGATCTGTGTTTTACCTCCATCCCCAAGTCTTGTAGTGCCACGCGGCTCTGCCCACTTGGTAACTCTGATCACGCTGTAGTGTCTGCCAACATCTCATTCAACTCCAACCTCATTCTGCTATCAACGAGCTGACTGGGACTTGTTCCGTGATTTCCTCCGCGATGTCCCCTGGGATGTTGTCTTTACGCTCCCCGTTCGAGAATGTGCTTCTGAGGTCTCCTCCTGGGTTAAAGCTGGAAGCGACGCTTTCATCCCTCAAGGAAATTTAAGGCCAACTCGCGCTCCTCCCCTTGGTTCTCCGCTGCTTGCTCAGCCGCCATTGCCCATAGGAACCACTTCTTCCACCTATATCGTAGCGACATGTCCGACTGCAATAGCCGTCTCTTTGCCTCCGCCTGTAACGAGTGTAAGCGTGTCCTCAACAAAGCTAAGTCACTGTTTCCTGCTTGAATGAAGGAACATATTGTATCTCGCAAATTCGGCTCCAAGGATTATTGGCGTCTCTGCAAGAGCATACTTAATAATAGCAAACCCTCTATACTTCCTTTGTTCAACCAGTTTGAGGTTCTGACCTCCTCTGCTGACAAGGCTGAATGCTTTGCTCAGAAATTTTCATTCAATTCATTGCTCAACTCTTTCGGGGTACCCATACCCGATTTCCCTCTTAGAACTGAGGCCCTATTGAGCGGGTTGCACATAACCCTGTCATTGGTATTGGGCATTATCTCTAATTTAGACCCCCGCAAGGCTAGTGGTGGATCGATTGTTCCTGTCTTTAAGAACTCTGGTGACCTCTCTGACCCTTCTAATTACCATCCTATCTGTCTCCTACCCCTCTTCAGCAAAGTCTTCGAAGTCTCAATCAACGCTGAAGTTGTTAACCACCTTACATCCCACGATCTGCTTTCAGACAAGCAATATGGTTCTGCTTTGCAAGATCTACAGCTGATGTGCTTACGGCCATCACTGAAAGCTCTTCAAAATAATGGAGAAGCTCGTGCCGTGGCCCTAGACCTCTCCAAAGCATTTGATAGGGTTTGGCATGCTAGCCTTCTTCACAAGCTCCAGGGTTATGGTATTACAGGTCGATAGTTTGACAATACAATCATTCCTGTCAAACCGTGAATTGAAGGTCGTTCTCAACGGATTCTCCTCCAGCTCCTATCCCACAAATGCAGGTGTTCCTCAAGGCTCCATCCTAGGCCCTACTTTTCCATATCTTCATCAGCAATCTTCCTGATGCCATAGATTCCCAAGCTAGCATCTACGCAGATGGCACTACAATTTACTTCTGCCTCAAAAACAAATCTGGTGTCGCTGACAAAACTAACCTGGCCGTTCGTCTCAAAAATGACCTCCAATCAGTTGTGAACTGGGGCAGGAATTGGCTGGTTAAGTTTAATGCCTCAAAAACAAAACAGCTCTCTATTAATCACCACAGAGATCCTTCCCTGCCCCCCCCCATTAGAATGTCTGATGCTCAACTTCTCAAGAGCACCTCTCTGCAGCTGCTCAGTCTCACGTTGTCTGCTGACCTGAGATGGAACAAATACATTGAGTCAATTGCTTCTTCCACCACAAGGAAAGTTGGCTCCGTGTGCCGCGCCAGGAAATTTTTCTCCCCGGAATCGATCCTTCAAATCAACAAATCAACCATTTGCCCTTGCATGGAGTAACGCTGCCATTGCCTCTCTCTGTCTTTTTTACAAATACTTTCATCGTAATTGCTCCAATGAGCTGCTTGTGCTGGTTCCCAGACTTCATGAATTCACGCGTCCTACGAGGCTGGCATCCCACTTTCATCCTTTCACTATTGAAACTGTTAAATGTAGCCGTCTCTTCTACTCCAATAGCTACATATCTCGCACCTCTCGCCTGTGGAACTCCCTTCCCTATTCCTGTTTCCCTGATAGCTATAATCTCCAACTATTCAAATGTAATGTCAATCAACATCTCCAGTTGCCTTGATCTATTCACTGTCCTTCTCCTCATCCTTTCCTCTATCACTCCTATCTGCTCTCGCTCCAAATCCTCTGTAACCCCTTGCGTGCTAGTGGCTCCCCGCCTTGCTTGAAAAAAAAAAAAAAAATGTACAAGTTCAACTAGAGGTCAGATGTGAGTTTGAGGCCCAGTATTCTCTCAAGGCATGGTGCACCTGTATATCGTCATATCATCGGCATAGATGTTTACAAATGATATGAGTATATTAGGCAGGTCATTTACGTAACTGAGAAAAAGGGTTAGTCCAAGTGACCCTTGGAGACTGCTTTGAGCCCCAGGGCCTTAGAGGACTGGCTGTCAATAACTACCTTTGGGGATCTACCTGTTAGGAAGGATTTTATAATCATGAAAACCCCTCTAGTGATTCCATAGAGTTGCTATTGTTGTTATTATTATTATCATTATTATTATCATCATTATTATTATTATTATCATTATTATTATCATTATAATTATTATTATTATCATTATTATTATCATTATCATTATTATTATCATTATTATTATCATTATTATTATCATTATAATTATTATTATTATTATCATTATCATTATTATTATCATTATTATCATTATCATCATTATTATTATTATTATCATTATCATCATTATTATTATTATTATCGTCATTATTATTATTATTATTATCATTATTATCATTATTATTATTATTATCATTATCATCATCATTATTATTATTATTATTATCATTATTATTATTATCATTATTATTATTATTATCATTATTATTATTATTATCATTATTATCATTATTATTATTATTATTATCATCATTATTATTATTATTATCATTATCATTATTATTATTATTATCAATAAAAAAAAAGAAGTTCACAATACATATCAAAAAATTAATTAAATATTTCACAATGTTGACACTGCTCAGCGTCAGATGAGATTCTTATTGCTAAATTACATAATTTTACATATATCAGTTTTTCTTCTTCTATGTACCATGCCCCCTTCAGCACTATGTTGATGGCTCTCCACCATTTCCTGTCTTTTTGTTATCTCTCCTAAACCTTGCTCCGCTGTCAGGTTATGCTTTGTTTTCCTCCTGCCCTCCATCTTGTGAGTATCAAATTTTCCAAGCCCTCTTTCGTTATTATGTGCCCTAGAACTTTCAATTGTCTCTTTCTTTTGTTAAGTATAAGTGTCCTTTTTTTTGTTTCTATTTTCTCTAAAACTTCATCATTGCTCGCATGTTCAGTCCATGGTATTCACGGCATCCTTCTGTAGAACTGCATTTCTGTTGTCTCAGGTGTTTTTTCATCTGTTGGAATGGTGATAAACTATGTCTGGTAGTAAGGTAGTAAAGAAACTAGACCAGATATGGCAGCAATATTGAATGCACAAGAGAATGGTAGATTTATGAATGAGCAAAGTGGATTCTGAAACTTTCACTTCATAAGTCTGTATAATATTAAATGTAAACATGAAGTGGATCTTAAATAGCACCATACCATGTCCATTCAGGATGTGGGTGATCCTGGCTCTCCATAGCTTCCTGTCCTTTGTAGTTCTTAGCAAAGTACTTCTTTTCTCTATCCCTCTTGCCTTTAATATGTCCTGTGAGTATCAAATTTTCCAAGCCCTCTTTCCTCATTATGTGCCTTAGAAATTCTCTCTCTCTTTTTGTTTCCATTTTCTTTAAAACTTTCTCATTGCTCACATACTCAGTCCATGGTATTCTCAGCATCCTTCTGTAGAACTACATTTCTGTTAATTCAAGACACTTCTTCATCTATGAGAAGATTGACCACCATCTGCTGCCATATAGGAAAACAGATATTACATAATGGTTCAGTACTCTTTTCTTGGCTTCTAACATTTTTTTTCTGTTTCTTTTCATTCATCAATCATATACTTGATGTAATCATTAATCAGAAATAAATTAACTTTGCAAGTCACCCGGGTTAAATGAAAATATTAATTCCATATTGGCTGTTTATAATCAGTTGTTTTTGTCTTGGGTTTCTTGCACAGAAAGATTGTTTCTTTGATAAGGCACTTATTTGATGGCATGTCAAGCCCTCAGTCATAAAAGAATGTCCGCCTCCATTTCAGTAGGAAATATCAGAAAAATGGTTGTTGGGTGGTACATTGAATGTTATTGTAATTTTGTCAATGTTCTCTATTTGGCCAGAGTTCAAAACAAGGTTTTTATCGTGTATTTATTAAACATTTATGACATTATAATATTGGATATGAAAACAGCTCATAAAAAGAATAAAATACACAATTTCTTTTATATTATATTTTTATATACTGACTCCCAGATTGGCCTTCTGTAATCATTAAATATACATCTATTTTCGTAAAAAAAAAAATGGTCAATATTAAAATAGAGCAGCTGTAGTCAATATAAGGAAAAGCTTGAAAGACTTATCTTAAGACAGACTTTAAGTTTTGCAGATACTCCACACATCAGGGTCAGATTTACTTATTTAAAGTTTTCCTTATTTTTGACTGTTGGCAGTCAAAATAAGGGAGTGTGAGGGTTCTTTTTACATAAGGATTGTTTCTGTGTTAAGTGTCTTATTTTAATGGCATGTAAGGTGCAGAATCATAAAAGAATTTCTGTCTCTATTTCAGCTGGAAAAAAACAGAAAAATATTTGTTGAATGATATATTGGATGTTACTGGAAATTTGTACATGTTTCAGATTTGGCCTAAGTTCAAAACAAGCTTTTTAGTGAGCAGTTATGAAATTCTAATACCAGAACAAGAACTGTGTGGCTTTGCTAAAGACACTGGAAGTAGGAATGTAATATTTATGTTCAGAATGATACCAGAAAAAGCAATATATATATGCAATAGGATATATTGGAGTGTGCAGCTTATATTTTATGTCATAAAGGAACAATGTATGCCTATGTTTTATAGAGTATGCAAAAGTGTTTGACGAGCCATGTCATAAAGAACTGCTTGATAAGTTTGATTTATTTGGGAAGGATATTAGAATAATCTATAACTTATACTGGGAGTAAACAGCCTGAATGTGGCTAGAAAATATATTCAGTAAATATTCAAAAAATAGAAACGGGCCTAAGACAAGGATTCATCTTCTCACCAGACTTATTTAACCTTTATAGTGAAGCAATCCTGAGAGAAGCAGTACAGGATTCATTATTGGCAGCCACAATCATCATAACATAAGGTATACTGATGATAGTAAACATGAAAAGTACTTACAGGCACTACTACAGAATATAGTGAAGGAAAGTGAGAAGAAAGGACTAACTATCAGTTGTAAGAAGACAATGTATGGTTGTCAGCAAAAGGAACGTGAATTACAAATTGGAGATACCAAAATTAAACAAGTACAAAAATTGAAATATCTAGGAAGTCTTTTAACAGAGGACAGAAAATGTTACACCAAAATCCAAAGGCACATTCCTTCTAAAAGTTAAGCAAAATATTAAGAAACAAGAAAATTTCATTGGAAACAAAGAAAAGAGTACTTAATGGTTATGTAATATCATTATGTAATTCCTATATGGAAGTGAATGCTGGGCAATCTCATAAGTTAGAGAAGACTTGAGTCAAGAGAAAAGTGGTTCTACAGTAAGATAAGAATACCATGAACTGAACATGTGAGCAACAATGAAGTTCTATTAAAAACGGTAACAAAAAGGACACATACATAGCATCAGAAAGAGAGAGTTGAAATTTCTAGGGTAGATAATGAGGAAAGATGACTTGGAGAATTTGACACTCACAGACAAGAGTGGTTGATGAAAGCAATGCATAGCCTACTTAAGCTCATGTAAATCGTTAGCAGTACCAGAACTGGGAGGTATGGTGAAAAGACAAAACTTGTTAAGAGCTGCAAAGGGCAAGTAGTTGTGGTGGGCCATGATCGCCCACGTCCTGAAGGCACAGGGCACATAGAAAATGAATACTGAAGCTAGGAGGAGAAGGTGGTTTATGTCATTGAATAGTCAGCAAAACTTGCAGAATATTACTCAAATTTCAAAAACTCCTCTCGCTCATTCTGTCTACTCTTAGGTACCTAATACAAGGGGATGCCTTAATAATTGGATGGGGATTAGAATTTGTTTCATTATGCAATAAACACAGAGAGCATAATAAAAGTGGGGGGATTGGAAAACCATTTTAAATGAGTCAAAAATTTAAGTAAAAAGTTTTTTTGCTGTCCACATTACCAGAGACACTTCTGTATACATATTGAGCTAATTATCTATTGCACACTCATAAAATCCAACCATCCCAGGGTGACTAGATGGTATGGTTATATAAGCTGTTTCCTAATAAGGAAATATTTGGCATTCATTGACTGAACAACTGATGGTACTCTTCATTGAAATTCATAAAATCTTACTGTTAAAACAATTTTTCAAGAAAATTGGTTTCTCAAGTCAAGTAACTGTTATAGCTCTTTTCAGTTTTGATGAGGTTTTCCTTCCTAACCTTTTGTTTGAAGCATTGTGGAACATCAACATTCTTGATTATGGCATTATTTTATCCCTGAGTTACATGTGCTAGCCATTTTAGTTCTTGGTCTTCACTGATAGAAAAACAAACGTGTAAAAGAATCAAACATTAATGGTGGCTTTATTTAATAATCCACTGCTCCTCATCTTTATTATCGCATTTCATGAATGTTGTTACTCGGAGATAGGAAAATAGTTACAGCCAAAAAAGAAAATAAATTAACACAGTGTTGATAGCAGTCACAGAAAATAAATTATTGAAACTCCTACAGAAGCTAGTAAAGGAAAATGAGAAGAAAGGACTAAATATCAATATAAGACGGAATCTATGATTGTCCGCAAGAGGAAAAGCCCATATGCAAAATATGAATTGGAGATACCAAAATCAAGAAAATAGATGCCTTCCAAAACATAAATAAAATATTGAGAAACAGGAAAATTACATTGGAGAAGAAAATACAGGGGGAGAAAGAGAGTCGATTCAATAGAAATGCTGCCCTACAGAAGCATGCTAAGAATACCAATGACTAAACATGTGAGCAATGAGAAAGGTTTAAAGAAAAAGGAAGCAGAAAGTACACTTTGAATCCGGAAAAGACAGCTGAAATTTCTTGGGCATATAATGAGAGCTTAGAAAATAGGATATATTGAAGGTAAGGAGGACAGAGGACAGTATCGAATTGGTCTAGTCTTTACTACCAAATCGTGAAATGAAGGTTATCCTGAATGGCCACTCATCTAGATCATTTCATACTAATGCTGATGTCCCCCAGGGCTCCATCCTTGGTCCTATTTTGTTTTTAATTTTCATTAATGACCTTCCCGATGACATCAGCTCTCAATTTGGTATCTATGCTGATGACACAACCATTTACTCCTGTAAGTAAGGCTGATCAATTTGATACGGTCAAAATGGCAGCCGATGTCCAAATGACCTCAAGTCTATTGTTAACTGGGGCAAAATATGGCTTGTTACTTTTAACGCCTCCAAAAACTAAACTTCTCTCCATTAATCAATTGAGAGATCCCTCTCTACCTTCCATCAGCATGGCTGATGCTAACCTCCAGGAAAGTGACTCATTGCACCTTCTTGGGCTAATGTTCTCAGCTGACATGAAATACTGTATTAAATCCATTGCTAGGTCAGCTGCTAAGAAAGTTGGTTCACTGTGTTGTACAAAGCAATTTTTCTCCCCATAATCTATCGTACATATCTATAAGTTTACCATTCGTCTATACTTAGAATATTGCTGCCACATGTGGTCTGGTGTCTTATTTAGGATGGAATCAATTTAAATTTCAGTATCCTAATACTCTTTGGATTTCAGTGTCACACTTTCCATCCTCTGTTGAAACACTTCTCAGATATTTAAATTGTTGTACTTGTTTGATTTTGATATATCTCCAATTTTCTTAATTTGCGTGTTGGGCTGTTCATTTTGCTGACAACTATGTATTCTTTGCAATTGATGTTTAGTCCTTTATTTTTAATTTTCCTTTCTTACCTTCTGCAATAGTTCTTGTAGATTCATTTCCATGCCTGCTGTCCAATGTGTCATCTGCATATCTTATATTGCAAAGATTGTGGCTACTGTTTTGGATTCAGATTCAGACCTTCCCAACCAAATCTAGAGCACTCAGTCTACCCTGTTATTTAACCCATTTCTGAACGCCACACCTGATTGCACCTCCAGATATCCAGTGTTGCCAAGAGACATCAGGACAATGACCAGTAACAAAACCCAGCATATTGACAGGGCCATGAAAGCATCAGTCGTATCTGCATACATACACACAACACTAAACTGAGAGCTATATCCTGGGACAGGGTTATGGAATAATAAGGAATGCTGTATGTTAGCAGACTTTTATGTCTAAATCACTCTCTCGAGTGGTTTGCAACACCCTATTTATCATCTTTCAGTTGCGTCTGTGTCTTTGGATAGAGTGTGCTCAAGGGCAGATCTGTCAAAGGACAGAGTTGCAACTGAGGAAAATTATACCGAGAGGTGCCCAGCCCTGGGGAACAACTACCCGATGTTGCATCCTCTCATTGCACCAGAGAGAGGGATTGGTGCTCGCACCGAGGTCAGCACGACCAATGGTTGTGAGGGCTGTGGGCAATATTAGTTCCTTGCCCCGGTATATATGCTCGGGTGCCCACCTTAAAAACTGACCTTGTGTCACAACTCATCTTAGTGGGGAGACAGAGCAAATACCTAGCAGAGTACATTCAAAACAGATTTCCTGAGTTGCATCACAAATTACCGCCAAAAATTTGACAATTTTGGCCGATAGGAGAACAATTCTATTGTCTGGATGGTGTGCCTATAAAGGAGAACAAAATCCTTACACCAAGGCAGCATTGTACTAATATACACGAGGCACTCCACACCGCACACCAGGGTGTCATTGGAATGATGGCAAACACATGACAACAGATATTTTGGCCTGGCTTGCAAACCAGTATCTGACAAACAAAAACCCAGTGCCTGTTATGTAACATAATCACCCTATCTCAGCCCCGAGAAACCCTGATGCCTCCACCAAACCCAGAATTTCCATTCCAAAAGACAGCCATAGACCTTTTCGACTTGCATGAGAAGGGTTATATGGTGTACACAGACAAGTACACTGGCTGGGTGGAAGTAGCCTTGCTGCCATCAGGGAGGGCTAAAGTGGTATACGAGGTCATGTGAGATTGGTTTTGCATGGATGGCACACCGGAAGAGATATCTTCAGAAGGTAGACCACCATTCGACTCCCAGAATTACAATCCATTCCTTGCAATTCATATACTTACCATTGTGGAACCTCCATACAACATACTCGAAAGTAAGGAAGTAGACAAGACAGACAGCGAGGTGGTGGAAGGCCATACAGTAATAGAAGTGGACAAAACCCAATCGTGCACCCTCCAGCAACTCATGATCTAAAATGCAGCACAAAGGTGTCACAACCACCTAGATTATTATCTCCTCAAATATGGGGACTGGCACAATAACTCTAAACTGTCCTGATAAGTGACCAGAATTCATATACACCCTGTTGTCATAGTATGTGGGGTATGTAGAGTAGAGAGGCCTATGAAGAAGGCAGGATGAACTAGAAGTGATCACCATGAGGAGGGGAGAATATAAATACTGTGCAACTTGGGTGGACAAAGATGCTCGACTTTGGAAAAACACTACATTGCATCATCAAATCCTACAGATGCAGGCTGGGATTTCTCCCTAGCCAATAAATATGAACAAATCAGTCTTGCACACACATTTTTTCTTTCTTACCTTAATGTCACAAAGCTATGACCACTTGATTGTATCCATTTCGCATATGAACACTCTTCCTATATATTGTGAACTTTTTATTTTGTTACTGTCTTATAGTTGTTTTACTTTGCCATGCATTACATTAGCTTGTCTCATATTATTTTGCCCTGTTCCTCTGCTTCTTTTTATTATTGTTATTTTGTCAATTCTGCTTAACCATGCCTGCTTCTTCAACATTCAGCCATGTCTCTTATTATTGCTCTCCCCGGTTAGTGTCTCTTATTATTGCTCTCCCCGGTTAGTGTCTCTTATTATTGCTTGCCTCAGTTAGTGTCTCTTATTATTGCTCTCCCCGGTTAGTGTCTCTTATTATTGCTTGCCTCAGTTAGTGTCTCTTATTATTGCTCTCCTCGGTTAGTGTCTCTTATTATTGCTCCCCCCGGTTAGTGTGTCTTATTATTGCTTGCCTTGGTTAGTGTCTCTTATTATTGCTCTCCCCGGTTAGTGTCTCTTATTATTGCTCTCCCCGGTTAGTGTCTCTTATTATTGCTCTCCCCGGTTAGTGTCTCTTATTATTGCTTGCCTCGGTTAGTGTCTCTTGTTATTGCTCTCCCCGGTTAGTGTCTCTTATTATTGCTTGCCTCAGTTAGTGTCTCTTATTATTGCTCTCCCCGGTTAGTGTCTCTTATTAATGCTATTCCATGTTAGTGCCTCCTGTTATTGCCCTCTCCAATTAGTCTCTCTTCTTATTTCTCTCTCCAGTGTGTCTCTTCCTCCCTCCAGTTAGTGTCTTTTATTATTTCTCTCACCATTTATTTGGCTGGGTAGTACAGACTCATGCTAATGGAAACAGGGCAATGATTGAGGAGTACTATAAAAGAACAGGACAAGATAGCCCTAGATATAGACAGTGGAATGAGAACAATCTGCTGCCATACATTAAATAAATCGTCCAGTTTGAAATTCCCTAATGGTCAAAGGCACATTAAGCTAAATGTTTTCATAGTAATTTACATTTGTCCAAATGTAAATAACAACCCTTCATCCCCATAATTCAGGCATTATGGCATTCAATATTGTAAATATTGGGTGGATTCCTGACCAGTCACTAAGAAAAAAATATCCACACTGTTTGAACTTAAGCAGTTCTCAATACACCTGAAGAAGACTGAAGAATATATCTGAAACATCGTCAGTGAATGACTCTTGGAATGTTGCTGTTAAAATTCCTGATAGATTCATGTGAAAAAATATCAATAAAAATTATTGATTATTCACGAATGATCTTTGCTGGGTTATTTTAATCTGATTTACTTTCAATGTAGATAGAATGTTTG
>OZ038506.1:17332280-17399780 GCA_964036315.1 Acanthosepion esculentum | reverse complement strand
GCTATAAAGTATATATACTTATATCATTAATACATACATACACACACACATATATATATATAATATGGGTGTGTGTACATAGCATGACTCTTCGGCAGAATTGAGTCTCTGTCAGTCACTGTGTGTTTATCTAAATCTAAAAATAAATACGCTAAAATTCACCTTCATCCCTGCCGTGCGCCGACGGCTTAGTGGTAGAAGTTCTGACTGACGCCAATTCAGTCAGGTTTCAATCCTAGCTAGAGGCAACTGGACATCTAGCCACACTGATGAGCTGTGAAACAGCGAAACAGTCTGTCTGTGGATGACAAAAATATATATATATATATATTAATGAATATACATATCTTGTTTGTTTGATGATTGCAAGGAAACCCAGGGTCACAAACTCACATCAATATAACTAAGTGTGTGTGTGTGTGTATATATATATATATACACAGACACACACACACACACATACCTACATACATATATATTGTATTTGTATTTTATATCACCATTATCATTATTGGGTCCAGATATTACCTCTTGCCCTTCAATGAACATTATCTTTTCCCAGCTGCTGCCATAAGCTCTGGTTTTGTACTCTTCTCAACAATCGTGGTTTGAATTTGTCAAAGTCACTTCATCATTGCACCCTTTGATGGTTATAGCTTGACTTGTAGTTTCTCTTGATCTATTTGCTGAACCTCACACCTCTTGTCTGTCATTCTCAGCATGTGACCTGCCTGGTTCCATTTTAATTTGCTAATGTCTTTGAGGATGTTGTGGACACCAGTTTGATCTCAGCTCCACAGTGTTGTCATCTTGTCCTTCCAGTTCATGGTGAGAAGAATTGTGCACTCATTGCATTTTGGTCTTCATTTACATTTTTTTTTTTTTTTAAATCAGTTTTTTGTACTTTCTTCAGGAAGATGAAAAGAAATTTTTGACCTATTCTCTGAACTTTACACACTTTACTCAACACACACACACACACACAAAATATGTATCTCATCTGATGATGTTATATCCCAGAAATAAAAAAGAAATGAAAAAGCAAAGTCTGATGACAGTGTAGTAGTTAACCTGCTAGTCTCAAAAGCCAATGATAATAAACTCATTCCAACTTTTCAAGATAATGCAACTTTAAGCCACAATTAGCCAATCCTAACAGACAGAAAAATATACCAAATTCTGATATCGCTAAACTTTTATTTTCATGTTTTGCCAATTGACCATCATTGGGAAAATGGATTTTATTTCAACTAAATCTACATCTATAAGACAGGATGTGATTTTAATCATATGAACCCTTATTTTTTTTCTTTTTCAACAGTATAGTTTTTTAAAATTAGATTTTATTAATTTCAACTTTATTAATATATTCATTTTTTTTTTTAAGGTGATGAACTGAATTATCCCTGTCATATATTAATTACAGCGGATTCATAGATCATAGCAACTTTGAAGACATCCTTGCCTGAGTAAATTATATTAATTTTTTAACAAAATTGGACAAAATTGGGATCATGATGGTTTCATTGGCATTTGAGTGCATTGATTCGAAGTCCCTTTTATATTTCTATATTTCTTTCTTTAAATTTTGATACATTTTGATGATTTATTTATCGTTCCACTAGATTCTCATCCTAAATAAAAGACAAAAAAGAAACTTATATCTTCTGTCTTTTTACATTAATGTAGGTGTTCCCCATGACTCTATCTTTGGACCGACATTGTTACTAATTTTCGTCAGTGACCATTCCTGAAGGCATCAGTTCTTAATCGTATCGAGAAAACTGTTAAAAAATAATTATTTAAAAATTATTTATTTGAATTGTAAATTATTTGAATGAAAATTAATTGAAAGGACAATTATACTAAATGATAATTATTCAAAATACCTATGTTTGAAAATATGGATGTGGTCTTGCTTTGATGGAGTCAATGCTGATTTACCTAGAACTAATAACGTCCTTGATAGATGGCATAGGGCTTTTTTGTAGCAAGTGACATGCCATCTTCCCACAGTATGGAAATTCTTTGATGCTCATAATAGAAAACAGGACTTGCGAAATTAAGTGCAGGTTTCCAAAATATTGAGAGCACCAAGAAATACCGCAATGTAAATGAAAAACTTAAATTAGTGGCATCCTTTAACAAGTACTCCTCAGTAGTTGACTATTTGCGTGCACTATCATATAACTCAAAGTTGTAAGGATTTTTTCTTACTAAATTGATTTATTAACAATATTTGCATTTCGAATAATTATCATTTATGTATTTCCTCTTGATTTTTGCATTTTTATTGCAATAAAGAATTTTGCATTTCAAATAATTGTCATTTAATAATACCATCCTTTTAATTAATTTTGATTCAAACAATTTACAATGTGAACAAATATTTTTTGGATAATTGTTTTCAAAGGAAATGGCTTGTTAATATCAACACATCCAAAACAAAACTACTCTCTTTTAATCACCTGTGGGGGAAACCTTATAACCCTCCATCAACATGGCTGATACTATCCTCCAGGATAGAGTGACTCATTGCACCTTGTTGACCTAACATTTTCTGCTGACATGGAGTGAAATGATCCTATTGAATCAATTGCTAAATTTGCTGCTAGTTGGTTCACTGAATATTTCTCACCAGAATCTATCTTACATATTTATAACTCTACTTTTCATCCTTCCTTTGTATGTTGACACCACATCTGGCTTAGTGCTGCTGCTATATATTTAGATATTCTGGATAAAATCCAAAGTGTCTGCAATGTTTATTGGGCCTGGTCAGGAATCTCAGCTTCAATCACTTTCACACTGCTGTAATATAGCTTCCCTGTGCTTTTTTTTTTTATATATAAATACTTTCATTTTGATAATTTTTCTGATGAACCTTCCTCTATGGTACCTCATGCAGTACTAGATTGGCATCAAGTTCTTAGCATTTTACATTTGAGTTGGCCAGAAGTAACTATAAGTTCTGTGCTAACAGTTTTTCATGAACTTCTTGCTTGTAAAATTCTCTACTGGCTTCTTGCTTCCCAGTCAATTTTAATCTTCAAAAATTTAAATGCAATGTCAATCATTATCTTTTGTCTTAATTCCAGTTCTTTTATTGTTCTCTCTCTTTAATAGTATTTTTCTCATATTCTCTAGCACTCAATAACCACTTGCATCTTAGTGGTTTTATTACCTTGCTTTGGGTGAAATGATTAAAATACATACATATATACATATATATATGGAGGAGTAATGGATAACGGCTCGGATTGAGGAATCGGAGAGCCGAGTTCGAATTCCAGTCGAATCCATTACATTCATTACGTGCTGATACCCTTGGGAAAGGTGTGAATCCTCTTCTTCTCCCTCCAGCTATGGATAAATACCAGGACAGACTGGGTTCTAGAGCCTTGGATGGCAACTGGTCTCGGAGAAGGACAACTCTGAATTCAAAACCTGCGGAGGGTCGTTTGGGGACCTTGTGGCATTCGCTGCACCAGGTCCCTGTATTCGTCCCTCCAAAAAGTGTGGATGGCCCTGCACAAAGCCTTCACCACTATAATCAAATCTCATGTGTCGGCGTCGGGCTCTCAGTTCCTAGGAACTGATCTGTCTGAGCCTCATACGTCGAGTTCGACGGGAGAGTCGATATAGTTCCAAACAAAATATGGGTTAAATCCAACAGGTGTAAGTGGATTAATCTTTATAAATTTAAAATGTTACACTATTTAACTTCATGAAAAATTTTGGGAAGCATAATAATCTTAAGTTATGATTCTGTTGTAACCCCGGGAAGGTTACTGAATAGACCAATCACATTAAGGTTGGTAATGCACGATAATACTTAGGACAAGAAGAACACATATAAGATTCACCAGTGGCATGTAAAAGAAGCAGTCAAGTACTAGAAGTGAGTCAAGTGAATTCCATAATAAATCTGTAACTGCAGATCAACATACAGTACCTACTACTGTATTTATGAAAATGGGGATATACCCATTATCGTCTATAGGTATGCTACAACAGATTCCAATTTTAAAATCTATGTGATTTTGTTTCCATTGGTTGTGTAAACAGCATGTGGCATTGGTGTTTTATATTTATATATAAATTCACACAATATATAGATATAGACAGTGTCGACATAGGAATCTACACTGCATGGTGACTTTATGTTTCAATGCAATCCTCTGAAGATTCTTTTGAAGTGTGAGACTGACAGTTATCATGCAGTGTAGATTCCTCTGTCCATGCTCTCATAGATATGCATATTATATATACTTGTGCATAAGCCAACATCTTGTATAGTGAAATCTCTGAATTTTAATACCTCCAAAAAAAAAAAATCACCCCTGTATAGTGAAACCAGTTACCTAAAATACATGATTTTTAAACTCTTCAAAAAATTACCTGGGTATAGTGCACCCCACCGACCCATCTTTTGTGTAAAAAAAAAAAAAAAAAAAAAATGATCATAAAAACTCACACTAAACTCAAGTATATGTGATATATGAATTGAAAATATGGATTAGACCTTCCATGTGTATACTCATCTCTGGTAATTCCATATTTTTCAAAACTATTTCTCTATCTCTAATCTGATGTCGAATCTGGTCAGTACCTAGATGGGTGAGCACTTGGGAATACATGGTACTGTAAGCTTGGATGTGAAGGTGGTGTAATGGATAATGGCTCGGAATTGTTAATTTAATTATTAAGTTTGAAATCCCGTTGGGTTCATTATATTTACTTATATGCAAATATCCCTGAGAAAGCTATGAATTCCACCTCTTTTCCCATTAGTTATGAGTTAATTAGTAGGACTTGTATGACTAAACCCTTATTATCCTCCTCACTACAAATTCTTTCAATCAAATAAAAATATTTTCTGGCTCTAAATAACCTGCAAAGGGTTGATAAGTCATAAAAAAAACAATCAATCAAATACCGATCAGCTACACAGGCATATATTTTAGATTTATTTACATTCTCTGGAATATAATTGTATAGAAACTAATGCGGCCACAAAATGACGAATCGGTTTATATATTAATTGTAATATAGAATTGATCGTCCACTTTATAGCCACATTATAATTTCTTGTTTGTTTATCAAATTCTGATTAGGTATAAATTCATCACTTCTCCCCACAGTTATTATCTCCCCCTCTGCTCCCACCCTCAAAATCGTATAATCCAAAAAATATTTTCTGGTTTTAAATAACCTACAAGGAGTTGATAAACCATAAAAAACTGAATTAATCAATCAACTTATCTCTAATCCAAGCAACATAGATTTATCTGCTACTGTAAATTTATTATCTTTGTTGTTAAGATTGATAGGGAGGCTTGAAAATTACCTGAAATGCTACTGAGGAAAGCAAAAGAGCCCACTGGCCAAAGCTGAATGAGCGTGACAAAGAAGGTAATGATACACATCCAAATATCTTATTACATAATGTCAGTACTGCTTTCACCTGAGAAAAACTTCTGACAAAAGCTGCCTTTTCAAACGGGCACACCCCTCCCAATCACAATCTCCAGATATACCCAGTGCAAAGCGTGATACCCTGTAGCTACCCGAGAGGGCACAGATTTTTTTTTCAATGCGATCAAAGCAATGAAAAGTAGGGAAGATATCATCTGAAGGAGCTCTTCATTCCCAAATTTTTCACTCCCATCTTCCTGGCCCAAAACTTGTTTATTTATTTCTGCCACTCTTCTCTTACCTACTCATTACCCCACCACCGCCACATCCATCATGGCAAGTTGAGAAATGTCGACACGCCCACAGCCTATTTTGAAATGTTCATACTTTCCATTTTTGGCTGTCCTGGAGATAATTTAACTCTTGCAGAAAGCAATGGCTTTTTTCTTCAGCTACTGACATCTGATTCTTTTAAAAATATTTTTAACAGCATGACTCCCCACACACAGCATGCACAAAAAATTTACTGGAAGGGTTAATATGATAATTATTTTTATCGAAGCAAAGCGAATGAACCAAATGAAGCCTTGGTGTTGACTTCAGGCTATTCTTTTCCTTTATAATTTTGTCTGTTAAACTATAAATGTTAATTTTTTTTTTTCTTTTAATCAAATTCAGCCCAAACAAGGCAGTAAAGCCACTAAGACACAAGGGGTTACTGGGTGTGGAAGAATTAGAAAACAGAAACATTACTAAGGAGCAAGTACAGAAGAAGAGTAATCAGGTGGACAGCAGATAGCGATTGACATTGCATTGAAATTTTGGAAGATCAAAGTTGGATGGAAAGCATGGAACCAGAAGGGAATTCAACAAATGAGAAGTGTGATAAAAGAAACTTTTAGCATGGAACTTATGGTTACATCTAGCCAATTCAACTGTATATCACCAATCTAGTACTGCACTTCAATTCATAAAGTCTAGCTAGCATAGCAAGGAGCTCATCCGAACAATTACCATTAAAGTATTTATAGAAAAGACACAGGGAAGCTATGTTACAGTGGTGGGAAAGTGACTGAAGCTGAAATGCCAGGTCAGGACCAATAACACTGCAGATTTTATTGTATTTAAAAAGGTATTAGATACTGTGTAAATTATCATAATGAAACTATTCAAATGATCAACCACTTAACTGCTTGCATTCATAAGAATTCCTCTCCAAAAAATAAGTTTTGTGTCATTTTGATAAAATTAAATTCCCATTTTTTTTCTCTGTCCTAAGAAGTTGCATTATTCAGGATGTCATATTTTTTTCATCTGTTTCTCTTATAAACGAATAGTTAAAAAAATGTTTCATACTCTTCGATGTTAGTATCTGTCTATATTTCTGAGATGAGATGTTATATACACTGTTTACATTGTTCAGATTATCATCCTCATCTTTGTTGCCATATTTATCACAATGTTTCGGCTACTGTACGCTCCGGCCTTCTTCAGTGAGTGAAATAAAGGGTTCAGTTCGCCATTCCAACCACCTGAAGAAGGCTGGAGCATACAACGGCCGAAACGTTGTGATAAATATGGCAACAAAGATGAGGACGATAGTCCGAACAATGTAAATAGTCTTCTATGTTAGCTCCACATTTTAAGATTAAATAAAAAGTTATCCATCTGAAGATATTTTGTAAACCAATTGAGTAGCATTTCAGAGGCAGAAGGCTAACAAGCCAATAGTTGGATGGCTCGAACGGTTCACCAGAATTCTTGAAAACTGGAACAACAGACGACGATTTTCAGGAAAGTTGGTTCTCTGTGTCGTGCCAGAAATTTTTTCATCCTTCAAATCTATAAATCAACCATCCGTCCTTGCACAGAATATTGCTGTCATATATGGTCTGTTGCTCCCGCTGTATATCTCAAGGTCCTCGACAAAATCCAGAGATGAATATGCAAGATGATAGGTCCTGATCTGGCATCTAGTCTACAATAGCTATCCCACAGACATGCCATGACTGCCCTCACTTTCTTCTCCAAGTATTTTCACGGTAACTGCTCCGACGAGCTACTTTCACTGGTTCCCAGACTGCATGAATTTATGTGAGCTATCAGGTTAGCATCTCGGTCCCACCCTTTCACTGTCAAAACAGTTAAATGTAACCGTCTCTTCTACTCAAACAGCTTCTTCTCCCGCACTTCCCATCTGTGGAACTCCTTTCCTCTTTCTTGCTTCCTCGATGACTATAATCTTCAAATATTCAAGTGTAATGACACCCTGAGCTTGACCCCCTTCCTTCTCTGTATCCTTTCCTCAAAGACGCCTCTTTACTCTTGTTCTCAATGCTCTGTAACCCCTTGCATGCTAGTGGTACTCCCGCCTTGCTTGGGGTGAATTCCCTTTAAAAAAAAAAAAAAATTTTAAAAAGCAGGAAAGCAGTAGGTAACGAGAAATTTATTATACAGTTCAGAGAGAGCAGCACACTTCTTAATTATTACAGGTATGCCATCAGGTCCACATGCTTTGTGGGGATCAATGTTAGAGATGACAGCAGAAACTATGGAAGGTATTTATGCATATCATTCAACAGAGAATCCGTTCTTAGTAGGAAGTAAGGCAGGGATGATTCAGATGAGTGAAGAGTTTTTTTTCAGAAGAAATTTATGGGCAAAGCACTATCAGCTCTACACCAGAGGATGATAACACCCCAAATCTACTGAAGAAGGAGGAATAAAGACCTTGCACTTATTTAGTACCCCACTGCAAAGATGCCAGTAATTGTGAGAGCCAAAGTTTTTAGAGGCTATACAGTGCCTCGTTCTGTCAGCAGAGACTTAGTTTCTTTGAGAACTCACATTTGTTACAAGCAGTAGCAAATAAGCACCTGTTATGATGAGAGCTGTCCTACTGGTATAGCCAGAAATAGTGGTTCCTATGTGCTGTCAATTGACATCTGACACCCTGAGCTTGATCCCCTTCCTTCTCTGTATCCTTTCCTCAAAGACGCCTCTTTACTCTTGTTCTCAATCCTCTGTAACCCCTTGCATGCTAGTGGTACTCCCGCCTTGCTTGAGGTGAATTCCTATGGCAGCCGAACATGCTGGTGTGAAACATGGAGAGGATTTCAGTTTCACCTGGTATTTCTGAGAAGTGTCCATGCTGGATTTGATCCAAGAAGAAACCTCAGTGACACATTTTTCAGTTAGGAGGTTGACGATGTTAGTCGAAGGGGTGTCACAAAATTAATCCCAGAATGAGTCCAAATCAGCATGCTGGTACCTGAAAGAGGTCTTATGGATAGGGGGTTCCTGTTTAATGCATGCTTGGAAGGAGATATTAATAGTTACCACAGAGTAGTTTGAGATACCAAGAGGGCGGTATTGTGAAGCTTGGCAACAGCAGGGTGAGGAGGTGAGAAATAGATCCAATAGAGAAGCATGTTGCTCGGTTTGGCTAGGGAAATGAGTGGAGAAGTTCACGATTTGGGTGAGGGATTGAGCATTGGAAAACTTTAATGTCTGTATGCCAGCAACATCAGTACCTTTAGAATGCTTCAGCTACGTGTCATGGTGAGCATTAAAGTCACCGAAGACAGAGATGTTTGAAGATGGATGGTGAGAAAGTACCTTTTCTATACTGTCAGCTATTGCGTCTTATATACTGCAGTCTTGGGAAGAAGGGGAGCAATAAAGAAAAAGAGATAGCTGACAGAGTTTAGTAGCAAAAGATGGAAGCACATGAAAACATAGTCACCGGGAAGCTACATTATGGCAGTGGGAAAGTATCTGAAGCCGGGATGTCAGGTCAACACCAATTATATTGCAAATTCTTCTTTGGAATTTTTTAAAAAAATTCATGTCTTGCCAGAAGAAATTGTTGCTGACCATTTAAAACCACCAGTCCAAATGCATCTCTAGTTTATTTGAAGAAGCAAAATGCCAAGAGTAGAAAAAAAAAATAAGAGCCAGCTTGCCGCTAATTTCTCAAAGACTACCATTAAGTAATCACCGTTGTTCTTGTAACCAACAATCAAGTTCTTGTAGAAGAGTTATACTTTTAGCAACTAATTATATAGGCACTTAATATTTATTTTCTCTCTCTGATTACATGATTTCGAACTTGGGATTGTCACGTGGAGATGTGGACCTCTTTTCTTTGTTTTTTAACAAAATTTATTAAAGTTACTTGATCTTAAGTTTTGTCTGTTTGGATTATGCCACTGGGTTAAATTCATCAAGGTCCTGTTATGTTACTTATATAATACGAGGGATTCACATAATTGTCCTACTCATTTAGTAATGCTTGCATCAATTCCTGACTATTGACAATACCTTTTTGTGATTTTTCAATATATTTCATTAGCGGAAAGATTTGCACAATGTTTTACAAACTAAATTATTACCAATGATTGTACATTATACATGTGATAGCTTTGCTCTGTCAATAATGTTTTTCTTGATTGTTGACCATCGACAATCCCTTTCTTTCTGATTTTTAATACATTTTAATAGCCCAATCATTATCAATACAATTATATTAAGTATGTAATAGCCCTATTCTGTCAATGTTTTCTTCATTGTTGACCATTGTCAATTCCTTTATCTAACACTTTTGCCCCAGCTCCCTCAACCTCGACTTTTACTCTCTGGGTTGCGGTGTCTACTCGGTCTTAACTGAACTTAAGGGAGTGGCCGTAGGTCCCCTGAGCATCCGTAGACCATTCGACCAACCCACTGGTTTAATCCTGCTTTCTGCCCATGTTGTGTTTCGTTTGATCCAGAAAGCAGAAGTGATGTTCATCCATTCACGGTCGACTGAAGATGTAGACACGGCTGGAGAATCTGTGCTAAGAAATTTAGAATGCACCATTGAACGGTTGAATTGTTAATGTCTTTTATATAGCAGAAAAGAATAGTATAGAAAAGAAAGGGGTTACAGAAATGAAAAGTAATTGACATAAAAACTCATACACTGGATTCTAGATAGAGAGTCAGATGTAATTAACTTGTAGTTAAATCGTCTCAAAATGATATACGACTCTTGCGATGGAGAGATAAATATTTCTGTGTGCGGCTTAAAGTTTATAGTTGCGTTCCGCCTCAGCAGTAGTAACAGTAGTAGTAATCTTCGTGGTAACAGAAGCAGCGGTACTTATATCAACAGTACATGTTAGCAGACGCTTCGTTCCAATCTCTGACGTCACTTCCTCTCCCTCTCGAGTCTCCAACTCAACTCTCCACTGTCTCTCTCTTCCGTCTGCAAGGAGATAGAGAGAATAATTTGTCTTTCTTGGACCAAATTCTCTCTTCAAGAATTATCTCCAGTCTCTCGTATATGAACAATGATCAACGAAACAAAAGAAAATACCTTGTGTAATTTCGTTAAAGGAGAGGGGTGGCTTGTTTGACATTTCCATTCCCAGTGGTACTAATAATAGTAGTAGTAGTAGTCTTAGATGTTGGAGGAGTAATTTGCTTTCTCGTTCTTATATCAGCAGCACATGTTAGTGGGTGTTTTGTTCCAATCTCTGACATCACTTTCGTACTTCTTCAAGCTTTCAATTCAACTCTGCTAACATTCAATCTCCAACATCTCTCCATCCAGCTCAACTGCACTCGAAGACAGACGAACCAAAAACTACCACTTTTTTCAGCATAACTATGTGTTTATATAGATAAACCTGGCTGGACGATAATCGACCCATGGCCCTACTACTTCACACGCAATTATCACATGTTCTGGCTACTTTCAACCAAAATCATGGGAATTCCAAAGTTTCTCATAGCTTAGTAACTTCTATTTATAATTTTAATTGATAAAAATTATTTTGACCATTTTTCATTGTCTTTCTAATGACCCAATTCCAGATGGGTACAACTCCTGCCCTAGATCAGATTTCCCATCAGTAAACAAAAATGCTTTGATCTAATTTCAGATCCACTCCAATTGTAATAAAAAAAAATATACATGTGTGTATGTTTCTCCGACTCTCTTCTCTGTCACTTTTGTTCATTGGTGATTTTAGGAAAGGATGGAAGATAAGCAAAGGAATGGTGATGTCATGTTTAGATGTCAGTGTCAAAACTTGTTTATCCTTTGAGAATAAAAGAATGAAATAAAAGACAGTGTCCGCAGCGTGCTTTTTGGGGCTCATACAGAAATTAAGGCTCTTGACACAAAAATAAAAACACATCCACACAAACAATATATTTGTCACTTGATTTCTGTGCATTTATCACTTGATTTATAGCCAGCAGATGGATTCGTTGAAGTATTCTAAATGGTATCTACTTTGACAGAAGAGTAAATGAGTGGATGGGATCACTGGAGACCATGTGACAGTGAAACCAGACATAAAGCAAATCTGGTAGCTGGTCTATATTAAGTCATAGTTGGGACTGGTGGATTTAGTTCTGGGTTATATTTGGCAGAAGACCGTCTTTCAAATAATTCTGATAGCAGCCACATGTTGTGATGGACAGAAGGTTGTTAGGAGAGAAAAGCTGAGCTGTTAGCACTGTGTCTGGTAGCTTTTTATATGTAGTGAGTCCTTGGGACCCACAGCTAGTGATTTGGGTGAATCCCTGAGAAATTCAGTGGGTCCCAACTAAATAATTTTTTTTTAAAGTACTGGGTTAGAGACTAAGTTTTTTTTTTTTTTTTTTTTTTTTTTTATCATTATCACAAAAAAACAATTTTAATCATGACAAATCGCTTATACTGACAGAACAACTTTTTTCCATTAAGTTAATTAATAAATTCAAAACACAGTATTTAATCACAGTTCAATTAAGAAACTATATTATTTTGAGAATTATGACAAAAAAGTTTTTCAATTCACACAACAATGGTTAGTTTTTTAATTGAATCAATAAATTAAAGACAAAAACAATATTTAAAGCAACGGTTGGCAAACTTCAGTAAATTCAGGAATGTCAAATAAATTTCAAAAACAGTAACCGACTTAAGAAAATTTCTGGTAAGGTGACATTGATGTCTGTTTCATGCCACCCACACATACCACCCCACAACAAAAGCAGGAAAGAGAAAGTGAAAGCAAGAAAGGAAGAACTAGTAAAAAGTATTTGAAAGAATATGTGCAATGTATCACATTTCATGGGAAACTTTGGTCGCATCCCTGGGATGGGATGCACAGATGGGGAAGGTTAATGCATCTTTTAAGATTTTTATGCATCATGGACACAGCAACACACACACCTAAGTATATCTGTGTCGGAAGTTGTCCTAAGCATCACCTACCTACTTACCTACAAACTGAGCAACCAAAGCCATAAATAAAAAAGACCTATTTCATAATATGGAAATGGATCTTGTCATCATTTCTCAACCTGATGTAAGCTTTCATCTTTCATTTCCTTGTGAACATTTCCCAGTTTTTGGTGCACACCAATGTAAATGCCGTCTTAGGTATGACGATAAACTACATCCACGTCTTGGGTAAGACAGAAAACTACGTTCAACAGCAAGGCCTCTGATCAGGAGATTTTGAAGAGCGTGAAACCACCTCTTGATTGCTGGTGTTCCCAGGTCCACCTTGACCCAGGGTGGTAGCAACTGTTAGGGTTCCAGCTATGGGCAAATAGTTTACCCCCCAAACTGGGGTCAAAACACTATGAAAATGTAAAAATAGGTTTTAATAACAAGAAATTATTACAGGCAATACATTTTTGAAAAAAAATATTACCAGAAATAGATTTTTGAAGGAAAAAAATATTACCAGAAATAGATTTTTGAAGGAAAAAAATATTACCAGAAATAGATTTTTGAAGGGAAAAAATATTACCAGAAATAGATTTTTGAAGGGAAAAAATATTACCAGAAATAGATTTTTGAAGGGAAAAAATATTACCAGAAATAGATTTTTGAAGGGAAAAAATATTACCGGAAATAGATTTTTGAAGGGAAAAAATATTACCAGAAATAGATTTTTGAAGGGAAAAAAATATTACCAGAAATAGATTTTTGAAGGGAAAAAATATTACCAGAAATAGATTTTTGAAGGGAAAAAATATTACCAGAAATAGATTTTTGAAGGGAAAAAATATTACCAGAAATAGATTTTTGAAGGGAAAAAATATTACCAGAAATAGATTTTTGAAGGGAAAAAATATTACCAGCAATAAAAAAATTGTCGGCATTAATTAACCCATTGAGGTTGATATGCCGTAAAACAAACCAAAACCAATGTGAATGAGAAATGAGACACAGCATGGTGGGCGTTGGCTGGCCAGTCAGTCATTGAAAAGTTAGGTGAGGGTCTCGTATGATTACAAGATAACAAAAGCAAAAATTAACTTTGTATATTGAATTAATTGAATATTGTATTCAAATACATTTTCCTTCGGAAAAATGTGCCACTTTCTCAAACATGTTATGTGTAAGCCATATGTTGTTCGTTCAGTATTTTGTGAACACTTCTGAATACAACAAAATGGTTTTGTTTTTCTTTACTTTTCACATATTTTACATAAACCTGTTCATTTGATTATAAAACATGTCTGTTAATTAAATTCTCAAGTTGTGGTTTTCTTTCTCTGCTTTATTTATTGGTGCCATGAAGGAGACTAATTGAACAGTTACTCACTTTCCTTACAGTCACACATTTACTAAGCACAGCTGCTACTCATAAAGGTTGGAATTAAACTGAAAACATATATTGAACATTTGAACGTTGTCAGATTTTATGTATGACAACATTTCAACATTAAAATTGATACTAACATTTTCAGAATATACAGGGTGTGATAAATTATGCAAAAATGAAAATAACACTGACATCTCATTTTAACAGAAGTATTTACCAAAATTACGCAAAAATATCTTGAAATACTAAAGAGTAAATTCATTCCATAAAATTGCCATTGGCTTCAACCACGGTTTCCAGATGACTTCGGAATCTCTTACAACTCTTCTGGATGGTCTCTTTATTTAATTTGGTGAATGTTGCCATAAACCTTGCCTCTAGTTCATTTTTGGTGCTACAAGGAGTTTTGTTGGCCTCTTGCTCAACTGCACATAATAATCAAGGGGGTTGCAGTCTGGGGAGTTAGGTGGCCAGATGTAAGATAGTCACAAAAATTGTCTGACAGCTATGAATGCTCGTGTGTCATGGTGCAGAGTCCTGTTGCCAGACATAGGTTCTTCCAGCAGCCACCCTCTTGACCCAAGGTAGCACTACTTCTTCGAGACACTTGATGTAGGACTCTGTGTTGAGTCTGAAGACATCACCAACAAATGCAGGGGTTCTTTTCTTGTCAGAATGATCAGAGTGAGTTTTCCAAAGTGCCATGCCTTCATAATCACCATTAGACTCTTCCAACTTTTTCATAATCCTCTGCACTGTCCTCAGATTGACATCCAATTATTCTGAAATGTTTGTATTGAAGCTTCTGGTGTGAATGCCAAGCAGTACAGCATGCCGTTTCCAAATTTCTGGTGGAGGGAATTGCATCATGGTGCTTTTTTTTTCTCACAGATGGTGCCCAAATGACCCTAGTATACTGTGCAGTCAACAAAATCAAATGCAATGCGTGAAATTAAAAATATAAAATGGGAACAATTCACCCATCGCACTCTGTACATACTAAGATCATCTACTCATTTTTTTCATAAGTATGTATTTTAAAAGTAAGGGAATCAAGTGACTCAGATTTTGTAGTTTATATTGGTTTTCTAAGTGTAGATTAGGTGTGGCACAAGGCTGAAAGTATGAAGCATCTAGTGAGGATCTCACTCACTATTCAGTCATAATCGATCTAATAAGAGAAGCTTGTATCATGTCGAAGTATCCATGGTGATTTTCTAAGCCTAGTTTAGATGCATTATTATGAATATGTTATTATGTCGGATCATTTGGCTTTTCCAAATTCCTTCGGGCTTGATTTCCAGTCCTCAATCTAATTACCTTATATGCATATAGCTCAAAAAGTTTCTTTTTCTGCCCCTAAACATAGTCCCCTTTGTTAGTTCGGCCACATCCATATTTATTTGGGAATAAATTTGTGCAGGGTTCATTCACAAAGCCTACTATGAATTTGGTATTTTTATTTATTTTCTTCACTTAGCAGGAATTTAGCTAAGAAAAATAGAAAAATATTCTTGCTGTGGTGAATTTCTAAGCTTAGCTTAGATATGGTACAAGGCCAAATGTGTGGAGCACCCAGTGAGGATTGAACTCACTATTCAGTCGTGATAGATCTAGCAAGACAAGCTTGCTAACCATTACTCTACGTCAAAGTATCCATGTTCTGTAGTTTATGCTTATGGAGAATATTGAGATCTGATCACTAGTTAAGCAATGTTAAGTCCAGGCAATACTCAGATGTGTGACTGCAAGGGAATGCCAGCTGCTGTAAGCTATACAACAGGCCTAGCAAGCTGGTAATGGATACCGTCTCAGTACTTAAACTAAGAAGAGACCTTGATATATGGAGGTGTCTCTGGACTGCCAGGTCACAAGACCTACCTGAAGTTTGTTTCGTGGTAAGCATTAGACGGTCAGATCTTATTATATAAGTGATGTGGACCAAAAGTAGGGGCCACGGAAGGAAAACATGGAACACGGGTTAGCGGTAAGAAAGATATATTAAACAGAAAAGTTACAAAGAATAGCAAACACGGTTAGAGGTAAGAAAGCTATATTAAACAGAAAAGTTACAAAGAATAGTGTAAGCAGAGCTTACTATCCAGTGGTGTCCAGTATTGGTATCGTACGCAGCTGCGCATTACTGGTGCTACTACTATGATTCACATAATAACATAGTACTGGGAGAGTCTATGATGTAGGGAAGTATTGGTCTCACAACAATAAATTAATGTTTTCACAATGAAATTGGTATTACCAAGCTCTGTTGGTAAACTTTTCAAAATAAATGTATATGATAAATATATTGGGGTCATCTAATAATTTTATTTTTCATAACCATGTATTGTAAAAATAAGGGGACCCAGTTACTAAAACTTTGTAGCATGGCATAATCCATCATAAAATACTGGATGTGGAATTAGTAAGTACTAAACACTTCAGATACACTGGCATTTGGATCAGCTTTTGGTAATAAAATAAACACATCCCATCTCCCCTCTCTCTAGTAACCATCCATCACAATAAAATAAACCTTTTTCAGTGCTGAATCAGTCAAATAAAGCTTCTACTTCTAGAGTTGTTTCTATATTACACAGCAATAACAAATTAAGCATAGGAGAAAAAGAAATCAGACATAGAATAGGTTGAGGCAGAGGTAGTTTTACACAATACCACAAATTGCTACAAAACCAAAACATTAACCTGGTAACTTGAGTCATGTTCTTAAATAGCCTTGTCAGATTGAGACTTTTATGTGGATGCCATGCATGATGTCAAAACCGTTCAGGAATATCTCAACTGTCAGCTGTATACGACTGCTTCCTAAGATCAATAATGAAAAAAGCCTTTGAGCAAGTAATGTCCGAGAGTCTTGGCAAAGATTGTCCTACTTTGAACATTGAGAACTGGCATTGCAGAATTGCAAATAAAAGAAAAACCACATTAATTGAGAACTAAGAAGAGCAGCAACAACTAAAATGGATAGCACATGTGTAACTCAAAGAGAAAATAATGATTCCATAGCATATGAAATAGAAGGTTCATAAGGAAATCCCTGTCAATACTGGAAAGAGCAATAACAGCTAATGGACAGGAGAAACGTGTTTACCTTTAAAAAAAAAAAAAAAAGGGGTGTTTCAAGAGAAAGATTTTATGAATTTCAATCAAAAGCAATACTGGCTGTTTGGTCAATGAATGCCAAATGTTTCTTTATAGGGAAATGGCTAATATTACCATTACACTACATTACAGCTATTGTCTTTGAGATACTAGGTTTGATTTTGTCTAAGTCTAGGCTAGTCAATGACTTCATAATTGGTATTAACCAACTAATGTTGGTAAAATTTTTCGGAAATGCTTGCATAAAAAAATATAATCTGTGAATTAAAGCTTATCTTTGTTTTTATTAGAAATATTTACAATAACTGATCAGTAGAGTGAGATGATTTTATTATACAACTTATGGATTGTTCCTCATATTGTGTGTGTGTGTATATATATATATATATATATATATGGAGAGAGAGAGAGACAAACCTCTCATCAATGGATTAATAGAGAGGAGGGGTGGGCTGTTAAACCTAATTGTCTGGAGATGAGAAGGGATTATTTTTGACTTATAAAACCGCTATAGTAACTACCAGTAGTTATGGTCATAATGTGAATACTGTAAACATGTATTTATGGCATAAATAAATATATACTTATTATAGATATATTAATCAAAATAATAGATTCTCACAGCATGCTAATGTATCATACTGTACATCTTTATTTACAATTGAAAGGCCCGGCACCACTGCCAAGTGGTCACTTTGAGAACTAATATGACTTGTACCATTAAACTCACAAATTTTGAAATTCATCTCTGACGATTTGGAGTTTTTTTTTCTGCAGATTTTGTCCATTGCATCTGAATTCTGTTGATGGTTTATAGATGAGAGGTTTGTCCGTGTGTGTGTGTGTGTGTGTGTGTGTATATATATATATATATATATATATATATATATATATATATAGAAAATTCTAAATTTCCTACCACCCCTAATTCATGTGCATGTGTAGTTGTACCAACATAACAAATTTTGTCTCATAAAGTCCTGAAGGGTGAAATGCATCACAAGTAAGCTTTTTCCACTTTGTCTTACAATTTCCGATATATATATATATATATATATATATAGAGAGAGAGAGAGAGAGAGTTATTGATATGTATTAATTTCAGATATATGAATATTACAATGTGTCGAAAGACAGATATAATCTTGAAAATGAAAACCAACCATGTGAAAGTTATTGAGTCATTTGAATAGAGCTGCTACACCTAAAATTTGAAATTAAAGTAAAAATGGTCTCCTGTTTTCCACTGACATGAAGTTGAATAATGATATTGAATTAATTGCATGGTCTAGTGCTCGGAAAGTTGGTTCACTTTGTTCGTGCCAGACAAATTTTTCCATCAGAATTCATCTTGAACATTCATAAAATCTGCCATTCGTCCATGCAATGATTATTGCTGATGTACCTGGTTTGGTGCTCCTATCTCAAGGTTCTTGACAAAATCCAAAGTAAGGTCTGTAATGATATTGGTCTGGACCTGGCATCTTGACTTCATTCAATTTACCACCGATGTGACATAGCTTTCCTCAGTCTTTTCTATAAATATTTTTATGGTAATTGTTCTAATGAGTTCTCTTTGGTACCTCAGCTGCATAAATTTAAGCATGCCACTAGATTGGCAACTAGGTCTCTTCGTTTTACTGTTGAACTAGCTAGATACCACTGTCAGTTCTATTTTAATAGTTTCTTTTCTCGCACTTCCCTCCTGTGGATTCCCCTTCCATTTTCTTATTTCACTGATATGTATAATCTTCAAAAGTTTAAATGCAAAGTCAATTGCAATCTTCTATCTTTCTGGAACATGTTCTTTTATTGTCCTTTCTCCTCACTAAATCTTTTCATTCTCTTTCACTCCTTTGTATCTTAGTGTCTTTATTGGCTTGCTTGGGGTGAAATGATTAAAAAAAAAAGTAAATAAAAAATAAAAACAATAACAACATATTGACTATTTGTATGCTGGCAGATTTCATTATGCAAGTCAATGTTTTCACAATAAATTTGGTATGAATCAATCTTTACAGATTTTATAATATTTACAGTATATATTTTTTATATGATTGATATACCACATGAATTTCAGCTACGGATATTGGCTTTTACTAAAAATATTCACACACACACACACACACACACACATATATATATATGAGACATATATAGGAGGCATGGTGGAGTAGTGGATAGCGGCTTGGATTGAGGAATCAGAGAGCCGAGTTCAAATTCCAGTCGAATCCATGACATTCACTTACATGCTAATACCCTTGGGAAAGGTATGAATCCTCTTCTTCTCCTTCCAGCTATGGGTAAATAGCAGGACAGACTGGGTTCTATAGCTTTGGATGGAAACTGGTTTAGGAGGACAACTCTGAATTCAAAACCTGCGAAGGATCATTTGGGGACCCTGTGGCACGTAGTGCACCAAGTTTCTGTATTCGGCCCTTCAAAATGAATGGTTCTGCACAAAACCTTCACCACTATAATCAAATCTCATGTGCTGGTGTTGGGCTGTCAGTTTCCTAGGAACTGATCTGCTTGACCCTCGTACATCGAATTTGACAGGAGAGTCGAGTGAGTATATATATATATATATATATATACTTGTCCAAACCATTTTGTGCTCTGCCCTCAAATTTTATATACATACTTATTGGCTGCAAGGAAAATTTTAACCTAACAAAAATACTTATGGGGAAAATGGTGGTACCTTTTTTCTCTTACATGGATTTATCTTTCATAGTAGTAATTACCATTTGTAGCCATTTCATGTAAGACTGTAATTTCTCATTTATTTAATTTGTTTGCTTTGAAAACGCTGTTGTGCCAAAATACATTTTAACTATTCAAAGTATTAATATATGCAGTTATTATAAACACAGGTATGTGGGTATATCAAATTCCTCAGGGAGTTAAACATCCCTACCTTGCATGGTTCACTACCCCTAAGAAGGTCAAATGAGAATTTGTCATGCAAATTTATCATTAAAAATTTAGACACTTGTGCAAACTGGACCTATATCTGCTATTTTGACTCTTGTGCAAACCAAACATTAATATGAAAATTTATATTTAACTCAACCTTCAAATGGAAACCGAAATATTTCTCATTAAACAAGAAGTTAAAGATTGTAAAAATAGATGGGAGAAAAATGCTTTGAGATTTTATGAAGCAAATCAAAGTTTATTAATCTCTTGCAAATGTATATTATGTTTCCAAAACTGAAGTTAACCGATAAAGAGTCATAGACAGCCCAATGAGTGATGCCTTTTCCTAAAATAGGTAATTCAGATCTGACAGGTTGGTCTGTGTGGTCAAACTGGTAGTGGAGCTTACAGTCATATCATGTTGATATGCTGTTTCCTCTACAATCCATGAAGTTAAGCAACATTAATTCTGGTCAATACCTATATGAATAACCACTTGGGAATAGCAGGTGCTGGAAGCTTGGATGTGTGAGTGATGTAATGGATAATAGGTTGGAATTGTTAATTAAGTTTGTTATATTGCTTTTGTTCCCAGGTCTACTCTGACTCAGAGTAGTGGCACCTGCTAGGGTCCCAGCTATGGACAAATAGTGAACCTCAAAACAAAATTAAAACATTATAAAAGTATACAAATACATTTTTATAGTAAAATTATCAGCAGTACATATTTCTAATAAAATGACCAACAATACATATTTCTAGTAAAATGACCTGCAATACCTATTTATAGTAGAATTACCAATACTAAATTTATTTGTAGTTGAAGGCATCCAATTGCATTCAAAATATTTAGGTTTCAGCATTAAATAACTCATAGACATTGATATGCTGCTAAGCAAAATCTGTCTTCCTATATGGCAGGGAATGCAGGGTAGTCTCTCCACAGTTGAAAGAGAGATTTCAAGCCAAAGAAATGTGGTTCTACAGGAGGGTGCTGACAATACCAAGTACCGAACATTTGAGCAGCAACTAAGTTTTAGAGAAAATGGAAACGAAACAGACCTATACTTTGCATCAGAAAAAGATAGTTGAAATTTTTAGAATGCATAATGAGGAAAGAAGGCTTTGAAAGTATGACATGCATGGGACCAGTGAAAAGTAGTACCGTGACCTACCTAACAAACTTATGTAAACTGTTCAATTAGCACAGGTGTCCTGGGTAAGACAGTAAACTACATCCAACAGCAAGGCCTCTAATCAGGAGGTTTTGAGGAGCATGGAACCACCTCTTAATTGCTGATGTTCCTAGATCCACCCTGACCTGGGGTGGTAGCAGGATCCCAGCTATGGGCAAATAGTTAACCCCCAAAAGGGGTCAAAACACTATGAAAGTATAAAAATAGGTTTTAATGCCAACAATACATTTTTGAAAAAAAAAATATTGCCAGCAATAAAAATCTTGTTGGCATTAAATAACCCATGGAGGTTGATATGCTGTAAAACAAAAACAAAAAAACAAACCAAACCAATTAGCACAGGTATATATGTGTAGATGGGAACTCTTTGACATGATGTAACGATAAGCAAGCTTGTCTCCCAAGATCAATTATAACTGGGTAGTGAGTTCAATCCTCACTCAGTGGTCCTTACTTTCAGTTTTCTGCCACAGCTAAGCTTTGCTTACTAAATGAAAGAATCACTTTGACATGTTGTATTGGCTAGCATGCTTGTCCCGCTAGATCAATTATGACCGAATAGTGAGCCTCACTGGGTGCCCCATACTTTCAGCTTTGTGCCACATCTAAGCTATACTTAGAAAATTACTATTATATATAATGTGTAGATGCTATAATGGGGGAGAGAATCAGAACGAGAAATTGTTGGGCAGAGTTTGAATTCCACTCTGGATCATTACATTCACTTTCACACATACCCTCGGGCAAGGTATGAATCCACTTCTTATCCCAGCAGCTGTGGTTTAAATCATGAGCAGTGCTTGTGATTAGTATAGGACAATTCTGAATTCAGAACTGTGTCTGTCTCTGTTGGGGTATATACTTGAATTGTAACTAATGTCCACTCATCATAATTTGAAGTCTAAAACCAGAGGTTGGCTGTGTGGGTGTTGAAGAAACACAAAGAGTGCAGAGCAGATGGACAGGCTTTGAAATAAGCAGCCCTGCGGAAGATGAGAAATCGAACTGAAATATTTGCAGTGTGCCTTCAAGTCAAAACCGCTGTAACGGAAAGAGATAATGTCAAGGAGCTTTAAGCTAAAGATTATATTCATGTAAGACCCTGCTCTTTCATATTCTGCAAAGCTCTCTATTGCCGGCTTTACCAAAAAGGTTTCAAAAACATCAAGTTCATAGAATGATCCTCAGTAGAAAACTTGTGGTTCTTCATTATGAAATATGTCAAAAACAATTGGAATAAATATCTGTAAGAGAGAATCCGGTCAGCCCGAGAAAAGACTCTGAGTTGGTTGTACGTGATGCTGCAATCACCAGGAGTTGCATCCCCTTCCACAATGGGCTGTTGAGGGAAGACCTTCTACTTTGAGTAGGTGGCATTATTTGCATATGAATGATACTGGGCAGGTATTAGCCAATAGTGTGTCTAGGACTGGATGAACCATATAACACCAGTTTTTTCTCTGAGTTGAGAGAAGCACTCTCAATGTGCAGACACGATGTGCAAACCAGACAAAACAAACGCAATATCTAAGTAAAGAAAGGCTGATACAGTAGTTAAAATTTGATGAAGATTATAAAATGTCAAGAAGAACCTATTATCATGTAATATCATAATTTTTAGCTATATGACATACTATCTTTATCAAATATGTTTATGTGGTATATATCTTATTATTTGATTTATTAATAACATTTGTGTAGGACTTTGTTTACACAACAAAACATGACACTTACTAACAAATTATTATCAATACTTCTAATATTAATCGATATTATAAAACTCATATCAATATACATATAGAAGGAACATTTTTACCGGTCGACTAATCACAATTTTACTGAGAAGACATCGACTTGTATTATAAAATCTGATATACTGGAGTAGGATATTGAATCAGATTTCAATCAATGATTAAACGCAGGCATTATTTCTTGTCAAAACATGAGAAGTTTATGTGAAAATGTTTCCGTTCAACTATTTCTTTCAGTGAGTTTAGCTTGAATTCTATCAGAGAGATTTTTTTTTTTCTTTTCATGTAACTGGTGAATCTTTTTCTTTCTTTGTAACTGGCAAATCTTTTTGATTTCTTTTTGTGTAACTGGTGAAGCTTCTTTTTTTCTTTTTTTTTTTTTTCATTAACTGGCAATTTTTTTATTATTATGTAACTGGCAAATCTTTTTTCTTTTTGTGTAATTGACAAATCCTTTTTTTTCCTTTTCATGTAACTGGCAAAGCTTTTTTTTTCTTTTTGTGTAACTGGCGAATCTTTTTCTTTCTTTGTAACTGGCAAATCTTTTTCTTTCTTTGTAACTGGCAAATCTTTTTCGTTCTTTGTAACTGGCAAATCTTTTTCTTTCTTTGTAACTTGCAAATCTTTTTCTTTCTTTGTAACTGGCAAATCTTTCTCTTTCTTTGTAACTGGCAAATCTTTCTCTCTCTTTGTAACTGGCAAATCTTTTTCATTCTTTGTAACTGGCAAATCTTTTTCTTTCTTTGTAACTGGCAAATCTTTTTCGTTCTTTGTAACTGGCAAATCTTTTTCTTTCTTTGTAACTGGCAAATCTTTCTCTTTCTTTGTAACTGGCAAATCTTTCTCTCTCTTTGTAACTGGCAAATCTTTTTCGTTCTTTGTAACTGGCAAATCTTTTTTGTTCTTTGTAACTGGCAAATCTTTTTCTTTCTTTGTAACTGGCAAATCTTTCTCTTTCTTTGTAACTGGCAAATCTTTCTCTTTCTTTGTAACTGGCAAATCTTTCTCTCTCTTTGTAACTGGCAAATCTTTTTGATTTCTTTTTGTGCAACTGGTGAAGCTTCTTTTTTTTCTTTTTTTTCATTAACTGGCAATTTTTTTATTATGTAACTGGCAAATCTTTTTTCTTTTTGTGTAATTAACAAATCCTTTTTTTTTCCTTTTCATGTAACTGGCAAAGCTTTTTTTTCTTTTTGTGTAACTGGTGAATCTTTTTTCTTTTTCATATAACTGCTGAATCTTTCTTTATTTTCTTCTTATGTAACTGGCAAATCTTTCTTTCGTTGTTTTCATGGAACTGGCAACTCTTTCTCTGTAGATTTTTTAATTCTAATGTTTGACAATAGAGTTAATTATATTGATAAAAATCCTAGATGAAACATGCCAAAGGCATAAACAATGCAATAGCAACATTACTTAAATATGGCCACCAATTTTTGATGGTACTGGTTGCGATAGCAAGTTTTAATCATTTGGAAAGCCAAATTCTTCCTTACATGCATCAAAAGAGTTGACTGCATAGAGAAAAAAATGTTAGATTGACTATTCCAAAACTATAAATTGTTAGCTTTCTTTAAATAGTTTTATTTTTAAAAATCATACTTGTAGTGATTGTGAGTTCAATCCCTGGGCTGAGTAGTACAGTCTTAGGCTCAGTAGAAACAGGGGGAGCAATAACTGAGCAGTAGAAATAAAAATCAGACAAGATATCCCAAGACATGGAGAAGTGAGAATAATGTACTAATGTTGATTCAATCTAAAATTTCGTGAAGGTCATCTGGGTCAACAGACACTCGAAAAAGACCAGAAGGCATAAAGACAAACATTTTCATAGCAATAACAAAATGGAGGCTTATAATTACTTGGTTGAACACATTTTAATTCAAAGCATCTCCTTGAGTGTACAAATGAAAATTTATTTTGAATACTCATGATTGAATGAGTAAACGGTGGAGGAAGAAATCCAATCAACCATAAGTAATATTGTCCTTTTCTTAATTAGATAGAAATAAGAGATTTTGGACTATAGGATTCTTTGGAAAGACTGTTCTCAGTTTCCAATTTTTTTCTTTCCTTTTTACAAAGTAGAGACTAGAATTTTCAACTTGAGAAACTATTGTAAATGTTTTTGCTCTATAAGTTCAAGAAACCAAAGCAAAACAGTTAATGGGATTTGTGTGATAAAGAGCATCTATCCATTAAGTAAAACCTCTGCAAACCTATCACCCTCTCTGAGTTGACAACTGCATTCCAAGATGAGGATATTAGTTAGAATGCAAAAAAATATAATGCCCTAAATTTATTTAACAATGTACAGGTATATCTAAAATTCTACCAAACCAATTTGTCTAAAAATGTACTTATATCACAATTTTTTCATACTAATTTGTACTGTTATGGTGAAAGACACCTAGTCTGTAGATAATAGACTCTCCCATCTATTATAAGTAGGAGTCGAATAAAAAAAGTAGTCGGTGACCACAACTCGATTACTCTGCGTAATACTGATTATAACAAGTTCCTAATGTTTTTGTACGTTGAACCTATTTAGGACGAATTTAGTCCAAATACAGTTTCCACTGAGGAAATAACTCTACAACAGTACACACATACGTACATAAAAGACGTTTTCTATGCATATACCTCATTTGTATTTTCTCTGTTTAATTTACTTATAACCACTGTCTTTTGGAACCAACTCCCGAGAGGATGCTTATACAATCACTAAAATCTTAACCTTTTCAAGTCAAGGTTTAACTGTTATCATCCATGCATATCCATATAAGCTGTGCCTCTTATTCTGTAGTCCCCAGCCTTGAGTGGCCCTTGGGCCTTGTACGGGGTGAACATCATTGTGTAAAAAAAATTAATAATAATCTTGAAAGAAAATTACACACATGTACAAATGACAAATTCAGTAACTTGATCATTCAGCTGGCGGCAATAGATAGTGGCTTGGATTTAGGAATCTGAGAGCCGAGTTCGAAATCCACTAAATCCACGTATGTGCTAATATCCTTGGGAAATGTATGAATCATCTTCTTCTACCCCCAGCTATGGGTAAATAGCACAGACCGGACCCTATAGCCTTGGATGGCAACTGGTCTACCACAGAAAGGAATAGCAACCTACTGCAGGAAAACATGTCTCATCGGTCATGTATCGAAAGATACATGAACGCCTAAGCATGTATCCCAGATGGCACATAACTGACTGATTTAAATACTACGTTTATTAGAAAATATATTCATTTTACATACATGAGGAGTCAAAAAACAACTTCAAAAGTGTTTTTTTGCCAGACAGAAAGGAAATTAGCTCTCATGACACCGATGTCCTTTTCTATTTCATTCAAATTATACGTATATCTGTTTACATGTGGTGTGCTTGTGTATATTTTAATTCAATGGATAGCTTACAGGCTGCATCACTTGAAACACCAATTTCCATACAATCACTGAAGTTAAGCAATTTTGAGCCTGGTCCACACCTAAATGGGTGACATCTTGGATCTGCAGTCAATGTAATGGATAATGGCTCGGAATTGTTAATTGGAGAGCCAAGTTACTATTCCTGTTGGGTTTGTTTTATTCACTTATGTGCAAATAACCTTGGGAAAGGCATGAACCCACCTCTTCTCCACCCAGTTATGAGTAGGACTTTTATCAATAAACCATTATTAACTCGAAAAAAAAATCCTTACAATCCAGGCTCTATCCTGGGTCCTACACTGTTTCTGATCTTCATTAACCATCTTCCCGGTGTCATCACTTCCCAAGTAGGCATCTATGCAGATGACACTACTATTTACTGCTGCCTCAATAGTAAATCTGGTGTTGCTGACAAAACTAACCTGGCCGTCCATCTCAAAAAGGACCACCAATCTGTGGTTGACTGGGACAAGAAATGGCTGGTAAACTTTAATGCCCCCCAAAACGAAACTGCTCTCATTTATCCACCACAGAGAACCCTCCCTGCCTCCCATCAGAATGTCTGATGCTCAGCTCCATGGAGAGCATCCGTGTCCAGGGTAAGATGATAAACTACGTCCAACAGCAAGGCCTCTGATCAGGAGGCTTTAAGGAGCGTGGAACCACCTCTTAATTGCTGGTGTTCCCAGGTCCACCCTCACCCAGGGTGGTAGCACCTGTTAGGGTCCCAGCTATGGGCAAATAGTTAACCCTGCAACTGAGGTAAAAAGCATTACGAAAATGGAAAAATAGGTTTTAATACCAGAAATACTTTGTTAAAAATTATTGCCAGAAATAAATTTTTGAAGAAAAAAAATATTACCCGCAATAAGTTTTTGAAAAAAAAAAAAAATTGCCAGCAATACAATTTTTGAGGGAAAAAATGTTACCAGAAATGGATTTTTGACAAAACAAAAATATTACCAGAAAAAAAAATATTGTCGGCATTAAATAACCCATTGAGGTTGATATGCCGTAAACCAAACCAAACCAAACCAAACCAAACCAAACCAAAGCAAACCATGAGAGCACCTCTCTGTGACTGCTTGGTCTCACACTGTCCTCTGTCCATCTACCACAAGGAAATTTGGTTTTATATGTTTTGCTAGTAAGTTTTTTTCGCCTGAATCCATCGTTCAAATCTATAAATCAACCATTCGCCCTTGCATGGAATACTGTTGCCATATATGGTCTGGAGCCCCTGCTGTTCATCTCAAGGTACTTGACAAAATCCAGAGACGGATATGCAATGTGATTGGTTCTGATTGGGCATCTTATCTCCAGTCACTTTCTCACAGATGTGCTGTTGCCTCTCTCTGTCTTTTCTACAATTAATTTCATGGTAATTGCTCTAACAAGCTACTTTCACTGGTTCCTAAACTGTATGAATTTAAGCATGCTACTAGGTTGGCATCTCAGTCTGACCCTTTTACTGTCAAAAGAGTTAAATATAGCTGTCTCTTCTACTCCAGTAGGTTCATGTCTCGCACTTCCCGTGTTTGGAACTCCCTTCTGCGTACTTGCTTTCCTGATAGCTATAATCTCCAACTATTCAAATGCAATGTCAATCGACATCTCAATTTAATTCCCCACCCTTCTCTTCATCCTTTCCTCTATCATGCCTCTTTACTCTTGCTTCTACTCTCTGTAATTCCTTACATACTAGTGGCACTCCCACCTTGCATACTAGTGGCACTCCCACCTTGCATGCTAGTGGCACTCCCACCTTGCATGCTAGTGGCACTCCCACCTTGCTTGGGGTGAAATGCTTAAAAAAAAAAATCTAAAAGTACTTTCTGGTTTTATGTAACCTGCAAAGGGTTGATAAGCCATAAAAATTTCAAGAGCGATTCTGAAAATATTTTTATAAAATTCTGAAAATATTTCTATAAAATTCTGAAAATATTTCTATAAAATTCTGAAAATATTTCTATAAAATTCTGAAAATATTTCTATAAAATTCTGAAAATATTTCTATAAAATTAGCATAAACTTAAAATAATTCTATTGAATAATTTACGAAAATTTCAGTAAAATTTTACAATTATATTATTTTGAAGAGAGCTGAAGATTAGAAACTTAACTTTTTTATCTCTAACTTTATTTCCTTTACTTTATAGTTCAGCACAGGTTAGGGATTGTCCAGACTTAGTGTAAGTGGAATGTATTATCCCAATGTTTAGATCACCTATGACTGAATAGTGAGTTTGATCCTCACTGGGTGCCCCACGCTTTAAAACTATCAAATATGTGCATGTGATTGATACATTAAATGGCACAAGCGCATATAAGTCACTCGTGCGCATCACAGATGCGTAAACTTGACGTGCATATGCACATATGAAAAGTCACATGTAGGCAAATTGTGTCGGACAGCGAATCAACTCTTTTATAGTATAGATTATGAGATTAAAAATGTTACTTGAGATAAGCTGTATGATTATAAATGATAAGAGATTAGTTTGTTCTGAGAATAGCAGTCAGGTTGGTCCATTCGACCTGTCAGGGTAGGAAATAAATGAGACAGACAATCACCAGAAATGTTTGATTCTTATGACAGTTAACAACCTCATGGACAAAAACAGTTGTCTGATAAAATTCTCAGAAGTCATTTAGGGTAAAAATTTGTCAGTAAATTGTGCATCAACATAAATCTCTGTCATAAGATTTTACAAGCAAGCTATAGTTGTGTTGTATTTTTGAAAAAGTTTGAATAAAACTGACAGATGCATTTTTTTGTCTTTTCTTCACATAGCAAGAAATTCTTTGGGCTTTACAACATGGTTTAATGGTCAGCAAGCTTGTCTCACAAGATCACTTATGACTGAATAGTGAGTTAAATCCTCATTGGGTGCCTGTTGTGGAGTTATTTCCACAATAGAACTTGTAGTCGGACTAAATGCGTCCTAAATGGGTTAAACGTACAGAAACGTCAGGAACTTGTAATAAAGTGTTATGCAGAGTAATCGAGTTGTGGTTGCTGAACACTACTCCTCCTCTCGACTAACTACTGACTCCTACTTATAATAGATGGGAGAGTCTATTACCTATAGACTAGGAGTCTTTCACTATAACAGTGCCCCATACTGTCAGCCTTGTACTGCATCTAAGCTGCACTTAGGAAATCTAACGTAGCTAAATTCCTGCTCAGTGAAGAAAATAAATAAAAATACAGAAGTCGTAGTAGGCTTTTTTGAATGAACTCTCCACAAATTTATTCCCAAATAAATATGGGTGTGGCCGAACTGACAAAGGGGACTATGTTTAGGGACAGTAAAAGCGACCTTTTGGGCCATCTGCAAATAAGGTAATCAGATCGAGGACTGAAAACTGAAGCAGAAAGGATTTGGATTGGCCGAACAATCTGACATGACACATTTCGTTAATGATGTTGCTGCAACCGTTTTTGCAATGTTATGTCAATGCTGCAAAATGTCTTTTTGTAGACTCTTCATGGCATGTCTGCAATGTTATCCTGTCGCGTTACATTAACAGAAAATAGATAATAAATTCCAGGAAAGTATGTACCATACGCAATACATGCTTAGGTAATCATATATCTTTCGATACATGACTGACAAGGCAGTTTTTTTTTTTTCCCGCAGTAGGCTGCCATTTCTTTCTGTGGTAGACCAGTTGCCATCCAAAGCTATAGAACCCGGTCCGTCCTGCTATTTACCCATAACTGGGGGGAGAAGAGGAGGATTCATACCTTTCCCAAGGGTATTAGCACATAAGTGAATGTAGTGGATTCAACTGTAATTAGAACTCTGCTCTCCGATTCCTCAATCCAAGCCGCTATCCATTACTCCACCATGCCTCCACAGAAGATATTAAAAAGTGCATTCATCATCTAAATTCTCAATTAGAAAATACAAAAAGGAATTTTATATCTTCTATGCAAACTTCTTCTATGTGTCATATCACTCCATAATGTAAGTGATCATGGCTCTCCACAGTTTCCAGTTTATTGTAGCTCTTAATAAATTTTTTCTTTTTGTTAGTGCTCCTAGACCTTGTTCTGCCATCTATTAACAAAAGTCATTCTTTTTCTTCTTCTATATACTGTTTCCCTTCAGCAAATTGTTGATCATGGCTCTCCACAGTTTCCTGTCTTTTGCAACGCTTAATAAATTTTGTTTTTTTTATCTCTCCTAAAATTTGTTCTGCCATCCATTTACAAAAGCTTGTTCTTTTTCTTCTATGTGCCATGTTCTTTCCGGAAGTTGGCAATTGTGCCTCTCCACAATTTCCTATTGCAGAAAATGGATAATAAATAGATATTAGAATGTGCATTCATCATTTAATTTACTCAAAAATATATATATATATATATATATATATAATTTTATAAAAAACAATTTAATTTTTCGTTCTTTGCTTAGTTTAAATTTAACATAGGTCATATTTGATTAGTTGATCAGAGTAAAGTCCACAAACCTTATAACCCCCACTTTTCTTTTTTTCATAAAAAGAGGTTGTATTTTGCTTTTAAATGCAAATAAATTGTTCACTCACTAGTAATTTACAATAGTCTGATGAGATGCATTGATACGCATTGAAACACAACTGCAATTGTGTAGCAATTTTACATGTTTTTGGTGAAATATCCTAAAATAAATAATATTGGTCTACTTTGTATTGAGCCCTCTTTTAAATGTTACGAACATTGGAATTGTACTCTATTCATTCTCATCTTACCTGGATATATATATATATATATATATAGGGTGACCCCAAAAAACGGGAATTTTTGAAGTGCGTATTGCCAGACATGAGCAAGTGGCAACACTGCGAGACAGTGACCTTGAGCAAGTAAACATTTCACCATTTTAGTAACGAGAATGAAATTCACAGTACCCCAGCTGAGATGTTGCTGCAGTCAATGAGGAATCTCAACAGCAGATTTCAAGAATGCATTCGTACAGGAGGACACCATCTACAGGACGTAATTTAAAAAAAATGAAATTCTATCATTGTTTCTTAAATGGCATGTTTTAAGGTTTCAATTACTATGAATTATTTTTCTTCCATCACTCTTGGTTTTATTGGCTTGTTAAAAAGTTCCTGTTTTTTGGGGTCACCCTATATATATATATGTAATTTTAAAGAGAAAAGTGAAGCCACAAACACTTTTGGTTATAATGTGGATTTTTTAAATATATATTATTCTTAATTTTCCATATTTTTCTATATGCATTTTGCGTCTTGCAACCTTCTCAGGCGAAAAATTAAAAATATTTGTAGATATGACAGAGGAAAGCAATGTCACAATGGCAAGTAAGTAATTGAAGTCTAGATGCCAGGTAAAGACTAATAGAATAACAGATTTCATTTAGATTTTGTCATGAATCTGGAGATACATAGCCAAAATACCAGACCAGATATGACAGCAATATTCAATGCAGGGACAAATGTGTTATATATATATATATATATATATATATATATAAGTTACAGATGACTGATAAGGTACTACAATTAAGCATTCTATTCAATTTTTCTTGAGTTCATATAAGGGTATTCTTTTCTGGACATAAGATGTATAAAAACTGTCCAAAATATCCAAGCAATTTGAGCAATTTTTATAAAATTTGTACCCAGAAAAGAAAACACTTATATGAACACAAGTAAAATTGAATAAAAAATTAATCGCAATATCTTGTCAGTCATCTTTAATGAAACTTGTATAAAATAGAGATTGCTACCCAAATACACTATATATATATATATATATATATATATATATATATATATATATATATATATATATATATATATATATATATATATAATGTGTGTGTGGACATAGGTATCAACACTAGATGGTAAATCTTTCATGTTTAAACTCAATTGACAAGTCTGTGTACATTCCCTTCATCTGAAGAGGCTACACCTTTTAATTAAAATTAAAATTTAATGTGTTAAACTATGAAACACTGTCACCATCCAGTGTTGACACCCATGTCTACACTGCTTATATTTCTTCAGCTAATTATAGCATATTTTAGAGAGTTTCATTAAAGGTAACTGACAAAGTACTTTTGTCTTGTATGCTGACCAGAGATTTGGCATACAAGAAAGATACAATGTTGAACTTAACAGAAGTATTTTGTCAGTCATTTTTAATGAAGCATATATGAAAGAAGGCTTGCTACACCAATACACAACTATATATTCATCGTATAGCATGTGAGTAATGAAGAACTTTCAGAATAAGCACTACAAAGAAAATGCGGCTCACAATCAGAAAGAGGCAACTAAAATTTTTAGGACACATAATGAGGAAAGAAGGCTTGGAGAATTTAACAAAGGACATATTGAAGGCAAGAGAACCAGGCAGCAAATAACATACATGTCAAGTTTGAGTGAATCTGGGCAAAGACAAAGATAGGTAATGAAGGAGGAAATGTTACTTAGAGCAACAAAAGATAGGAAGTTGTGGAGAGCCATGTTTGCCTACATCCTGAAAATAATGATATGTTAATTGATATATAATAATAAGGGATTAAAAAATAACTTTACATTGTCTACATTCTCTTTATCTTAAGAAGTGAGTACAGTAAATGACAGTATATGTATTGAAGTCCCATTTCTTTATTTACATGCTGATTATTGTCCCCATCTTTGTTGCTCGTTTTATCCTCTGACCTTCATCAGGTTCTTGTCGATCCAGGTAACCTCTAGGGAATTCTGAATTAAACCCTTTATTTAATCTACAGAGGTAGACTGTTCTTGTTCCACTGCCTATGTCTAGGTATATCTAGTCTAATACTTATTTATTAGTACTGCTCAGTTATTGCTCACCCTGTTTCCACTGAGTCCAAATACACACTACCCAGCCCAGAGATTGAATTACTATGTCATCAAATTGTTCCCATTCCACTGCCCATGTCCAGGGATATCTCATCTAGTTCTTATTTAGTACTTCTCAGTTATTGCTCACCCTGTTTCCACTGTGTCCAAATACACACTACCCAGCCCAGAGATTGAATTACTATGTCATCAAATTGTTCCCATTCCACTGCCCATGTCCAGGGACATCTCATCTAGTTCTCATTTAGTACTTCTCAGTTATTTCTCACCCTGTTTCCACTGAGTACCAGGTACACACTGTCTGGCCTTGGGATTGAAGTCACAATTACAATGTCACCAAATTCATAAACCTGTACTGAAAAAAGACAAATAAACAACTTTTCATGCTATCACTATTCATAAATTTAATTTTTTTTTTTGTTTTTTACCTAAACATTTTTAAAAGTAAATCATAAAATTTCATTTCTTTTATTTATTTATTTTTTATTTGTGTGCAGGAAAACAACTTTTCACACTACCACTTTTCACATATTTTAAAATGTAGATATTTCTCACCTAAATATCTTATAAAGTTATTATTATGAGATTTTATTATTTATTTTTGTCTCTTTGCAGGTAAACAATTTTTCACACTATCACTTTTTGTAACAATCTCCAGTGTATGTAAGTAATTTTATATCAAAATTTTCTTCAATTTTTCTTCTTACTTATGGCACAAAGTTGATGGTAAAATTCAACTTCTATATGAAGTTGTTGAACCATCGATTTTTTTGTTTGCACCTACCATATAACAATTATTTATGTGGCATTTACATTCTATTAAGTATTATAAGTAATTTAAATATTATCTCTATCTATAAAAGGCAGGATATGTGTGTGTGTGTGTGTGTGTATAACGAATACACAGCTGCAATTTGCACCAAAATTTACATGCACATGCTCCAAGTTAGCAGAAAGGCCAAGACCAACTTTGCATTTTCCAACTCCCATCGATAGTGGAAATAATCGATTTTTTCATGCGTCTACGGCAGTTTTCATGTAGTCTGCGGCCATTTTCTACTGGCCAGAGTGAGAGCCAACAGCTGACTGACACGAATGTTAACTAGCATGCAAAAAAAAAGATCGATAACTGCATTCGTCACAAGTGGGAAAAATTTAAATCTGCATGGCACTTTACTCCAGTTGGCTCATTCACTCAACGTTGATTCTGATTCCGCAGAACTGCGTTGGGTGTGAAAAAGTATTTGTTGTTAACATTCTTTTTTCATTCGGTTTTTCTAGTTACGAGTCCTTTTTTTAAGCTGATCGTTTTCTGTTCATTTTGTTTAGTTCTTTTTTCGTAACAGATTTAATGTTTAGTATAGAGCTTAGAAAAAATTTGCAGTGTGAGATAGGCAAGAAGTAAGGCATGTAGCAACATCAGCACGGCAAAGGGCACTCCTTTAAAGGCAAGGAAGGGCAAAAATATTTTAAGTCAAGTGATAGCGATTGTTGTATGAGTCCTACGATTTTTGAAACAAGCATGGGCAATGCTGGGCCATGCTGCTAGTTTAGCATATGGAGTATGTATGCAAATTTAACAATCATTATGGGACAGAGTTAATAAAAATGTATTTTTAATCTGTAGAGTGAGTGGCCATGGTTAAATGTAAATAGATGGCAGAACTGCCCAACAAACAGAATTAACAAAGTTTACAATAAAAATCAAGAAAAAGAAAAAAAAACAGCAAAAAAAAATATAAAGCAAGCAAACAATATATGCAAGGCAAATTAACAGTAATCAGGCAAGAAGTTCATAAACTAAAAATTGGTGCTGACACACAAAAGCATGTTCGGACAAGCGAATGTAGCGTTCCTGATTTCAAGACAATACAGATTGGGACTGAGTTGGATGAAAACATGAACTGGTCTATTTTATTGGCTAGGAAAAACTCCAATCATGCATTTGTATTTTTTGCCAATAAAAGGGAAGGGGAAAGTATTTTGCAGTCAATTCCTACTGGTTTGAAACCAACAGCCCCATTGATGTTTTGCTTTACTGAGCAGAACTTTCAAATGTTCAAGCCTATTCGAGCTTTGTTACAAAAGAGTTCTAGATTTTATTTTACCATTTCAAAGTTTGCAATTGGTAATATTTTTTTTCCTTACAAAAATGTATTGCTGGTAAAATTTTTTTTTTAAATTTTGTACAAAAACATATTGATAGTAACTTTTTTACTATGAAAATGTATCACTGGCACCTTCACTATAAAAATGTATTTCTACACTTTCATAGTGTTTTGACCAAAGTTTGGAGGTTCACTATTTGCCCATAGTTGGGACACTAACAATTGCTACCACCCCAGGTCAAGGTAGAAAAGTGCACTGGATTACTTACTAACTTATATTCATCCTCAACAGTGAATTCTGGACAATCTTGGCATGGAAGAAAAAATTCTAGAGGCAGTACTAATGCGGTTCTACAGAATGATACTGAAAATTCTATGGACGGAGTGAGTAAGTAACAAGGAAGTCTTAAATAAAATGGCATCAGACAGAACATTTGTACTCTGTATCAGGACGAGATAGCTGAAATTCCTTTGACGCATAATAAGGAGCGCTTGGAAGTAAGGCATATTGATTTCAAGAGAAATAGGGGATATCAGCAAGCCACTTACCTGATGATCTTGTGTGAATGTATGGTGGAATGGGAGACAGGAACCTTAACATGGAGAGAAAATGTGCTATGAGCCACATCAGATGTGGAGAGCCATGATAGCCTCTGTCCTGAAGTGACATCGTACCACAAAGCAGATGATTTTTATAACATTGCAGGTTCTTTATATCTTATCAAGGATCTCTAAATATATATAGCAGGAAAAACAGACCAGATGTGGCAGCAATATTCAGTGCATGGATTAATGTTAGACTTATAAATATGCGAGATAGATTCTGGCAAGAGAAATTGTCTAGCATGACACAGTGAACCAACTTTTCTAGCCTAAGTACAGATAGCAGACCTAGCAATTGATTCAATGTAATCTTTCCATTTCATATCAGTGGGAAACATTAGTCCAAGATGGCACAACGAGTCATTCTCTTGAAAGTTATCATAAGCCATATTCATTGAGTTTGCTTATGTGTTATCTTGTTCCATAGTGTTATATGCATAATTTTCTTTATGTATATATATATATATATATATTACTACGTTACTAAAACATCGAAAACTGAAAAGAATAAATATATAAAATAAAAATAAATGAAAAATAAGTAAAATAACCCAAATAAATAAATAAACAAAGACACTACTCCCACCAAAATAACTGTCAGAATGGACTACCCACAATGCACTACTGGCCTGTATATATAAATAGTCAAGTAAAAACCCAACACATGTGGCATGACGATTGCGTCCAGCATGAAACAGCCTGTCACCTCTGAGTGTTGACTTCAATGTTCACTAATTTTTTTTTATATATATATAACAACATACATACATATGTTGTGTATTTGGGCAGCAGTCCCTCTTTTATACAAGTTTCATTAAAAATGACTGACAATGTACTGCGATTAAGTTTTTTTTATTTAATTTTTCATGTGTTCTTATAATTTTCTTCTTTAATTATATTGGATATACTACAACATGCCTAACAAGAAGACTCATGCTAAATCTCTCTGACCATAGCTCAATTAAGTCTCATTTAAATACACATGGAGGCCTACCAACTCCATCTGCAACATACTTGTTGATAATACAAATCCACATATAAAAAACAAAAAATATGACTAAAAATACTGGAAGCATTATTAATAAAAAAAGAAAAAGCCAACCGTCTCAATAGCATCAACTATGAACACATCCACAATGTGCTGACCATGTTTGGAAAATAAAACATTCCTATAATTCTAGATACTTAGATGAAACCATCCATACATTCGGTTAAAAGTAAAAATAAAATCATCCTTGATAATGGCTAAAAGTATAGCTGTAAACAATTGGATATACAAAACATTTGGACAATTTCTACATAATTTATGTCCAGAAAAGAAGAAAATTATAAGAACATCAGAAAAATTAAATAAAAGAAAACTTAACCACAATACTTAATATTAATTATTATTGATAATGTTAATAATAGATATCAATAATAATTGATATATATTAATATATATATATATATATATCAATAATAATTAATATCACAGCTATTATCACTACCAGCATAATCACAACGATCAACACACAAGCAGTTAGTGTTGAAAATACAAACATCATCATCATCACCATGACCACAAACAGAACACATCTTAACCAAAGTGGTGGTGAAAAGGACCAGACCAATGATAGTGTATGTGCACATCTACACACACGTGTGTGTGTGTGTGAGTGTGAAAAAGTATAAGTTTCTCTGATGGCCCATTTGAAAAGTGTCAAGAACATTTCTACATGCACCTTGTTGAAACAAACATCGCCACACATAAAAAGCTATGGTCCCGACACCGAAATAGAATTACAACTGCGTATGTATGTATGTATGTATGTGTGTATGCCCGAATGCATGGTAATCTATCTGTGCCTAGCCTTGAATTGCTTATGTGAATGTGTCTCTGCATATGATAGCACGACCCCAAACAAACACAGACGTATATTCCCCCACCCGCCACCAAACAAGCATAAATAGATCCAATTTTTAAAAATAAACCAGTTTGTCTGATGATAACAAAAGCGTGAAACCCAGCATCAAAATCTCATATCCATACAACTTATATATATTTTCCCACTGGACTTGATCCTACAGTATAACCATTAGTAGTTTAGCCCACCCACAGGGGGTTTTCTTTGCCTAATTACCTTTTCCCTTGTGACGGTGTAGATATACACAGGTTTTTTTAAATGGAATTATTTCCCCCCACCCCGTGATGCTTGGGGGTGATTTGTGGTTACGACTTATATTAAACTCATCTCTACCTTCTTCCATTTGTGCAAGTTATCTGATGATCAATCAGGTGAGCGTGACAAATCTGGTTATGACTAGGGACATCCTTTCATGGGATTTAATGTTTAACTTTGTCTAGGCAATTTAGGTTTCGAGCACTTTACTGATTAGGTAGGTTTACCTATATATATATATATATATATATAGTTTACGAAAAACTAGGTAATCCGTATAGGTAGACCCAAGGAGGATAGGAAATAAAATCTGATGATCCGCTGTCCTTTAAAAGGGCTGTGGTGAAATAATTTATTATATGGAACCTTAAAGTGGTCTGTTTTTATTTAAATTATATATATATATATGTGTGTTTGTGTGTTCAGCTGTACCTAACTTCTTGGTATCATCTGGGATTTTTTTAAAACTCTGTGTCTAGTTTGTAGGTATGGTTCCTAGGAAGTTTTCTTTAAAATTCCTGTCCTGGCCCAAATTACTAAATGAGTAAATATCAGTAAAAAAAAAATCCTATCTTGGTCAGGATGAGAATTTTTCAGCACTTTTTCTTATATTACTCACTAAAACTGCTATAGATATTACACACAGTTTTTGGTCATATTTGTCTGCTTTTCTCAGCTGTTTGTTGAGAGCTGTTTTGCGATGGAAAGCTACACTGATGTTAGTGACAAATCTTTTAGAAATTTCTGCTGGCCCTCCACCTGTCATCTTATATAATGTCAACTCTCTGTTGTCTTAGAACTAGCATCCTCTGTTTGAAGGTCCCAGTGTTATTTGGAGGAAGAGCTTTCTTAGCAAGTGTCACGATAGGTTATCAGGTACACAGCTGATAAGTTCAGCTTATACATTGAAAGCAGTGGACGGATTGAACTTTTGATCCAGAAAAGTTCTCTGGAGTGTATCCTACTTTCGTTTTGATCACCATTTTTCCTGGTGTGTTCACCTGTTTTCTGCAGATGAATGTTGCATTTACTAATCTCCACAGACTTTTAAATGGAAGTCCGTTTCACTTGGATTGTGTATATTCTTACTTATCCATTTATTTACCATGTCCAGTATCTGTAATGAAGTATTGTTTTACATTATAGATGTGAACATGAGACCCTGCCATAGAGCACATTTTCCCTCATGCACTGGCCATTATATGTAATACAGACAGTTAAAAAAAAAACAAAAAAAATACAGGGCGTCTACTCAATCACATGTCCACTGAAATAACTTTTGAAGTAATAAAAATTTTGGATTGAAACTTCATTAATTCTTTAGAAATTTCTCTGTTTACATTTCAGATATGAAATCAAGTGAATATGGGCTTTCAAGACAATCTGAACTAGGGTAAATGAAACTTTGCTGGGTTGTGGTTCTCTATCTGACCGAGTGGTCTAAAATATGCCAGATCAGATGATATCTTCTACAAAAGGGGCTTCATCACATTGAAGCACCGGTCTCTGTACGATCACCCAAGCTAAGCAACTTTTAGCCTGGTCAGTATCTGCATGGGTGACTGTTTGGGAATACCAGGTGCTGTAAGCTTGGATATGCAGGTGGTGTAATGCATAATGGCTGGGAATTATTAATCAGAGAGTGGAGTTCCAATTCCAGTTGGGTTCATTATATTGACTTGCACACAAATACCCTTGGGAAAGGTATGAATCTACCTCTTCTCCCCACCTCCAGCAATAGGTTAATTAGCAAGAATTGTATCATAAAAATCAATACCCCCCCCACACACACACACAGAAATTTTTATCTGTAATTGAATGCTTGTAACACAGATGTTAAATTATAAGGTCATTCCTGTACCTGGCTTCCTGGATGATCTAGTGTGACATTGAGTGTTCTAGCATGACACATACTGCATAACCTTTGTAAGAACTGAACTCACAGCCTCTTTATATTGTCAACCAAACTGTCTTACATATGAAGATGTAATAAACCGGGATGCTTTTAAAAATAAGACATTCAAAGTCCAAACTTCCACTCACTAATGTCTAGAAGCCAAGAATGGAACAATTGGGATTCCCTGGAGATTGGAAGCAAGTGTTAGTTACAATAATGTGTAGAGGAGAAAATGAACTCAAGGTGCAAATTTTACAAATGGGGGACATTAATTTTCATTATTGTTTGTTAATACTTTATATACTGATCTAAATATAACAGATTTTTTCTTTGTTTGCCATGCAATTTTTAAAATGGTTGGTTTGAGTTAGGATTAGTTCTATCTACAAGTTGAAATAAATATTACTTCAATGCACACTGTAGTCCATGTATATGGCTTTGTTTTTAGTAGAAAAAATCCAAAGCAAGGGCTTCCTTGGCCACCAGCGTTCTTCTTAATCAATATAGTAGGGACTCGGTATTCACAGACCACCAAATACAGCTTCACTATGCTCGGTTTGTTTAGCAAAACTATCTCCTTGAAAACTTACAATAAACTCAAACTACCAGACTTTGGAAAGTATGTTTTACGAGAAAAATACGGAAACAAATACGAGTTATATTTATTGAAATATTATTAGTATTTATCATATTATATTATTATATATATTATGTTATTATATATATTATGTTATTATATTTATTGAAATATTATAATATTATAAGATTATATTATTATTATTTTATTTATTGAAATATTATAATATTATAAGATTATATTATTATTATTTTATTTATTGAAATATTATAATATTATAAGATTATATTATTATTATTTTATTTATTGAAATATTATAATATTATAAGATTATATTATTATTATTTTATTTATTGAAATATTATAATATTATAAGATTATATTATTATTATTTTATTTATTGAAATATTATAATATTATAAGATTATATTAATTATTATTATATTTATTGAAATATTATAATATTATAAGATTATATTATTATTATTTTATTTATTGAAATATTATAATATTATAAAATTATATTATTATTATTTTATTTATTGAAATATTATCAGATTATATTATTATTTTATTTATTGAAATATTATAATATTATAAGATTATATTATTATTATTTTATTTATTGAAATATTATATTATAAGATTATATTATTATTATTATTTTATTTATTGAAATATTATATTATAAGATTATATTATTATTATTTTATTTATTGAAATATTATAATATTATATATATATATATATATTATATTAATATATGTATTAGATATTATTATATTAATATATATTAGATATTATTATATTATAAGATTATATTATTATTATTTTATTTATTGAAATATTATAATATATATATATATATATTATATTAATATATGTATTAGATATTATTATATTAATATATATTAGATATTATTATATTAATATATATTAGATATTATTATTATATATATTATTATATTATATATTACATATTATTATATTATAATATTATATTATATATATATATATTACATTATTATATTATATATTACATATTATTATATTATAATATATTATATATTACATATTATATTATAATATTATATTATATATATTACATATTATTATAATATTATATTATATATATATTACATATTATTATAATATATATATATTACATTATTATATTATTATATTATATATATATTACATATTATATTATAATATTATATTATATATATATTACATATATTATAATATTATATATATATTACATATTATTATATTATAATATATTATATATTACATATTATTATATTATGATATTATATTATATAAATATTACATATTATTATATTATTATATTATATATATATTACATATTATTATATTATAATATTATATATTACATATTATTATATTATAATATTATATATTACATATTATTATATTATAATATTATATATTACATATTATTATATTATAATATTATATATTACATATTATATTATAATATTATATTATATATATATATTACATATTATTATATTATAATATTATATTAATATATATATTATATATTATTATATTGAAATATTATTTTTCAAAAATGTAATCACCTCCATTTTGAATTACTGCACTCTGATCGGAGAGCAAATTTTCGATTCCATGTTTAAAGAAATATAAATTTTTACTGTAGAATAAAAAGTTGGAATGGGTGGTTTTAACTTCTTTCTGAATATTCTGAAATGTTCTAGCGACTGAAACAAATGAAAATCACTAGCTGTTAAATCTGGCAAGTATTGAGAACGTGAAGAACCTTCCCTCTTAAGGATTTTATTTTATAGTGTTTGGAAATAACACCTTTAATGTTTATTGAAAAAGGACTCTTTAAATTTGATGCTTTCTTTACCTGTTAAAATTGCTAGTAATAAACATCTGCAGTGATTGTCTTTTGAAATTCCGCCTGGCACAGAGCAAGGACTTTTGTGGATGGAATCCTTGCTTTGGATGTTGCCACTGGGTTTTAATTGTCATAATTACTGTCTTCATCTTTTTGCTCATATTTCATGGCTGTGAAATATGTAATTACTTGCTAAGCATGATATTTTACAAAAATTTTCAAAAGAGCAAAATATAAAAATAATAAAGACGCACAGACAGACATAAGTCTTTAATGATAATAATAATAATGATATTTTTAAAATAACAAAAAATTAAAACAGAATCAGCTTAAATGTCATGGAAATTATCGCAGTCTGAGCCACTAGATCCCAAGGGGGAAAAAAGTTCAAATTAATTTTTGAAATATATAAAAAATGTTTTTGTTCATTGATTGCTGAAATATCTTTGTTGAATGTATTTCACTTTTCTTTTTTTTTTTTAACATGTGGTTTCATTGTTAAGTTTAACTTATTTTGTACACTTTTTAAAGTAGGGTTTTGATTTCCTGGGAAAGATTAACCACTGTAGATAAGCTATTTTTTTTTTGTCTTTTAAATAATGATGTTCACTAGGTGACATGGTGGAGTAATGGATAGAGGCTCAGATTGAGGAGTTTGAATTCCAGTCGAATCCATTACATGCACTTACATGCTAATATCCTTGGGAAAGGTATGAATCCTCTTCTCCGCCCCCCAGCTATAGGTAAATAGCAGGACAGGCTGGGTTCTATAGCCTTAGATGGCAACTGGTCTACCGCAAAAGGAAATGGCAAACTACCGCGGAGAAAAAAAATCTGCCTCATCAGTCATGTATCAAAAGATACATGATCACCTAAGTGTGTATCATGCATGGCACGACTGACTGTTCACTCTGTACAAGGCCCAAAAGCCTCTCTGGATAGAGGGTTACAGACACAGTTTATAGGCATATGTGGGGAAGATAACATTTAACCCATGACTTGAACAGGTTGTAGCGATTAGGGAAGCATCATCTTGGGAGTCAGTTTGACAAAGCTGCAATTCATGGGAAGAAGCTCCTCTGGAGGATAATGGAAGCTTACTGTATTTACGGACCCTAAGAAAATGTTTATGAATAAGAAAGAGTTTCTCATTTGAAGCTTGGGTTGCTAAACTTAATTTAATTGCCTAATTCGTTACTTCCCTCTTGGCTACCCCAAACTTGTGTATTGTACTCTTTTAATGTATGAATACATCACTGAAAAAATACTCTTGAGTACTTGAAATACTCTTTTCAACAGAAAAAAAAAATACTCTTGAGTACTTGAAATACTCTTTTCAACAGAAAAAAAAAATATGAATATTGCTTGACTTGACACAGGAATAATAAGATTCATTAAAATCAAACTTAAATAAATATGCTTGGCTGACAATGGCTGTGTGTTAAATAAATGACTCTTGAGCCTTGAGTGATGGCTAGTCTAGGAGAAGGACAATTCTGGATTCAAAACCTTAGAGGGCTTATGTCCATATCACATTGAAACACCAGTTCTCATGCAATCACCGGTTAAGCAACATCTAGCTTAGTTAATACCTAGATGGGTAATCACATGGGGAACACCAGGTGCTGTAAGCTTGAAAGTTCAAGTAGTGTTAGCCGAATGATCATAGCTCTCCACACCTTCCTATCCTTTGTAGCTACAAGCAATGTTTGTCTCCTTACTATCCTTTCCACTCCCTATTCTGTCAGCCATTTGCTCACGTTCATTCTTGACGTTACGCACTGATTCCCTCTCTTCCTCTTTTTCCAGTATATCCTATGAATGGTGTATTTTTTAACACTTCTTATTGTGTCCTAGAGATTTCAAAGATCTCTTTCTGATTGTAAGTATAGTTGTCCTTTTTGTTTTGAATTTCCTTAAAACTTCCTTGTTGCTCACATGTTCCGCTTGTGGTATTCTCCGCAAGCTTCTGCAGAACCATACCTGTGTTGAAGGGTAACTACTGACCTCAGAATATATCTCATCAGAGGAACCAACATTTTGACTGATTTGTTTCATTAATTCAGACTGCGATATGAGGGGGTATAAAGTTAGTTTTCATATCGTCGATTAAATGAACTTTGTTAATATTTGAAGGACATCTTCTTTATGTGCTGTGTCCCTTCAGGATGTAGGTGATCATGGCTCTCCATAACTTCCTATCTCTTGTAGTTCTTAACAAACCTTGCCTTTCTGTTATTTCCCCTGAAACTTGTTCCATTATCCATTTACTCAGGCTTATTAAGTATGTTATAAATTGTTTTCCTCTGTTCCTCTTGCTCTCTATCTGTCCTGTGAGTATCAGATTTTCCAAGCCTTCCTTCCTTATTATGTGCTCCAGGTACCACAACTGTCTCTTCCTGATGTTAAGTATAAGTTTCCTTTTTGTTTCGATTTTCTCTAAAACTTTCTCGTTGTTCAGATATTTGATCCATGGTATTCTCAGCATCCTTCTGTAGAAACACACTTCTCTTGTTTAAAGTCTCTTCTTCAGCTTTGAGGAGATTGTCCAGCATTCACTGTGGTGCAGGAAAATAAATATAACAGTTTCGTACTCTTTTCCTTGTAGCAAAGTTTTTCTATTTCTTTTTACTCTGCTTATCTTTTGGAATACTTCTTTGGCTGTTCCAGTACATTTTTGGATTTCAGTTTCACACTTTCCGTCCTCTCATAAAACACTTTCCAGGTATTTAAATTTGCACACTTGTTTGATACCTTTGATTTGCACTTTGAATTAATCTGTTTTCTAACAACCATGCATTCTGTCTTGCAATTGATGTTTAATCCTGATAGGACTTTTAGTTCTCTCTGAATTGTCTGGCTGTATAAGTTGAATAAGTCTGGTGAGAAGACACATCCTTGTCTTACACCCCTTTCTATTTTTGTATATCTACTGAACTCCTAGGCCTTAAGTTTGAAAACAAAAGAAATAATCTTGAAGTTTTTTTATTTTTTTAATTTATTTTTTGTTGCTTAATTTGCCAGAAAAAGTTTGTCAGCAATTCATGATCTTTTTCAATTTTTACTCCATTTTCTTATTACTTCTTTTTATCTCATTCATTGTCACTTCATTCTATCTGTATTATTTCTCTCCCTCCCTCTTTATTCTTTTTCATCTGTATTCCTCTCTCTCTCTCCCTTTTTATCTTTACCCCCTTTATCTATCCTCTATTTCTCTCCCTCTGCTTTGTTACTTGCTCTACCCTGTTTCTTGCTCCCCTACCCTGCTCTTTTTCACCTGCTTTTTTTCTATTCCTCCTTCCTCTTTTCCTGCCCCTTTCTTGCTCTCCTTGCTCTTCCTTTCTTGCTCTCCTTGCTCTCCCTTTCTTGCTCTACTTGCTCTCCCTGCTCGCTCTACTTGCTCTCCCTTTCTTGCTCTACTTGCTCTCCCTTTCTTGCTCTACCTTTCTTGCTCTCTTCTTCTTATCCTTTCTTTCTGTAAATATCTCCACCTCCCTCTCTCTCTTTCCTACTTCCCATTTTTTTTTCGTCTCTCACTCTCTCTTTTCCCTTCAACATTCACTCAGTGATACCAGGTAAACTGTATTGCCTGTATTCTCTTGGGTGGATCAGAATTGCTCAAATTTGATCTAAATGATTCTAGCCTGAACTTTTGCAGGTCAGCTGTCATAATTCCAGAAGACAATTTCATAGAGTGCTGTTATTATGTTCAGGGCAAACGATACTTTTATTCTTTGAGTGTTTCAACCTGGAAAGTTTAGGAAAAAGTAAGTCACTAAAAGAGATCTCATTTGAAATGAGTTGCTACAAGAGACACAGATTTTACAAGTCCACAAATAAATTGGGAATAATTATTTTTGGCTCAAAATTCTGTCTTTTCTAATGACATCACTTATATAGGAAATTCACTAAAATAGACTCTAAGATCGCTTTCATGTTGTAATTTTTAGCAAGTCTGATTTTTTATCAAGATGTGAAGGTAGTGTAACAGTTGGCGGTTTAGAATAATAAATCAGCAAGCCCAAGTTCAAATTGCAGCCAAGATTGTTCCATTCACTTTTCACACAAATACACTTGAGAATGTTATGAATTCATCTCTTTCCCACTGCCATCTATGGGGTAAATAGCAGGGTAAACTGAGCTGGTTGGCAACAAATGTATGAGAAGGACAACTCTGAATTCAGAACCATAACACTTGACTACTTGAAGCTGTACAAAGATGGTTAAACAGATGTAGAGGAATAAGTGTGAAGAAAGTGAAGAAATAAACAAATTTTAAATAAATTTTTTAATTGGGTATTTTTCTTTCAAGTTGAAAGAAACAAATCACAAAGATCCTCGCAAAATAAAATCCTACAAAAATATTTTGTTTTTGTTCTTTCCAACACAATAAATTGCACTAGTATGATAGAAGAAACAAAATGTGTCTATATAAGGAGAGTCACATATTTATGTTGTTTCATGAATGCATGTAATTTTCCAGTAGTCAGCAGAGATCTGTCAGCAAATAGAAGTTGTGTTATAACTACTACTTAATATATATTTTTTATGAAAACTCCAGTCATATATTTTTTTTGTTTTACTTAATTTACTTTAAAATCACAAGGTTATTGCAAAAAAATTACTCGCTAAGTTATGTGAAATATTAAGGAATTAATTATCCGAAAGGTGTGATAATTCAGTTGTGCAAAAAACAACTCTTGTCACAGGTTTACAGAAGAACTGAACACTAAACTTTGTGAATTTATGCAATCACATTTATAACAGTGAATAGACTCCAGGGAACTAAAATTTAAATTTATGAAATCAGAACTTTATTGGTTAATAAATATTTTTCCCAATTTTTAAATATCTGTTTTGATGTGGGAAAATATTGTTAATTATTTTCTGGAGGAATCTCTCAATTTTTGTTGCAGATAACATAGTTGCCTGAAATTTTAAAGCCTTTAGCACTTTTGAGCTGACTAAATATGAATGTGGAAATTCAAATCTGAAGCCCATTTTGTGCACAAAAATGAGTCAATTGAGATTCTTAAATCTATTGAATTTTTCTACAATTTTTAATGGGTTTCTGTTACGGATACCATGTCTTTATAATGAAAACATGATTGATTCCAACAGCTATGGATGATCATAATGAAGAATAATTATCCCGAAAGCTGTTGACACCAACAGACATTGGATGTTGGCATGTTTTTTTTTTTGTTTTTTTTTTAATAATTATTAGCTTTAAAACTGTACAAATACATAATTTGATTGGATGCTGAAAATATTCTATACCCAAAATTGAAATTCAAAATTAAAATCAGACATTACATCACTCTTGAAAACCCATTGATGTTTTTGTTTTTTTATAACATGGAGTATGTTTTATGTCCATATGTGTGAAATCAAGAGAATTAGGAGTTGTAAATAATCCATAGCGTCTTGGATTGAGGAATCGGAGAGCCAAGTGTGAATTCCAGTTGAATCCATTACATTTATTTACATGCTAATACCCTTTTGGGAAGGTATGAATCCTCTTGTTCTCCCTCCAGCTATGGGTAAATAGCAGGACAGACCGGGTTCAATAGCCTTGAATGGCAACTGGTCTACTGCAGAAAGAAATGGTCACCTACTGTGAGAGAAAAAATCTGCCTCGTCAGTCATGTATTGAAAGATACATGATTGCCTAAGCATGTATCATGCATAGCACATAACTGACTGAAAAATCAATGTAAAAGCTCCTAGTAAAGGAAAGTGAGAAGAAAGGACTAAACACCAACTTCAAAATGCATGATTGTTAGAAAATGGATGAGCCCAAATGCAAATTACAAGTTGGAGATACCAAATTAAAAAAGTAAAAAAAAATTTAAATGTCTGGAAAGTGATTTAACAGAGGATGCAAAGTGTGACACTGAAATCTGAAGTCACATTGGGATAGCCAAAGATGCATTTGAAAAGCTAAGCAGAGTATAAACAAACAAGAAAAAGAGTACTGAACTGTTACGTGATACCTGTATTCCTATATGGCAGCGAATGCTGGACAGTCTCCTCAAAAATGAAGATTGAAACAACAGAAATGTAGTTCTACAGAAGGATGCTGAGGATACCATCGACCAAACATGTGGACAACGACAAAGTTTTAGAGAAAATGGAAACAAAAAAAGAAACTTGTACTTAACATCAGGACAGTTGAAATTTCTAGGGCACATAATGAGAAAGGAAGACTTGGAAAATCTGATACTCACAGGACAGATTGAAGGTAAGAGGGACAGAGGAAGACAGTGCATGACATGGTGAGCTTGAGCAAATGGATGGGTGGAACAGGGTTCAGGAGAAATAACAAAGACAAAATTTATTACGCTCTACAAAGGACAGGAAATTGTGGAGAGTCATGTTTGCCTATGTACTGAAAGGAAACGGAACATAAAGAAGATATTGTGGTGGGGGGGATTTTTCTAAGTCTACAGAAGAGTCAACTACATATGGATGGGGAAATTGCCCATCTGCATGTAGTACAAGTTTTTATGATGTTTTTTTGTTGTTTTTTTTTTCATGCAAAAAAAATAGGGTTCGCACTATACATAGGTAATTTTTTTTTTTTTTGAATAGGCTAAAAATGATGCATTTTTGGTGACCAGTTGCATCATTTATGGTTACACTGTAAATTTTTTTCTGGAAGGAATTCTTCATATATATTTACAGTAAATGGGTTTTCTCATCATTTTGGGGTAGCTTTGTACAAAAATGAATGAATACTATATATTTGCTCTTGGTTACTCGCCAGGTTTCTGACCCGTAAAGTAGGACTGACTTGTAAAGTAGGGCCAGATCTTGTTGCAAAGTGAGAAGGCTGTTAATCTCCAGATTAACCGCAGTGTGTTGAAAGTGTGTCGGGATTTGTTGATTTGGCACTTGATATCTTCATCTGTGCTCCCCATCTTTACTGACAATGCTTCCCAGATCAACCAATGTCTCAGGAACATCCTCAATATCATGTGGCCAGAAATTGTCTCCAATGACCATCTGTGAGACAGAACCTGACAAGCCCCAATTGAGATTGACCTCAAGAAACAGAAATGGGGATAGATGGATCAGCTACACATTCCACAAGCCTTCTTCTAGTGTCATCAGGCAGGCCTATGACTGGAATCCACAAGGAAAGCAAAAAGTGGGTTGACCAAAATAGACTTGGCACAGAAGTGTTGACGCAGAGGTAAAGGCAGCTGGCACAACATGGGTCAAGCTGAAGAGGATCACCCGGAACCACATCTGTTGGAGAGGTGTTGTTGCGGGCCTGTGTTCCCCAAGGAATCAAGATGCATAATATATACTCTAAAATATGTCTAGGATGATGCCCAGTACTGCAATATTTGATTATGGTAGGCCTACAAGTATTGCTCAGAAGCTGGAATAACATTAAATATGACCAATATGAAAAAATCATGTTTTTCACTATACATGAAGTAGGCTATATATATATATATATATATATATATATATATATAGCTCAGATTTGAATGGATAGTAATTCTGTAAATACATTGAGCTTTTTTTGACAGTATGTGTAAATGAGCAAGAAAGATATTTGGTGTGCGTGAAGATATATATATATATATATATATATATATATATCCTAAAGAGCCAGGAACTACCTACCTAGGTTTCACCTAAATGGATCTTCAGGATGCCATGGCTAAAGAGGAAATGACACAGTACATATTTATTAATAAAACCAACACTAAAAACTAAAATTAGCATAAACCTGAAATAGCATAAAACCATGTGACAGAAGAAAGAATCAATGAGAAAAAAAACAAAAAAAGGGAAAACAAACCTCTATTCCAATAACCAGGATTTCTTATGTCTACACCTACTTATGTTTTCAGATCTTTAGTTTAATAAATTTTGGGGTTTATCGAAGGTAGATCTTGCTAATTTTTCCTCCATATATAATAAACTATTTGTTACCTGCTTGAAACTTGGGACATTTTTTTTATGATTTCATCTTACCCTGAAGATCCATTCGGGTGAAAACTAAGTAGGTAGTTCCTGGCTCTTCAGTATTTATTTTACTGCTTTGCTCTTCTTAGTGTATTGAGCACCCTTTCTTTTGTCTTAGTTACTCACTTGGGTTTTTTTTTTTTTGGACTGGAAATTTAAGGTACTGGATTATTTTTTTTTGCCCAGTTCCAATCTTTCTAGTTCTTTCCTTTTTTTTCCAAATTTGATTTTATATACTTGCAAATTGTGCCATCTGAGTTTTTTTTACCAACCAAGTATAATTATTAGTATATATATATATATATATATATATATATATATATATATGTATGTATGTATGTATGTATGTATGTGTGTGTGTGTATTTCTTAGCGTTTGAAGACGTTGGGTTCAAAGGGACATACCACATAATCTGAGCTGTTTGTTAAATTTGGGCTAAAAGAAAGTATCTCTAATTTAATATCGGTTGAAAATGAAATATTCATCTTCAAAACTGGAGAGTAAATTTTCAAGTTTATTTTAGGAAGATATTCTTTTCAGCATCAGAAAATGCAGTATGTGTATTTTATGCGTCACTGAAAGCCCAACGCATTGATATTAGTAGACTTTTTAGCAGATATTTTCACTGCATAATAATTGATCTATGTAATATGCACAATTGGATCATCCAGGTATGGATGGAAAATATGTCAAAAATATCTGTTGTAAAATAAATGCTTTTATCATGCGTGTTTGTGTGCACACACACACACACACACACACACACACAAGAATAAAAGCTAAAACTTAAAATAAACAGAGGGTTCAATGACAAAGCAGTCGGTGCCTAAATATAATAATATTATCAATATTCAAAATCCACGACTCAGAGTTTCATATAACAACAATCACCAAGTAGTTTCACCTGTTTAATGTTATTACATGAAACACTGAGTAGCAGATTTTGGTGTTGATAATATCATTTACATTATTCGGACTATTGTCCTCATCTTTGTCGCTATACTTATTACAACGTTTCGGCCGTTGTACACTCCGGCCTTCTTCAGTTGGTTGGAATGTCTAACTGAACCCTTTATTTCCCTCACTGGGGTAGAATGTTCTAGTTCCACGTGCCATGTTTAATGGATGTCAGTTATCTCCTGTTAATTTTTCCCTCTGAAAGTTCTTAACCGAGTATTGAACTAAGACTCTTTGGGTCCTGTCACTGGATCTAACCAACACCTTTATCCACTGTGCCATGTGTCCCTGAGGACATCTGTGTATGAATTTCTGGATATAATAAACCTAATGTCTTCAGCATTCATTTTTTACCAGTGCTCATATTGCAATTTTTGCTGTTACTTAGCAGTTTTTACCAGCGCTCATATTGCAACTTTGTTGTTATTATTGCTTTTCTCTGGCACTCCTTATTACTGGTGCCAGAGAAAAGCAATAATAACAACAAAGTTGCAATATGAGCGCTGGTAAAAACTAGTATGATACCAGCAAAAATTGCACGTGAGCGAAATAAAGGGTTCAGTTCGACATTCCAACCACCTGAAGAAGGCTGGCACGTACAATGGCCGAAACGTTGTAATAAGTATGGCGAAAAAGATGAAGACAATAGTCCGAATAATGTAAATAATATACATAATACCTCATCTCAGAAATATAGACAGATATAATATCATTTATCCAGTAACTAGATCCAAAGAGTTGTGAGTTCAATACCAGGCTACTGCAGTGGTGAACCCAAAAACCTGGAGAGCTGAGTTAAAGGGAAATAACTGAGACATCCAGAACAGGCATGACACATGGAACTAGAACAGTCTACCCCGGTGGATGAAATAAAGGGTTCGGTTTGAAATTCCAATCTCCTGAAGGACGGAGCATACAATGGCCAAAACGTTGTGAATATGGTAATGAAAATGAGCATAACAGTCTGAATAATATATATATCTATATCTATCTATCTATCTTTGAGCTCTCTGGTTTGAGGTGTGAGTTTGTAAACAGTGACTATTTAAGCTAATATTGCACGACTCTTCGGCAGAATTGAGTCACTGTCAGTCACTGTGTGTTTATCTAAATCTAAAAATAAACACGCTAAAATTCACCTTCATCCCTGCCGTGCACTGACGGCTTAGTGGGAGAAGTTCCGACTGACGCAAATTCAGTCGGGTTTCGATCCTAGCTAGAGGCAACTGGACGTCTAGCCACACTGATGAGCCGTGAAACAACGAAACAGTTTAACTGTGGATGACAAAAATATATCTATATCTCTCTCTCTCTCTCTCTCTCTCTATATATATATATATATATATATATATATATATATATATATGGTGGAGTCTCCTATCATGAACGATAAATGAGGGTCAGCATTGGATGGTACCTTTCATTTTACACTTATGCATGCTACTAGGGGCTATTATGGAGAAAATCCGGTAAGGGAAAGACATGTTCCATTTGTGCTTTCTTAAGTGTGATACTAACCCAGCCTTGATGCAGGCAACAAAGCCACACTGGCAGATGAAATTTGTTAAAGCAGGATTCTGATGATGTCCCTGTTTCAGATATGTTTATAATATATATATATATATATATATATATATATATATATATATAATATTGTTAAAAGCTTGAAAATTCACTATTAACACAACCCAAGTTTCAACCTTACAGTCTCTTTACCAAAAAATACCTGATGAGACCATAAGGTTGAAACCCGGGTCTTGTCAACATGAAACTTTTCAATCTTTGAACAATATTATTATCCGCTCTACACATTCAATTTTTAGAATTGTGTATTGAGCACTTTCTTAAGATATCTGTTCTTTGGTCTCTTTCCGGTCTGGTTAAATACTTTTATATTCTCTTACATATATTTCAAACATGTTTGTTTGAATAATATTGATAATTTCTGTTGATCTAATTTTTTAATGACTTTTTCAAATTTCCAAGTTAGTTGTTTTATATAATCGGTAAATTTACCAAAGTATATATTTATTTTTATTTTATATTAAGTTTATATATGTTATATATATGTAACATATGTTATTTTTATATATGTTATATATTTTTATTTTGTGATTTTTTTTTCTCTGAGTACTTTCAAATTTTGCTACTTTTAATTCAAGGATTGTGTTTTGTGTCAGTTTACGCAAGTGTTTTTGGTTAATACTGGTATTCTAGTGTTTAATGGAAAAAATTTAAAGTCACTCAAGGTGATATCATTTACAACGGTCAAACTGGAATTTTTATGTATATCTTTTTTTATTCACCTACATGTTCTACTGTTTGAGTATAATTGAAAGTGAACATATAAAAATGAAATATTTGAAAATAAAACTGAGGTAACAAAAACCAAAAGTTTTTGATAATGACTAGTACGAGCCAAAAACACACAGACAGGAAAATGTGTTTCAAATATGACGCTGATATTTTAAAATATCACACAAGGAAATTGGATGGGGAGATATATAATGAATGAGCAGAGGAGCATAATGGTCACCCAAATGAAAACAAAATTTCTCTGCCTGTCTCTCATTCTCTTTCCTCTGCCTCCCCCTCTCTCATTCTCTTATCTCTACCTCTTCCTCACATTCTTTTCTCTCCATCTCTCATTTATTCTCTTCTCTCCAACTCTCTCTTGCATTATCTTCCCTCTGACTCTCTCTCTTTCTCTCTCATTTTCTTCCTTCTGCCTCTCTCTCATTTTCTTCCCTCTGCCTCTCTATCATTTTCTTCCTTCTGCCTCTCTCTCATTTTCTTCCCTCTGCTTGTCTCTCTCTCTCTCTTGCATTCTCTTCCCTCTGCCTCCCCCTCTCTCATTCTCTTCCCTCTGCCTCCCCCTCTCTCATTCTCTTCCCTCTGCCTCCCCCTCTCTCATTCTCTTCCCTCTGCCTCCCCCTCTCTCATTCTCTTCCCTCTGCCTCCCCCTCTCTCATTCTCTTCCCTCTGCCTCCCCCTCTCTCATTCTCTTCCCTCTGCCTCCTCCTCTCTCATTCTCTTCCCTCTGCCTCCCCCTCTCTCATTCTCTTCCCTCTGCCTCCCCCTCTCTCATTCTCTTCCCTCTGCCTCCCCCTCTCTCATTCTCTTCCCTCTGCCTCCCCCTCTCTCATTCTCTTCCCTCTGCCTCCCCCTCTCTCATTCTCTTCCCTCTGCCTCCCCCTCTCTCATTCTCTTCCCTCTGCCTCCCCCTCTCTCATTCTCTTCCCTCTGCCTCCCCCTCTCTCTCTCCCCATTTGTGCTATCTACTCTTGTTCTGTTATTGCATTAAGTTGTATAATCACTTTGCTGGAGTGGCTCTGTGTTTTTTTTTTTTTTTTGTGGGGGTGGGGGGGGGGTTATAGCTGACCAATTCAAGCAAAATGCATGCATCAGATATTACATGAAGCTTGAAAAATTGATACAGCTTTTCAAAGCCAGTTGAGTATTACTCCAAGACTGTAGAAATTAAGGATTAGTAATCACCAGCAGAATGCTAAAAAAATGAGAAAAGAAAATTGTGGACACTTCCTTGTGGCCTGTTATCAAACAATCTCCTCACACATGAATGAGTCATAGCATCCACCAGGAACTTTCTAATACTAACTTTTACATATGGGATCCGACTTGTTAGTATTGGTATATAGCAACAAATAATTTAATTATTTGAGTATTGAAAATTTTACAAGTATAATCGTAGAACATATTTTGGTTTCTATTTTGTTATGAGTTTTACTCGTACATAGCTCCTTCTTGACAGTATTTTTTATTTTTTCAGTTGAGCATTAATTATAGCATCCTTATTCACTGGTTATTTTTTGTCATTGATTTTGACACGAGGATCTGACAACCTCATTCAGTTTTTATGTTTGTATCATATGTGACACTTCAGTCCTGCTAGTGACCTGCATACAAGCCCACATATCGTGCAGCAGCAAGGATCTCAGGACATTGACACAATAATATTTGTCATTGTCTCTTGGCCAGTTAACATGACTGATTTCAAAATTTCTGATACCTCTTTGGCATAGATATCTCCAGTTAGTTGTATCCAGGCCAACTCACGCAAAGTTAGTATGAGGTTACTCTTTAGCTTGTCTTTATACCTGAGCTATGGCCGTCCAATACTCCTTTGTCCACTGTCAAGCTGGCTATACATGAGGTCCTTAGGTATTCTGTCACCACTCAACCTTGCAACATGACCAGCCCAGTGAAATTGTGACTAGATCATGAAGGTTTCAATTCTGCCAATGTTGCATTTTGCAAGAAAATCAGCATTGGACACTCTATCATCAAAAGTATAGCCACAGATTGCATGGAGACAACTTTTGTAAAAGAAAACCAGCTAATTGATGTGGGACCTACATGTGTGTGTGTGTGTGTGTGATAATGTTTTAATGTCAAAGGCAGAGGGGTGCAAAAGCAGACATGGAGCTTTCTCGATGTTTATAAATATTGGATGCAACGCCCTCTCCCAACAACTACATCCAGCAGCATGCTTCTGATCGGGAGATTGGAGGTTTTGAGGAATGTGGAACCACCTCTTAATTGCTGTTGTTCCCAGGTTCACCCTGACCTGGGATGGCTGGACCTGTCAGCTATGGGCAAATAATGAACCCCAAAACAAAAACAAAAACAAAACACTATGAAAGTATAAAAGTACATTTTATATTAAAAAATACCAGCAATGCTTTTTTTAAATACAAAAATCATCAACAGTACATATTTATAGTAAAATTACCAACAATACATTTTATCTGTAGTTCAAGGCATTCAAATGCATTCCAATTATATTTAGTTGAAGCCAGAGAATCGTGTTAAAAATATTTAGATTTCAGCATTAAATAACCCATAGAGGTGTTGATAGGCCGCTAAACAAAATCAACCTACCAACCCCTAACAATTTCAGTGGAAGTAGTTCTTACATATTCAAAACCGCTGATCTCCAAAGTGAGTGACTTTTATTTCTTTGCTTACCCACTTGCTGAACCTGCAAGTACATACTGGCTTTCAAATTGAATGACAAGTGTAGAGCAGTTGGTTATGGTTAAGTGGAATTTGCAGAAATGCCCAACAAGCAGTATTAACAAAGTTTCCAGTAAATAAAGAAAGAAAGAAAAAGAACAGAGCAGAATAGTATGAAGCAAACAATATATATGGAAATCAAAAGTAGGCAAAGCAAAAGTAATAAGGCAGAAAGTTCACAAAGTAAGAATGGTGTTAACACACAAAAGGGATACAGACAAGTGATTGGTCTGTTCTGACTTCATGACAAGAAAGAATAATAATGTGGTAGATGAGACTGAGAAATGGTTCATTTTATTGGTTATGGAAAAATCTCAGCATTTATCTGTAGGATTTGTTTATAAATTTGAGGAGGGGCGATGTTTTTTTAGCCACCATTGGCTTAAGGACTGGAACCAACAGCAAGAATCTGATTTGTTTCTTCCTTTTGTGAAAATCATACCTCAGCAATTATTGTAATTGTTTAATGTTCTGAGGGTTTAATTAATTAGTCTTTTTAATTAATTTTTGAGATACAGCTTGGTAAAAGCATGTTAGACTGAAAACAAGAGTTTTCTGAATTTAATAAAAATAAATACAATATTTAATTTCTTTTACTAATATTTCTTTGATTGTAATCTGTATCTTTCTGGTGTCACTGTAAACTGATGCCTTCTTTACATCCATATGTAACTGCCATTTTACTTTCTGTTTTCTTGATTTCAGATGAAAACTTGGAAATTTTCCAACATATTTCAGCAAAATATTTACTTTCCAAAATTATATCTGATAATTATAGTTAAGATATCGGGACGGTGGAGAGGTGTTGATTTTAAACTGACACCAGGAAGATAGGGTTTAATTTTAGTTGCTTTCCATTGCAACAACTCGGATAACGTTTTTAAAGGAAGTAATTGTTGAAATGCTAATTTCTTAGATGAGCCATTGTCAGTCATAATTTATTTTTTACTTCTAATTTTTATCCTTAATTTTAGTTGCTTCTTATTGCAACTCTTCTGACCATCTATCTGCAGCTATCAATAAACAACATAGCATATTCCTTATTTCTGATCTGTCAGAGAGTCTCACTCGTATTGCTTTGCCTCAGAAAAACTTGTTAACCATAGCTGCTCTACTGATTTAGCTACAGGAACTTTACAGCTGACATTAGATAAAATAGATTTGCCCTTCATTTTCTACCTGAATCACTCAGTCACTTTTGCTACTGTTTCATTTTGTACACTTAGTAGTAGTAGTAGTAGTAGTAGTAATATAATGATTTTATGTTTTTATTTTTACTTTTTTTTGTGAATATTTTGGCACTCCTCAGACCAGAGATTGAACTCTTACATGTAAGAAATCAAACGGGCTTTTTACCTCTGCTTTTTTATTCGTCTGTACTGGATCTAGTGATTTATGTGAAAGTCACACGTATGCTGATTGCTTCAACTTTCTGATACTTTAGTTTTGTTTCGTGTGCACTATTATGACTTAATTTCATAGAGATTGGTGTAACTCTTTCATGCATTAATTTAGAAAAGACTTCTGGCTTGGAATCTCAACTGATTCTAAAACTCACCTGATTTTCTCTGGAACTGAATATGCCTGAAAAATGGCAACAGGGACCAGCACTTTCTCAGACAAGAATCTCTCTTGAATTAATGTTGGGCTAAGAATTTTATCTGAACATTATCTCACTGTTGCACTTAGAAATAGAAGGTCAAAGTGTTCTTTGATTAAAATTGCAAGAATAAAAAAAAAAATGGAAAATAAAACTTCTCTTGTCTGTTTGATAAAAACGCTACTTGTAATTGGCTGATGGTAGTGGTTAATTTTTTACCATTCAGATGTATTTTTCACTTTTAATCAATTTCATAGTAATTGGCATAGATATTTTTGTATTATTCATTAAGGTAATAAATTTTTATTTCTTCAAGGATGATGAAGTTGATATTTCCAAAAGTTTTTTTTTTTTTTTTTAATTCCAAACCTTCCCAGAAATTGTTATGTGCAATTTAATGATTTTTTTTTTTTTTTTTTTTTTACTCTTGTTGTTGTCAACCTTGGAATGAGCAGTGTGTCAGATAGAGGTGGAAGACAAGATTTGATAGGTTGCATGATTAAATCAATTGATAGTTTGATTGATAATAGCCAAGAAAAATACATTGTACAAGTTTTTAAAATGGTTCATTTTCAGGAGTGGCTAATCAAAATAACTCAGTTAAGCAAGAATTGTCCATCTGACTTTCCCTTTTGTGAATTACCAGCCGAGTTATTACAGAATAGATGCTCATTGATTGCTAGATAAAAGATGTACTCATATAACAGTGTTTTTTTTTTTTTGTTTATTATTTCAAAGCTACATTTTAAAATATGCTATTTCAGAAGTAAAATATTTTATTGAATCAAGATTGAAATGAGTTTTTTTAGCTGTTCTTTTTATGATTTGCATTCAGAATGTTTGTCAATAGAGTTTAATCGTAACTATATAAAGAGGTGCATTGATTGGCTAGTTGATGTAGACAAGCAGGCATGAGCCAATTAGCTAATTATAGTAAACAGGCAGGCATGTGCTGATTGGCTAGTTGGTGCAAGCAGGCAAGTAGGCACATACTGGTTGGCTAGATGGTGTAAACAGTGCTGATTGGCTAACTGGTCTCAGCAGGCATATTCTGATTGGTGAGTTTCTGCAGCTGAGCATGAGCTGGACTTTGCACTGAATGTTTGGTTAGATTAGAATAATTAAATCATTGATTTCAGGAAGTCTCGAATCAGCAAAAGAAATAACAGGAAATTGAATGTTTGCATCACAATTCCTTGTTTACTTTAAAAAGTTTAATAAATTCTAACTTTTCTATAACTTAAATATGCTTTTGAGAAGAAATAATTTAGAAGTCGGTTTTTCTTTATTTATTTGTATATTTTCTGGCTTGAGATAAGCCTGCAGGTGGATTATCACCTTTTTCCTAATGTGATAGCTTGAAATTATTGGCACTTTTTTTTTTCAGAGTAAGATATAAAACTACAGTGTTTCATTTATATGCAACTGCCAATTTCATTTCCCAATTTAAATTTCACACTATATATAAAACACACGCCCTCACTGGGAAGGGCAGAAGTGTTCTCAGGCCAACCAAGGAAAGAAGCTCATTAAGAAAGTACAGGAATTTGATTTGACTATGTTTTGTGAAGTCAGCAAGACTGAGAATATTACAAAATCCACTAAAGAACATGGTGTAATATAAACAAACATATGTGTGTAATGTATGTATGTATGTATGTGTGTAATGTATGTGTAATATGTGCGTTTGTGTATGTATGTGTAATATATATCTATATATGTGTGTATGTGTAATATATATCTATATATGTGTGCATGTGTAATATATATCTATATATGTGTGTATGCATGTGTAATATATATCTATATATGTGTGTGTGCATGTGTAATATATATCTATATATGTGTGTGTGCATGTGCAATATATATCTATATATGTGTGTATGCATGTGCAATATATATCTACATGTGTGTGCATGTATGTATAACATATATCTATATGTGTATGCATGTATGTGTAACATATATCTATGTGTATGCATGTATGTGCAATATATATCTATGTGTGTATGTATGTGCAATATATATATATATATATATATATATATATATATATATATATACACACACACACACACACACACACACATATATATACGATGCGGTGGGAACGAAAGTAATCTATAAATTATACAAATTCTAACGTTAGCAGCATTCATTCAAAAAAGAGCTCAATACATGTAGTAGAACGATAATTATTTATTTATTATAATTTTATCATATAGACAAAACCATTTTACTCACGACAAAGATGCAACTTGGTTTCAGTGCATTTTTACTGCACATCTACGGGTGAGGGTCGGAAATGGTTATGAACAATCCATTTCCGACCCTCACCCGTAGATGTGCAGTTAAAATGCACTGAAACCAAGTTGCATCTTTGTCGTGAGTAAAATGGTTTTGTCTATATGATAAAATTATAATAAATAAATATATATATATATATATATAATATATATATTGTATGTTTGTGAGAGAGAGAGAGAGAAAGAATCTATATCTTATTGATGTCAAAAGCATTTATCTTATGGAAGAAATATTTATTTTCTAACATTATGCCTTTCATCATTATTGCACTTCATCCCACACCTTTCTAACAGTTACATAGATCAAACATGACAAAATACGCATGATAACTGAGGTAGTCTATACATATGTGCAGAGAGTATGTATGTGTGTGTGTGTGTGTGTGTGTGTATGTTATATATACCAGGTGTAACAGCAAAATGGTCCAATTGTTAGATTAAACTTTGAACCATTGTATCTTAGAAATGATTAAAGATATCTTACTGGAATTCTCCCACGTTTTTATAACACTATTGGACTCTACTTTGGGCAAGAAGAATGTATAATTACTCTCCAATCTTAACTGAAGAATCGTAATGAAATCGATCATAAACAAAAATGACATGTTCATCATTGATTAATTATACCTAAGGATCGCAATCTCATGATTGATTGAAATAAAGTTCATATATATATTATTCTAGGATCATTTTCCAACTCATTGAAGGTGATCTTCATCCCCTCTAACCTTCTAACTTTCTGTCCTGGAGTAATATGGTGCCTTACACATTTCACATACACTTTCATTTTCAAGTCTTTTTTCACTGCTTTTTGGACTGTCAAAGGTGAAACTCCTCTCTCATGTGCCAAACGTCTTAGGAATTTAGTTGGATCTTTTCTAATTGATCTCTTTAGCTCTAATTTGAAATGATGATCCCTCTTCCTGTTGTAATGTCCTGATCCATTTTTCCTCTCGACTGTTCCCTCTTTTTTTTAAATCTTATTCACCACTCTCTTGATGGTTCTTGAATGGACTTTGAAGATGGAAGCCAGAGTATGAATGTTGATACCATTACTGAAGGGCTGAATGATTTTTTTCCTCCGACATTGCTCAGTTGAGAAGACAGTGGGGTTGACACAAATGATTTTAACCTATTCTCTTCCTAGCTGAATAACTCTAAGGGTTTTTCTTATGGTAAGTAGCATCAAGATGGCTAAATGAAAGAGAAACTCAATTAGTTTACTGGTTTCTTAGATCATTTTGTAAGATGGGTAATTATGCAGTAACATGATTTGGACAATTTTCCTGTTACACCTGGTATATATATATCGAATTAAAATTATATATATATATATATATATATATATATATATATATATATATATATATATATATATATATATATAGTCAAACCTAATGAGCCAGACAAACCTACCAAGGTTTCACTTAGGCAGATTGTCAGGGTCAGCTGACTCTGACGATCTCCCTAAGTGAAACCTTGGAAGGTTTGTCTGGCTCATTAGATTTGACTAGGTTTGCTCTACGTTTTTATCGAGCTCTTTAGTTAGTTGTTTACTCGTATTGCGGTTTTTTTCTTTGGGCCTTGAACCTGTATCTGTGCGATTATTTTCGACAGACTTTCATGTTCCTGGCTCTTTCTTTTTTAAAACCTTTTTTTCCCCTTCGTGATTGATTTGGCTATTGTTAAATCAAGAATTCGAAAGTTTTTCGATACAAGTATAGTTACCTATATTTATTTATTTATATATATATATATATGTTTTATTAAAATCCACTGACAAGGTAATGTGGCTTTTTTTATAATTTAAAATATAGCCAAAATGCTATACAGAATATTCGGACAATTTCTGCATAATTTATGTCAGAGAAAAAAATTAAAATTATAAGAACACAAGAAAAATTTAAATGAAAATTTAAATAAAAAACTTAACTGTATTGGTTGTCAGACAATTTCTGTGGCCACATGACTCCTTACATATACCCACCTATCTCCCCAGACTGAAACTAACAGGCCAAAACCAATAGACTTCAGTAATATAGCACATAGAAAAAAAAGAAAAAATTAAAATTCCCTCCAAAAATGTTCAACTTCATTTTTTTTTATTTCTCGTTCAGAAAGGACATGGGTGTGTATGAGAGTCCCAATTTGTAACATCTCTTCTCATTGTGTTCCTATCTGGTCAAAAAGGCAAATGATACAATAAATATTATTAGTTTTATCAATATTATTATTTTTTTTGTTTTTATCTCTCAAATTTATTTCTGCAGCCTAATATATCTACATATAAGAAGCATATGCCGACAATCTTTCTTTGTTGCACACACACACACATATATATACACACACATACACAATTATATCAATTACTATCAGTTACATTATATATGCAATTAAATTAGAAATTCTAATTCTACTTTTACCCTAACACCAAAATATCAAATTATAATTTGAATAAATGTATTCACTATTTTCTTTGGATATACATGCTTTACTTCACTCACTATAACTTTATTTCGTTTTTCTATATCAAATCAAACTATTTACATTTTTACATATTTCTGATGTACAAATCTTATTTGTTGGTTCATGGATATTTATTTTTATAGATAATTAAAAATGTTTGTTAAAAATGTTTCATGTTAACAATAATATACAAAAAAGTGTTTAAACATCCTTTGGATATATTATCTTGGTCATTTTAATAAAATAAATACATACATATATATATATATATAGAGAGAGAGAGAGAGAGTTGTTACTTGAGTTTCACACTCTCATGATCTTCATGCATTGATATTTTGAAGCGTTTTTTTTTGCCTTATTGAGATAATTTGGGTATTGAGCACTTTACTATGTAGATAGGTGTTTTCCTTTTGGTCATTCTTTTTTCTTTCCTTGTTCGAAATTTTTTCTTGTCTAAGGTATTAGGTCTTCTGGCATGGTATTTGTTGGTCATACCAACATTGATTTTTCTTTAGTAGTGTGTGTGTATATATATATATATATATATATATAATACATACAGGTATTTATGGGACAGCTACTCATCTTCAAGCCCACCTACATGCTGGAGGGGCTATCCAATCCTTGTTGCAGACACCTGCTCAGCTACTTCTGCATTTATTCAATGCCCAGAGCCCACACGTGGTTTAGTTAATGTTATCTTATATATATACACCATTATAAAGATTATATAAACATGATATAGATTTTAAAAGAAATACTTAAAATGTATGTGTATAGCAAGGGGGTGCTGAACAGTTCTAAACCACTTTAAGAAGTGTTTATAAAAAAACAAAAATTTTGATGCTTGCCTGAATTTTAAGGATAGGTTTTGGCCAAGAACTTTTTAACATTCCTGAATGCATATGGGTTTGTGTGTAATATATATATAATTTTTAACAATGAAATGCATGTGTAGTGTTTGTAATGTCCACAAACTTTAAAAGGCTTTTTTTGTTTGATTAATTTCTCTTTTACTCTCAAGTAAGTTTTCTTTCTTTGGAGTTCACTGGAGAACAAAAAACCTCAAGCAATTGCAGAATTTTGGGAATTCAAATTTATTGTCACTTGAATAGTTTTTCTTCCCCTTAGCACCAAAACAGCAATATTCATTACTTTTTCCCTATCCACCAGTTAAATTGAAACTAAATCTCGATTCTTCTACCAATCTTTCTCTGTCTTTATCTCCTAGTTGTCTCTCAAAACCTTTCCAGATAATTTTGTTTGCAATTTTCGATTTTTTTTAAAGTAATATACTTTCAAATTGCTTTCCTGTTAAAAAAAAAAAGAAAAATGTTACATATTCTCACATATTCAATGTCTATGGGGATAGTGCATTTTTCTTTTCTTTTTTTCTTCTTTAATTTTTAAAGAGATATATGCAGTAAATATTCATTTCACTAATGTAGTTATCAATTTTAAAGGAAGGGAATAAATTTGAAACCAGTTTCACCATTAAAAAAAATGAAAAATTTTGGGAGAGCTCTTCATAAAATTTAAAACTAAAAAGTTAACTTGCAAAATGAATTTTTCACATCGGAAACAAAAAATAATATGAAAAGTTCAGACTCTTCTTAAGACATATGAGATACAACAGCTGTATTGTACTTTTAAAAAATTCTAAAATGTGTTGCATTCACTTTCGCTCATATACCTTTTGAAAAAACATGTATCCATTTCTTCTCCACCAGCAATGGGTTAAATATAGATTGCATTGGGTGGCAGATGGTCTACGAGGAAGTCTATTCAAAATTATGGTGAAGGTATCAGGAAATTATTCTGCTATCATTCTGCTTCCCAGTAAGTTATGATAATACATACATAAAGAAAAGGAATCTGTGGAGAGCCATGTCCGCCTATGCCCTGAAGGGATATGACATGTAGAAAAAGAAAAAAATCGGGCCTGGGGATCCTTAGATGAAAACATGAAATGGGGATCCTTAGATGAAAACAAGGGGATCCTTAGATGAAAACATGAAATGTTTTTAAATTGTTTTTTGACCCTGGCAAAAAAAAAAAACAGCATCCTCACAGTAAGATTCCTGCATTGTTTTCCATTGTCTCTCTTTCCCTCTATTCGACCTGTGAGTATCAGATTCTCCAGGCCCTCCTTCCTCATTATGTGTCCTAGGAACTTCAGCTGCCTCTTCCTGATATCAAGTATAAGCCTCTTCCTTGTTTGCAACCTCTCTAAGATCTCATCGTTGCTCACCCGTTCAGTCCATGATAACCTTAGAATCCATCTATAGAACCACATCTCTGTTGCCTAGAGCCTCTTCTTCATCTTTGAGGAAATCATCCAACATTCACTGCCATAAAGGACAGATCGCACATAACAGCTTGGCTCGGATTGAGAAATCAGTGAGCAGAGTTCAAATTCCAGTCAGATACATTACATTCAGTTATGTGCTAATACCCATGAGAAAAGTATGAATCCTCTTCTCCCCCCAGCTATGGGTAAATAGCAGGACAGACCAGGTTCTATAGCCTTTGATGGCAACTGGTCTACCGCAGAAAGAAGTGGCAACCCACTGCAGGAAAAAACCTGCCTCATCAGTCATGTATGACGCATGGCACATAACTGACTGATGTTTAGTAACCTGCTAGCTTGAGTGGTGCTTAGTAACCTGCTAGCTTGAGTGGTGCTTAGTAACCTGCTAGCTTGAGTGGTGCTTAGTAACCTGCTAGCTTGAGTGGTGCTTAGGGTTTGTATTGAGTCAAAAATAGGGCTAAAAAGAAAAAATAGCCTAACTAGCCAAATTTTGATCAGAAATTTTCATTATATAGTGTTTATATATTGTATCATATGGAGAAGCACTTGTTGAAAGGTAGGAGATTATATTGAAAGATAAAAATGGTGTTTATTTTTTTTTTTTCAGTCATTGGGCGACAGATGTATTTAGTTACTTTGACAGACCTTGTGGGTATTTCTTGAGTAGAGGAACTGTCAAACTCTATAAATATAAGATCCACGTATGATAAATTGAAATAATATCTGTGAGACCTAACTGCCAATTTAGTAGTACGCTTAAATTCATGCAGTTGAGGAATGAAGGAGGAAAGCTCATTAGAACAATTGCCATGAAAATATTTATAGAAAAGACAGAGTGAAGCCACATCATGGTGATGGGAAAATGATTGAAGTCAAGATATTAGGTCAGGACCAATACCATTTCACAATCTTCAATGGTTTTTGTCAAGAATCTCAAGATATATAGCTGGAGCACCAAACAATAAAAGAACAGGGTTCAGGATAACAGAAGATGGAGATCGAGGTTTCATTAATTTTTTTTAAGATTGTAGGTGGCAGGGAAACAAGAAATTGGAAGTTCCACAGGCGAGAAGTGTAAAAAAAAGAAGAGAAATTATTAGAATTGAACATACGATTGCATCTAGCTAATTCACTGTTAAAACAGTGTGATCTAGTTGCCAATCTAGTAGCAGTCTTCAATTCATGCAGTGAAGGCACCAGGATGAAAAACTCACCAGGACAATTTCCATGAAAATATTTGTAGAAAAGACAGAGGGAAGCCATGTTACGTCGGTGAGAATGTGACTGAAGTCGAGATGCCAGGTCAGGATCGATTACATTACAAACACTTCTTTGAATTTTGTCAAGAATCATGAGATATACAGCAGGTGCACCAAACCAGAATGCTAACAATATTCAATACACGAACGAATTGAAGATTTATAAATGTGCTATATGGATTCTGACGAGGTACGTTGTCTGGCATGATGCAGTGAACTACCTTTTCTAGCAGTAGACCTAACAATTGATTCAGTATAATCATTCCACTTTGTGTCAGTCGAAAATGTGAGCCCAGGAAGGCACAAGAAGTTGCTCTCCTGTAGGTTAGAATCAGCCATGTTGATTGCTGACAGAAAAGGGTCTCTGTGGTGATTAAAAGATAGCGGTTTTGTTTGGGAAGTATTAAAATTTACAAGTTATTTCTTGCTCCAGTTAACAACTGATTAGAGGTCATTTTTTTGAGAGCAGCTGCAGTTTTATATTGTCAGACTTACTGTTTTTGTTTTTTTTTCTGACTATCACTTTCATATGTTCTGTAACATTCACATGGTCATCAGGGATACTGGACTGCTGAACATGTCTCCAAATGATTCGATTTCTAGTAGTTGTGAGATAGGACTTGCGTTATGTTCACTTTTGTCTACTCACTAATATTGTCTGCCCACTTCTTTTGCTGTTTGCTTTGTCTTTATTCCTTGAATGGTGACCTTGTAGAACTGGTCACATCTTGTCAGATGGATATACCATCTCATTTTCCTTTCCGTTTTTTTTCCCCCTCTTGCTTTCACTGCTTCGATTTTTTTCTTAAGGTCACGCTTAATTGGTTATTTTCCTTATTACTGATGACTCACAAAAGCCTGTACTGGGAAATAACAACCACGTGCCATGATGTAAATTGTGAAGTATTTAAATTGTTTTGTCGTGCCAAAATTATTTTCTCCCTTGTAATGGCAATGGTGTGCAGAGCCATTTCCTCATGAGGAAACATTTGGCATGTATTGACTGAACAGTGTTATTGTCAGTTGAAATTTATAAATTCTTTCTCTTAA
>OZ038506.1:17304780-17322280 GCA_964036315.1 Acanthosepion esculentum | reverse complement strand
ATCCAACATTATTTCTCATTCAGGCTGTAGGTTATCATGGCTCTCCACAATTTCCTATCCTTTGTCGCACTTAATAAATTGTTTTTCTATCATCTCTTCTAAACCTTGTTCCACCATCCATTCACTCAAACTTGCTACGTAGGTTACGTGTTGTTTTCTTTTATTTGCCTTGTCTTCAATATTCCCTGTGAACATAAAATTTTCCAAGTCGTCTTTCCTTATTATATGTCTTACAAATCTCTTCCTGATGTTAAGTATAAGTTTCCTTTTTATTTCCATTTTCTCTAAGACTTTGTCGTTGCTTACACATTCAGGCCATGGTATTCTCAGCATTCTTCTATGGAACCACAGTTGCTTCAAGTCTCCTCATCTTTAAGGAGATTGTCTGGCATTCACTGACATATAGGAGGAATGATGATGCATAACAGTTCAGTACTCTTCTCTTTGTTTCTGACAAATTTTTCTATTTCTTAATACTTTGCTTAGCTTTTTTGAAGGACCTTTCACTATCCCAATTCACCTTTGTTTCTCAGTGTGACAATTTTTGTCTTCCAACTAAAACAATGTATGTAATGTGTATGTGTGTGAATATAAACTATTTAACGAGATATTATCAACTATATATGCATATGATAATGTACATTTATCGATGAGCAAATAAATACAAGGTAATCCAAAAAGTTCTGTCCGTTTTTAAAGGAAAAAAGAAAACGCTTCACAGTATGTGTAACTTATATTTAGTCTTCGAAGTAATCGCCATCGGCATCCAGCACCTTCTGCCAATGTGTCTCCAGCTGTTCAATGCCCTTGCGGTAGAACTTGGGAGGTTTTATGCAAAGAAGTCCTTGAGGGTTTTGCGCAAGTCTGCTTCATTGGTGAAGGATTTCCCACGAAGATGATTATCCAGGGAGTGGAAGGTGGTAATCGGATGGCGCAAGGTCAGGTGAATAAGGTGGATGGCACAAAGTCTCCCACCCAAGTTGCTGTATGGTATCCCTGACCACTCGCATGACATGCGGCCTGGTGTTGTCATGGAGGAAAAGCAGACCTTTGCGATTCACCAGTGTTGGCTCCTTCTGGCACAATGCCTATTGCACACATTTCAATTGCTGCAAGTATAAGTCTCCAGTGACTGTTTGACCCATTAGTAGCAGTTCATAATGAACCACTTGACGACCTGTCCACCAGACACAAAGCGTAATCTTGCGTGGGTGCATAGGCGGACTTGCGGTGTGAGGGACAGCATCCTGAGGAGACAACCAATGTCTGGAACGCTTGGGAGTTTCGTACAGAACCCACTTTTCATCACTTGTAAGCACTCAATTGAATAAGGATGCGGTACGGTGGCGAGAAAACAGTGATACGCAGGCTGCCACTCGTTGTCCCTTGTGGACCCCCAACAGCGTTTGCGGAACCCACTAGCTCAGTTTGTATGTCTTACCTAGGCGGTGCAGGTGAAGTCTAACTGTTTCATTGGAAATGTTGAACTGTCTTGCAAGTTCACCACACGTTAGACTACTGTCCTCTTCAATGGCCGCCTTCAGGACTCTGTCATTCAAGACCTGTGGTCGTCCACTGCGAGGCTCATCATGGAGAGACAAACCTCCCAACTTGAATTTTCGAAACCAACGCCTTGCAGTACGTTCATCTGCAGCACTATCCCCAAACGCTTGACATATGCGGCGACTTGATGCAGCTGCTGATAAGCCCACTTTGAAGTCGTAAAGCAAACAGTCCCGAACGAGATCTCTAGACACTTCCATCCTTCTCACAGCCGTTCGGCTTATAACTGATGGCCGGGCACAGTGAGCATGTTTTTTATAACGTCTGATGTTCCTACTTCCGGCTGTCCGAATTTGAAAACAATTGCTACACGCATTTCGTATATATTTCAACTTCATTGAATGACTAATCAAAAAACGGACAGAACTCTTTTGGTTACCTTGTATTTGTAGTTAAACAGGGCTATAAAGTATATATTAATAAATACACATATACCTACGTTTGTGGGGCAACTCATAGTTTCATGGTTACCCAATTTATCAGACACAAATGGTAAATGAAGTATTTAATACGGTTGTTTTTTTTATAATTCTGGGTCTCATGGAAAGAATGCTACATTAGATGCAAATTCAAAATCCAAGGTTATGAATTTAATATAATATTGGGTTATAAATTCAAAATATGGAGTCTTGGTAGGTAGATGTTTGAAAAAAATCATGATATATGATATAAACTGGTATATATTTCTGTTAAAAAAAAAAAAAAAAAAAAAAGGTGAGTAGATATTATATAAAATGACATATAAAAAAAGGTTGCGGAGTGGTTGGGGGCTAATTTAAAAATTATACAGCATAAGGCAAAAGCACTATAAATACAGGAGATGGGTGGGCATGGTGTGTTTTATCCTTGTTCAGTACAGCAGTTTAGAAGTAATCTCTTTGTCTCAAGGAAGTAACATTGTAATGTATATAAAGTTAACGTTTAATATTATAAAATAGGCTAAAAATAAAAAGTTTTGTTAGATAAAAAAGATAGGAAGTTTAGAAAAAGTAAAAAGTCCAAGAAAAAAAAATGAAGCAGAAAATGGAAAAAGGAACACCGTTTACATGACAAATAGATACTGCGATGGTGCAAGACGGGGTAACTAGTGTGTAACAAAAAGTATCTGGGTCAGGTTGAATGTGGAAATAAGCAGATGTTGGGTTAATTGATCTAGTCAGAATCAAAATAATTCAGAAGAGTGTTATTCTTGTGAATGCATGCTACCATAAGTTCATTTCATTTGTTCAGTAGGTTAGGATTGTCAATGTGCCTAAGAATGGTTATTTTTTTTTCTAATAGACAAAGGCTACATTTTTTTCCCAAATCCAATAAAGGGTGTAGTTTTAGCGATGAAATTCCAATTTACTACAGGTGTGTAGCTATCTGTCTTAACTTCCCCAAAAAATTTGGAGAGTGCTGTGGCATTTGAATTTTGTTTATTGGTAAGTTGTCATTTTATGATGGTAATACTAGGTTTTTATAGTGGTTAACAGTGGAACAAAAATAAAATTTAGTCTTGCCGTTATGTTCAATGCTAGACTTGTAAGTAATGCCTTTATTCATACATTTATAATTTAGTGGACAGGTTCTGTTTTTACGACAATTACAGTTTTTGTTGGTATTAATATTGTTATTGAGGTTGTTTAGATATTTGTTTAATGTTGTTATATTATGTTGTGCTATATACCGCTTGAGATTTTTGGTGCAGCTGTAGCAAATTTTAATGTTGTTCCTGTTGAACAATGGAAATGTTTGTAGATTAAATTAAGGAAAATTTTACCAATGTTGGTTTTTGACATTTTTCCTAGAAGAATGTCATTGCTAGATGTTTTTTTCTTAGACTTAAATCCAAAGGGATCAAAAGATTCATATTTTTTATTTTTTGAAGTGTTTTTTTTTTGTCAAAGAAAAGTTTCCACTTTCTACCTCACTCTGCTCACGACTCTCTCGCTATTTTATGCAGTAAGTTGAGTTCATAATGGTTCCTTTCAGGGAGAACGATATTTTTGGTGAACTTGTCCAATGAATTGGATAAGCATGAAACTCTGAGTTGCGCTACAAGCATAGGTATATGTGTATTTTATATATATATATATATATATTTAAAGATATTTATGATATGTTTAACGTTCTTTTTATAGATACAAGTATTTAAGCAAATGCTCTGTTTTATAATAAACAGTATTAAATAACATTTACCGGCCTGAATGTCCGAGAAATTTTCATAGAAAATTTTCGTTCTCCGACAGGAATCGAACCTGTATCCTATACGGAACCGTCATTTTGCGTGACGTGCCTTAACCGTTCAGCCACAGAGAAGCGTTCGGTTCGCAAGGTCAATTTTACTATCTTTAAAACCAAACGCTTTCAGTTTTAAAGATAGTAAAATCGCTTCTCTGTTAATTGAATTCAATTAATTTCTGAGGAAGGACCGAGGTGGTCTGAAATATTAAATATATACAAAAACATATAAATAAATACTTTCGCATATCCTGGACATGGGCAGTGGAACGGGAACAATTTGATACATAGTAATTCAATCTCTGGGCTGGGTAGTGTGTATTTGGACTCAGTGGAAACAGGGTGAGCAAAAACTGAGCAGTACTAAATAAGAACTACATGAGATATCCCTAGACATGGGCAGTTGTCCAAGTACAGTCTACTCCCAGAGATTAAATGAAGTATTCAGTTCAGTATTCTCTGTAAGTTACATCTGATGAAGGCTGGTGGGCACAACAACAACCGAAGCATTGTGGTAACAAGAAGAAGATGTAAATAATGTAAATAAGAATGACATTTGTTTCATTGACATTCAATAATTAACTGAACATAAACAAGTAAATGCAAAAGTGATTCAATAGTAGTCGCTGGTTTTGGTTCTGCCAAACCAAAACAAAAAGAAATAACTCAGAAAAGAAACTCTCTGTAAAACAAATATGGCTTCCAAAAATCTGGGCACTACTTCTGACCTTGTATTTTATAAGTGCAAAGCAATTGCAAATTTTATCTTAAACAGTTCTATCAGCTTTTGATAATAAGATTAGATGATTACTGACTGAATTTCTAGAATGGTTAGTTATCATTTGTTGGTGGAACTAATTGCTGAGTATTTGGGTGCTCATTTACATTTTCTTCTGTGTAAAATGAGTCCTATGTCGGATTTGAAGAGACATCTGCAGTCACCATATGGTAGGGTAGAACTTCAGGGGTTGGAGAAATCTGGCTTTTCTTTGGCCTCTTTTCTGTGTTCTGGTGTTTTTGAAGAATGTTGTTTTTTTATGGACTGTTCTTCTCCAATGGGTTCTTTAAACATGAAAAGAAAAATGTCTTTGAGCATGAAAGCTTTGGCTGCAAAATGTTTGAGGTGGTCCATGTGTCACCACTCCATTGTTCACACATTTCAGGTGACACAATCTGCTTTTGCAAATCAGGGCTTGACAGGCAGGTTCATGATGACAACTTGCATCAGGCTGCTGACTTTTTCTTGTATATAGAACATTGCCTTGACCACCTACCCGCTGGGCACCAGGTTTTGCTTAGTCTAGTCCCTTCACTAAATCCTTACCACCATGGGGGACTCTACCAGGAGACGGAGCTCCTGTTGACATTGCATTCTGGTTTCTAGTAGCACGCAAGCTCCTCCACTAGAACACGCTACATACATTATATGTTTTAGAATCTCAAAAAAATTAACATTTTTTTAAGTATGTAAAACATTAGGTAAACAAAAACACTAGAAAATACAAGACAAAATACAAGTACATAAATAAACAAACAAGTATTGAAAAGTTTCTTCATTTTAGAATCGTATAGCAGAAACAAAAAATAAAAATATAAATCAGGATTTAAGACTAAAGTATTTATAGATTATGATGTCATTATCCAATAAAAAATTTATACTACCATTTTGACAGTACTGACACCTAAAGTATCAGTTGATAAAAAATGAACGAGAATAGAAAATGCAAAGTTGATAAATATAACTTCAGGTAAACAAAAATGCAAAGTAAAAATAAGACAAGTGATCATCAGGTTAGTTGCATAAAAAACAAATACTAATACAAAAAAATCCAGTAACTGGAAAAAGTTAAAAGAAATAATAAACAATACATAAACAACTTCAAACAGTAATAATAATCATAATATATATATATAAATGAAATAAAACAAATAATAATTGAAAATTATATTCAATTATTACATTAAATTGCATTATCATATAATTATTATAATCATATATTATTATATATTATATTATTATATATATATATATTATTATATATATATAAATTATATATTATTATATTAAATTACTTTCAGCAATATTTACATTTTTCAATTAAACTTAAAATCTGTTAATTTTTTGGAACTTCAACAAAAGGTGTCATCTTTTCTTGAGTTTAAAATGTACAATCACACATCTTGAGTTGCCAATTTTTTTGCTAATATCCACCTTAATACAATGCTCAAGAGCCACTCGAGGTAGAAGGTTACTGAATGAAGTGTATTATATGAATGTAAGAGTAGGAAGTGAAGACTATGTAGATATGAAAGTTAATTATTGACTCTTGACTGGAAAAGATCAACATTATATTGGACCATCCACATAGGAGCCTCTTTCACAAAGCAGCAGTTCTTAGGAAAAAGCAGTCTGAGTGGAACTTCCTTGTTACAATTGGAATGGCAATCATTCAACCTGGTGGACACAGTATGGTGAGTCTTTGACGCAAATGTTCGAATTAGTGGAACTAACAAATGAAACTTATCCAAACATTTGCCATGGAAATAGTGACAGAGTTATAACAGTTTTATGATATTGCATCTGTAATAAAAAGTCTACAGGGTTAAAAATTTGTCAAAGGCAAGGTCATATAAATGACTTAGGACACTGACAAGGCCGGAAAATGAGGGTTGTGCAGCCCCAGCCCTGATATATCAACAATCTTGGTAGGAAAAAATCAGTACGACAAGCTAAATAATTTTTTGTGTTTAGAAAGTTTGGACAGATAGTATTATTTGTGTCTACCTGCCTCTTGCGTATATTCTCATTTATCACTTCAAGTCTGTTTTGATGTTCAGTTCAGCTAATTTGTTTAGCGTTAGACATATGAATCTTGTCTTGGGGGCTTTTTGAAATTGACAATAAACTTCTATTCAAGATATTTTCATTTCATCATTACTATTATTTTGTCTCTAACAATATCGACATGGCATTATTGTGAAATTGTTTTCCTGTTTGTTTTTGTTTCTACGCTTGTTTCTGCAAAGATTGGTTTTGAATAAGTCTGGTGGCAATGCTATGGGTCTTGGATTTCTCTTTAGAGGAAGAATAGTTTTTATTTGGTTGCTGGCATATGTGGTGATGTTTGGACACAATGAAACCTGCAAAGCATGTCTTTTATATAAACACTCAAATGACTCAAAAGCAATTGTGGAAATATGAGACTCAAGATATTTTTTTCAAAGCCATGACTTAAAGTAAATCTTTACTTGCAGTAGCCATGAAAATGGCTATAAAATACTCAGTGAAATTCCCCTGTTGCATTGTTAGATTTTTGACCTTAACAACTTTACCAAAATATGGCAAAAACAACAAGTACAAATGCAGGTATCCATATTTAAAGATGAAGAGGGTACAAATGAAAAGAATCAAAACTGACAAGGTTTTCTATTTCAATGAAGTATCCAGAAGCATGAGTGTTATTGCTTTCTTTCTTTTTCTTTACTTTTTCTTTCCTTCCTTTCTCTCTTTCTTTTTTCTTTCCTTTCTTCCCCCCTTTCTTTCTTTTCTTCCTCCTTTCTTTCTTCCCTCCCTTTCTTTCTTCCCTCCCTTTCTTTCTTCCCTCCCTTTCTTTCTTCCCTCCCTTTCTTTCTTCCCTCCCTTTCTTTCTTCCCTCCCTTTCTTTCTTCCCTCCCTCCCTTTCTTCCCTCTCTCCCTTTCTTTCTTCCCTCCCTTTCTTTCTTTTCTTTCTTCCCTCCCTTTCTTTCTTTTCTTTCTTCCCTCCCTTTCTTTCTTTTCTTTCTTCCCTCCCTTTCTTTCTTTTCTTTCTTCCCTCCCTTTCTTTCTTTTCTTTCTTCCCTCCCTTTCTTTCTTTTCTTTCTTCCCTCCCTCCCTTTCTTTTCTTTCTTCCCTCCCTCCCTTTCTTTTCTTTCTTCCCTCCCTCCCTTTCTTTTCTTTCCTCACTTTTTCTTTTCTCACTTCCTCACTTTCTCACTTTCTCTCTTTCCTCACTTTCTCTCTTTCCTCACTTTCTTTCTTTTTCCTCTCTTTCCTCGCTTTCTTTCCTTTCTTCCTTCCCCTTCATTCTTCCCTCCCTTTCATTCTTTCCCTCCCTTTCTTTCTCCCCTCCCTTTCTTTCCTTCCTTTTTTCTTCCTCTTGCAAAAATCAAACTGCGCCTCTGATATATATTTCTCTTTGTTTTCTGTTTCTTTGCAATTGCAGTCAAAACTGAACAGTCTCATATTTGTCTGAGGTAATTTCAAGGTATTTTGCACGTGCTAATGCAATTACTAATGAAGGAACAAGCAGAATTAATATTTTCAGTTAATTAAACTTTCATAGCAACTGGAAGAAATTAACTGCAGGCCAAAATAGATTTTATACTAAAACTGATTTTACTTGATTTTTTTAAGCAACAATTTAGATGACCTCCCCACCTCACTTCTTGGTGGAAAGAAAAGAGGAAAATATTCTTCAAATTTTCTTTTTGTCTTAGAAAGATGTTAAAAATGAACTCTCAGGATATCACAGGAATCGGCTGGTTCTGATGATGGTGTCAACTTTCAAGATGTGTCTAATAATCAAAACAGAATTATAATTTGTTTGCTTTATAGCTATTTCTTCCTTTGAGTTGGGGGGGATAAACCACATGTTGACTCCAAAGACAATTTAAGGTAACACCTTTACATATAAACAATGTGGAAATTTAATGAATAGGTTTCAGTTATTATTCTCCGCATTTATCATGATAGGCATTTGTCAGTCTCTATGATTGACAAGGGTGTGCCATAAAATTATTCACCCAGCCCACTTTTTGAATTCTGAGTAAATGACCAGATGTTAAGAAATTTTGTCAGGAGGACATCTTGATCAAGCCCATAACTTTTAAGTATTTCCTTGCATACTAATTTTCTCTCTCTCTCTCTCTCTCTCTCTCTCTCTGACTGGCTCATCAGGATTCAGTCTTCTTTAGCTTTGACTGAAATGTAGTACTCCAATTTTCTCTCTCTCTCTCTCTGACCAACTTATAGTGCTCCAGTCCTGTTTGTATCTCTCTCTCTCTCCAACCAATTTGTCATATTCCAATTCTCTCTCTCTCTCTCTCTCCAACCAATTTGTCATATTCCAATTCTCTCTCTCTCACTCTCTCCAACCAATTTGTCATATTCCAATTCTCTCTCTCTCTCCAACCAATTTGTCATATTCCAATTCTCTCTCTCTGTCTCTCTCTCTCCAACCAATTTGTCATATTCCAATTCTCTCTCTGTCTCTCTCTCTCCAACCAATTTGTCATATTCCAATTCTCTCTCTCTCTGTCTCTCTCTCTCCAACCAATTTGTCATATTCCAATTCTCTCTCTCTCTCTCTCTCTCTCCAACCAATTTGTCATATTCCAATTCTCTCTCTCTCTCTCTCTCCAACCAATTTGTCATATTCCAATTCTCTCTCTCTCTCTCCAACCAATTTGTCATATTCCAATTCTCTCTCTCTCTCTCTCTCTCCAACCAATTTGTCATATTCCAATTCTCTCTCTCTCCAGCCAATTTGTCATATTCCAATTCTCTCTCTCTCTGTCTCTCTCTCTCCAACCAATTTGTCATATTCCAATTCTCTCTCTCTCCAACCAATTTGTCATATTCCAATTCTCTCTCTCTCTCTCCCCAACCAATTTGTCATATTCCAATTCTCTCTCTCTCTCCCCAACCAATTTGTCATATTCCAATTCTCTCTCTCTCTCTCCAACCAATTTGTCATATTCCAATTCTCTCTCTCTCCAACCAATTTGTCATATTCCAATTCTCTCTCTCTCTCTGTCTCTCTCTCTCCAACCAATTTGTCATATTCCAATTCTCTCTCTCTCTGTCTCTCTCTCTCCAACCAATTTGTCATATTCCAATTCTCTCTCTCTCTGTCTCTCTCTCTCCAACCAATTTGTCATATTCCAATTCTCTCTCCAACCAATTTGTCATATTCCAATTCTCTCTCTCTCTGTCTCTCTCTCTCCAACCAATTTGTCATATTCCAATTCTCTCTCTCTCTGTCTCTCTCTCTCCAACCAATTTGTCATATTCCAATTCTCTCTCCAACCAATTTGTCATATTCCAATTCTCTCTCCAACCAATTTGTCATATTCCAATTCTCTCTCTCTCCAACCAATTTGTCATATTCCAATTCTCTCTCTCTCCAACCAGTTTGTCATATTCCAATTCTCTCTCTCTCCAACCAATTTGTCATATTCCAATTCTCTCTCTCTCTCTCCAACCAATTTGTCATATTCCAATTCTCTCTCTCTCTCTCTCTCTCTCCAACCAATTTGTCATATTCCAATTCTCTCTCTCTCTCTCCAACCAATTTGTCATATTCCAATTCTCTCTCTCTCTCTCTCCAACCAATTTGTCATATTCCAATTCTCTCTCTCTCCAGCCAATTTGTCATATTACAATTCTCTCTCTCTCTCTAACAGACTTGTCATGCTCTAGTTCTCATTCACTCTCTCTCTCTCTCTAACCAACTTATAGTGCTCCAGTCTTCTTTGTATCTCTCTTTTTCTCTCCAACCAACTTGGCATATTCCAATTCTCTCTCCCTCTCTCTGAGAGACATTCTCATTCTCTCTTTCTCTAAATGACCAACTTGTGATGATCCACTCCAGTCTGTATGTCTCTCTCTTTCTCTCTGACAGACTTGTCATGTTTCAGTTCTCTCTCTCTCTCTCTGACTGACGAGGTTTGAGTTCTTTTTTTCTCTTATACAAACACCTTGTATTCCAGTCTAAAGAAAAGCTAAGATTTCAAATACAAATTTCCAATGCAACAATGTTCCCATAATTTTCTTCACCTTGGCAGTTAGTGCATTTTTATCCTTGTAAAACCTGTGATAGCCATGTAGCTTTTCTAACTATACATGTGTTAACCAGTGTGTAGATTTACATTTTTATGATGATATATTTTCTAGTGGATTTATATTACTTAGTGTTATGCTGACAATGTTATATCCGACTCCATGCATCCATTTTTCTCTTTGACATTTCCTGGTCAGGCAAGAGAAATAAATTAACTAAGACTTCTCTCGGCATTCTGCAGTAAGTGTGCTAACGGGAAGACTCAGTGTGTCTGCCTCTTTGATGTCTTGTACCCGTCAGTTGACAGAAGATGATCACCTGATGCTTTTAAATTAGAGAGTTTTGGCCATTCGGCAATCAAATAGATAAACACACAAGTTTGAATTCAAAACTTCAGCAGCCATTTGCACTGGTTTCGTCCAGTTGTCTGCTGTTCAGAGATTGCTAAATCATGAAAGAAAAAACTGATTGCAAGCCAGAAGTAGCAGGACATCACTTTTACAGTGAAATACTTGTAAAATCTACTCTCCAGTAATGGAATACTGGATTCCCTAGTTATATTTTGTTATATTCCATGCTAATAGGAATATATACTTGAAAAACAAGGTGGGTAAAATAAGTAAAGGTTTCTTGTAAAAAAAAACAGTACAATAAGAAGAAAGGTAATAGTTATGCACAAGGTCGTCGCAAGTCAATCCGGTAGTGAGTGCTACTATTGGAAGGTCAGTAGTTCTCACATAAGTCTGAGTTGTACTCAACAGATACCAGCTAGTCTCCGTAGTCCATCGACTTACAGATACTTAGAGGTAGTTACTACCTATAGTGTAGTTACTCATGGGACGTGAGAGGTTATTCCATTAGATCGTATTTGTTAAGTCTCTCTCTGGAAGAGTTCATTATTTAGAGTAGACGAATGACCTATCTCCATGTAGTGGACTCCTCTGATGACATAGCAGAAATGCTGCAATGTTTCTGCTACTAATATTGTTTGAAAGGGACTTTTAAATTATGAATGGCTCTGTAGATATATCAAATTTGAAAGTAAAATATCTTTCACGATATGTGTGTGTATTAAAAATTAATCTTGTCTATTATAATTGTTTTTGTTTATTACATGGGGACACTGTGGAGGAGACTTGTTATATTTGCCTAGTATTTCAGTTTAATATTCTGAAAGTATTGAATGTAAACAAGAAAATGCAGAGCAGTGTAAAATGTTTGATGTTATATAAGTACAATTAAATTGCAAAATTATTTAAATATGCCATTATTTTTTGTAGCACAGGTGAACTAGTGCTGATTATAAATTAAAGTGCCGTTGAATTGCATTCGAACAGTTCAGTTTTCTCATCAACAGCAAAATATCAAGCCTGATAAATTCTGGTGTAAACAGTTCTTTGTTATTTGCTGTTGTACCGAGAAAACTATAATAATAAAAACAAAAGTATGGTATTCTTTCAACTCTCCAAAATAACGAAAGATTTGTAAGGAGAAAATACGTTGTATTAAAAATTTCAAAACTTTCTGTTCATTGAACCTAGTTTTCACCTTAAATATTCAAGACCCTGTCACCAGGATGAAACAAGATAAGACAGTATCCCAAACTTCTCTTCATTAATCATCAGAGGGATCCCTCTCTGCCTGCTATCAGCATAGCTGATGCTAACTTCCAAGAGAGTGACTCCTTGCCCCTTTTCAGGCAAACGTTCTCAGCTGACAATTAGAAAGACTATATTGAATCCATTGCTAGGTCAGCTGCTGAAAAAGTTGGTTCACTGTGTCGGGTAAGACAATTTTTTTTCACCAGAATCTATCTTGCATATATAAGTCGACCATTCATTCATAGATTAGAATATTACTGCTACATATGGTTTGGTGCCCCCTGCTATTTTTCTTGAGCTCCTTGATAAAAACCAAGGAATCATTAATATTATTAGGGCTAATATGGCAGCTCAGCTTCAGTCACTTTTCCACCACCATAAGGTTGCCTTTCTCTGCCTTTTCTATAAATACTTTCATGGTAAATGTTCAGATGAGCTCATCACTTTGTTACCTAGACTTCTTGAATTTAAGCTCAGTACTAGACGGACATCAAGATTTATCAATTTGACAGTTGGGCTAGCTAGATGTAACCGTAAATTCTATGCTAGGAGTTTCTTTTCTCGTACTTCTCGCTTGTGGAACTCCCTTCCAGTTCTATGCTTTTCAGCCAACTTTAACTTGCAAAAATTTAAATGTAATGTCAATTACTACCTACTGTCTTCCTGATTACTCATTTCTCCTCCCGTTCATTAGTAATGTTTCTGTTCCTAATTCTTCTACACCCTGTAACCCTTTGTGTTTTAGCGGCTTAACTGCTTTGTTTGGGGTGATACCAGTTAAAAAAGAAAAAAAGTTTCCTGCTTATCAGTTGTTCTGTAACATCAATGATAGAAATTTAAATTTCTGTCAAGTTTATGGCTTATTTGTTGCCAAAATTGATGGTCTTTTTGATCCAATTCATAGAATCCCATTCAATGAAAAAAAATTGCTCCTCCCACTTAAAAAAGAAAAAGAAGAAATTAGGCAGTCATTTAAATTATCCAGAATTGAATTTGCCAGATGTGTCTTTTACAGTTGATGCAGAGAAGAACATAATTTTGATCAAATTGAAATTGACTTGATGAAAAACAAGATGTTATTTTTATTTTTTAACAAAAAACAGTAATCTGTTGATCCGATAACAGGGCATGTTTATTTACTGCTTGTTCTTGCTGTCTAAAATGTAAAAATATTTCTATTTTATTGATATATTAATGAAAGCTGACGAGATGAAGCTTTTTATTTGGAAAATACTTGTTAAATTTTACATTTTAATCTAGCAAAGGATATTTCTTTAACCACTTTGAATTTGATTGATAAATTTCTGAAGATAAATTACTCTGTTCTGCCAAAAAGAGTAAAAAAAAAAATAAGTATGAGGGTTGCTGGAAACTTTTCAGCATGACCCATTTCCCAATATCTGTCCATATAGTTGAATTTAGACCTTTTCAGCACTCTCTTCACACACACACACACACACATAAGTGAACATTGAAGTCAACACTTAGAGGCGACAGACTGTTTCAAGCTAGATGCAATCATCTGGCCTGATTATTGCATCTAGCATGAAACCGTCTGTTGCCTCTAAGTGTTGACTTCAATGTTCATTTTTATATTTTCATACACTCTATCCTTCATTCCATAAATATACCATACCTTAAAACTATATTTCTTTACACACACACACATATATATATATATATATATATATATAAAATAATAACGCATTAAAATATTTCATATATTTCCTGGGAATAGTCTAGATCCTTGTAATTGTTCTGAATATAATGTCATTTTGATTAACACAAAAAATGCCAGGCTGTAGCCTATAAAATCTTGTTTAAATGTCCTTAATAAACAATAAGAAAACAAAGAAATAGTACAGGATAAAATAATACTAAGCAAACAATATATATGCAAGTCAAAACTAGGCAAAGTAACAATAATAAGGCAAATTCACTATTCAGCCATGCTTAGAATTTTGCTGCCACATTCAATGCTATCTGCAGTCCTCCTGATTACTCTTCTTTTGTTCTGGCTCTTTGGTAATGTTCCTGTTTCCTAATTCTTCCACACATAGTAATCCCTTCTGTCTCAGTGTCTTTAATACCTTGCTTGGAGTGAACTAGTTAAAAAAAAAAAAAGTTCAGAATGTAAGAATGGTGTTCACATGTAAAAGGGATACTGTCAAATATTTGTAACGTTCTGGCACCAGGATGAGAAAGAAAAAAAGTATGATGTATGAAACCAAGTTGGGGTACATTTTTATTGGTTACAAAAAAAAAAACTCCCAACATTTTTCCATAAATTTGGGAAGGGTAATGTTTTTAGCTGTCATTCCTAGGGTTGCAACCAACACTTTGGCTTTCTGTTTCGTACAATCGCCTTTTCAGGTATCTGAGAATTAGACTATGACGGAGTAGTAAATCCATGCATTCTGTACATTTTCTTTATATTGATAATACTCTCCTCAGTAGATGAACCATCCTGCACATTGCAATTGCACCCCAAGTATGGCAATAAAGCCACTAAGATGCAATGAGTTTCTTAGTGTGAAAGAATATGATAAAAAGAAAATTATTAAAGAACAATAATAGAATAGGAATTAAGAAGACAGAAGATAACAATTGACACTACGTTTAAATTTTTAAAGGTCAAAGTTGACTGGGAAGCAAAATACCCGAAGAGAGTTCCACAAGTAAGAAGTGCAAGTGAAGAAACTGTAAGCATAGATCTTAGCTACATCTAAGCAATTTTAACTACAAAATGATGAGACCTAGCTGCCAATCTAGTACTGTGTTTAAGTTCATAAAGATGAGGTACCAAAGAGGAAAGCTCATCAGAACAATTACCATGAAAGTATTTATAGAAAAATTGCAGAGAAACTATGCCCCAGTAGTGGGAAAGCGACTGAAGACAAGATACCAAGTAAGGACCGATAACATTGTAGAGTCTTCTGTTGGTTTTTATCAAGAATCTCTAAATATATAGCAGAAGCAGCAGACCAGATATGGCAATATTCAATGCATGGATGAATGAGTTTTTCAACCTGGGCAATATCGCCCACCAGTGGGTGATTCCAACTGTTGGGTGGGAGAGGAACAACTGAGCAGAATATGGTGGCTGATTGGAAGTTTTGGTGAGCACTATCTGACTTTGAGTATTGAAAATGTATTTCAGCATATGCTACCCATAAAAAAAATTCAAAGGAGATATGCAAAGAAAATATATATATATATATATATATATATATATATATGATAAAAACTATTTTAGTATTCTCTATAATTTAACATTCAAATAGTTCTTCAGACAAAATAACATTTTTTTTGGTTATGATATAATCAGATGATGGAAAACAAAGAACAACAAAAAAATATTCACAGAATTTTTATTACTTGGTAGTAGTGCATATTCTTTTTAATTCTATGATTATGATAAAAAAATCACAATTTTTTTTCGTCAACACTTGCAACATTGGCCCTAACCTTAAAACTAACAATGACCATAAAACTAAATTATGTAAATATTTTTCAATTGTCAAGTTTGCTTTCATTCGTTCTTTAATATGGAAATTACAGTAGCAGAAACCAGATAAGTCAACATTTTTTGTTCCCTCCCTTTGATTTTTTTTTTTTACTACATCATAAAGTCAGTTTATGAACCAGTAACAAACTTTTACCAAACAACTTCTGTATACTTTTGAATATTTACGATACCGGTGGGCAGTGGAAAATTCTCCCATGTGAAAGTGGGTGATAATGCAAAAAATGTTGGAAATCCCTGATGGTAGACATTGAGAGTGATTGTCTAGCACGACTCAGTGAACCAACTTGTCTAGCAGCAGATTTAGAAATTGATTCAATATAATCGTTCTACATTATGTCGGTGGAAAACATTAGAAGATATCTTGTAAATAGGGGCTACCGGGATTCTAACCAAGGACTCTAATTATATGTATAACAGTAAATTTTAAGGTAGCACAGTTTTTTTTTTGTTTCAATTTCAAGATCTTTACTTATTTAGTAAAGTCTTTAACATATATTTTTTTATCAAAGATGCTACCATATCTATCAGAAGGATGTTTTTTTTGTTTGCAGTCTTTAAACATTTTATTCTGTAAACGTCATTTCTGTTTATATGTAGTCTATATTGAATTTTGTCCTTAGAGATGCTATGATAAGGAATTACTTGGCATGGCACTCTGTTGATGTATGAGGTCATGGGAAACATCCAACTCTTGGGTTAGTGACTGTTCTTTCTTTCTCCCAAGTGGAAGATGAAAATTTGGTCATGCCTAATTCACTACCTGTCCCCATTCTTTCTCGTACCATTTTTCTCTTGTAACATTTTGGCTTATTTTCCAAAAAGTTTCCTTGCAATTGTTTGGAGGTTACAGGTACTATTAGATATGTCTGGCACCAAAAGAAGAGGCTCATTGCAGTAATTGTTCTCACCAAAAATAGAAGGAACTGATTGAATACTTTTTTTTCTTGATTATTGACAAATGTAAAGAATAGTTTTTTATTCCTTTCCTTCCTTATTGTTTAAGTGTATAAGTCTACAATTCGCCCATGCTTAGAATACTGATGCCACATATTGTCTGGTGCTCCTGCTATATATTTAGAGATTCTTGATAAAATCCAAAGAAGAATCAGCAATATTATTCGTCCTGATCTGGTGTCTCAACTTCAGTCACTTTCCCACCACCATAAATTTGCTTCCCTCTGCCTTTTCTATAAATATTTTCATGGCAATTGTTTTTGGGTGAGCTCTTTGCTACGGTACCTAGATTTCATGAATTTATGTGCAGTACTAGATTGGCAACAAGGTCTCATCAATTTACAGTTTTGATGGTTAGATGTAACTGTAAGTTCTATGCTAACAGTTTCTTTTCTCATACTTCCCACTTGTGGAACTCTCTTCTGGCTCCATGCTTTCCATTCGACTTGATCTTCAAGAATTTAAATGAAATGTCAATCGTTATCTTTTATCTTGATCCCTGTTCTTACACTGTTCTCACTCCTTAATAATGTCTTTCTTTTTCAATTATTTATTCACATGCAGTAGCCCCTTGCATCTTAGTGGTTTGTTGTCTTGCTAGGGGTGAATATGATTAACAAAGAAAGTTATAACTCTGTAAATTATTTACATTTGGATTATTTTTCTCATTTTTGTTATCATCTTGGTGTATCAAATAAAGAGATATGACAGCAAGTCTTCAATAACAGTAACAGCAGCAGCAGTAAGAAAACTGAAGCTGTGCTGAAAGGACTTGGGCAGAATAGAACAAGATTAAGTTTAAGGCTCAG
>OZ038506.1:17297280-17302280 GCA_964036315.1 Acanthosepion esculentum | reverse complement strand
ATGGCTGTTAGAAACATACTTAGGATTAGACGATATTTAAGTCAACATGAAACGACCATAGACACAAGGCTAATCAGAAACGGAACAACTGAAATTCTTAAGTCAGCGTTCCTTTTTGTTGGGATTTGGTCACGTTGCCGTCACGCGGGCGATGCTGCGAAAAAAGCACTCCCAAGATAGAGACTTTATCTTAAATGAAAAAGAGGAATTCTATTTGAATCTAAAGTATGTTTCTAATAACCATGTCCTGAAGATGGTCTACTAGACCGAAACGTCTGACGTCGACCATAAAACAACATTAAAACAGTAAACTTGCATATTCGGATTTTGTTTTGTCTTTTCCATATTTTTCATCATACCGTCAGATCTACATCCGCATATTTGCTTACATATATATATATATATATAAAGAATTATAGTTTTAAGGTGTGCTATATTTATGGGATAAAGTGCTCAATATCAGTGATAGAATATATGTAAATGTAAAAGTGAACATTGAAGTCAACACTCAGAGGTAACAGACCGTTTCATGCTAGATGCAATCATGGTCTGATGAATGCATGTAGCATGAAACAGCCTGTCACCTCTGAGTGTTGACTTCAATGTTCACTTATACAGTGGGGTTGAATAAGTGATCGTACAGCAAACAAATGCTTGTTATTCTCACTTATAGTGAATGAAAACCTCAAATAACAATGTTATATGTGTATTTTGGGGCATAGAATCAGAATCTGCAATTTAAAATTAGAAATTCATCGATAAGTCATAGTAATGCAAATTTTTATATTTCGAATAGTGGAAAAAGTGTTCGTACATTATCAATTTTTGCATTATAATACTGTAGATTTTGGTTGTACTTCAAAGTAGAAGATTCTAAACTGTTCTAGAATATTCTCAGTAACTCTATTGCAACATTTAGTTCAAAATTGGATCATTCTGCAGTCACTGTTCACTGATAATGGTTCTAATAATGGCTAGACGTAAGGCAATGACTTGTGCTCAAAAAGAGCAAATTATTAAGCTATGGAACAATGAAAAAAAGTTACAGAAACATCTCCAGTGACACGAACATACCTTTTTCAACAATTGATTCATTTATTGTGGAATTTAAGATACATAATACTGTTGAGAACAAAGACAGACTCGGTGCTCCCAGGAAGATCTCTCCCAGATTACGAAGAAAGTTGATGCGACAGGCCCAAAATAACCCAATGGCCATCAGACAAGACCTTCAGAATGATCTGAGTTTGTCCGGAGTTAATGTAACTAAGCAAACAATTAGTAATGAACTATGCAGAGACGGTATAAAGTCGCGCTCCCCAAGAAAGACAACACTCCTTCTGAAACGGCATAGAGATGCCAGGTTGAAATTTGCGACAGAGCATAAAGATAAGGAAAATTCTTATTGGGAAAGAGTTCTTTGGACAGATGAAAGTAAAATTCAATTGTTTGGTCACAATTCCCTGAATCATGTATGTAGGAAAGACTGTGAAGCATACGCACCCAAGAACACCATACCAACTGTCAAATTTGGTGGGGGTCGTATCATTGTTTGGGGCTGCTTTTCAATGAAAGGTGTTGGCAAACAAGCAATTATAGACGGTAGAAAGAATGAAGAAAAATATCAACAAATCCTAAGCAAAAATTTATCGCTTTCCGTAGAGAATCTTGGCCTTCCTCCTGATTGGATCTTCCAGCAGGACAATGATCCCAAGCATTCTGCTAAGAGTACGAAGGATTGGCTTGCTAATAACAACGTTAACATCTTACAATGGTCCAGCCAGTCGCCGGATTTGAATCCAATAGAGAATTTATGATGGTTTTTGAAAAATAAGATCCGTGATAGAGGTCTAAAAAACATCAAAAACCTGAAGACAATTACTCATGAAGAATTTGGATAAAATACCTACTAAAGTATATGAATCGTTAATTAAAGACTACAAGAAGAGATTGGTTGCTGTTGACTTAATAAAGGCTTTGCTACAAAATATTAAATGGAGAAAACATCTTTTTGTTCTGCTGTACGATCATTTTTTAAACCCCTAAAAATTTAAATATTGCTATATTTTCTTAACCATGGAATATTATTTAGTTTTATATGCATACATTTTTAGTATGCAATCTGATACAGTAGATATATTCCCGTTTTGTTAAATTTAATATGTTACAAATAAAAATATGAAATATTTTCATGTGTACAATCACTAATTCAACCCCACTGTGTATGTGTGTGTGTGTGTGTGTGTGTATATATATATATATATATATATATATGTATGTATGTCTTATGTTTTTTGCTCGGTATTATTAAACATTTTACTTACAAGGATTACATGTTAAGTGTTATCCTACAGAAATACATTGGTCAACTTTTTTTCTGTTTTTTTTTCTTACATACAATTTTTATATTAACAAGAAACACGTAAAAAACATTTATAAATTTAATTTTTTACTTTTATTTAGGCTTCATCCTTTGAAAAAACTTTTGATGATGCTTAAATAAAAGTGAAACCTGTTAAATTTATAAAAGTTTTCTACTTGTTTCTTATTCTGTCGCATTTTAATTTTATACATACATACATACATACATATATATATATATATATATATATATATATAATGTGTTTATTTAAGAGTTTCTTCCTCATTTGAGACATTTTCAGCACCCTCTTATATCTCTCTTATACAGACTCTGCCAAAAGAAATAATGCCAATATTCTTAAGTCTTAAATAAATGAAGAGTGTTGGAAGAATCGGAAGATTACTTTAGAATTTAGTTTATTTGAATGATGGAAATGTATTTAAAGATGCAGAAAATTTATTTATTCATTTACTTATTAATACTCAGACTAATGTCCTTGCTATTGTCATCACAATGTTTTGGCAGTTGTGCTCCTTGTCCTTCTTTGGGGATCCGTCTGTCAATATGAGTAGCCTTCATGATATTTTGAACTTCAGCCTTTATTTACTTTACAATCCTAAATTGTTTCTGTCTTGCAGTCCATGGCTTGAATGAATAATGGTATGTAAACACACAGAATTTAAACAAAACTGATTGCAAAAAGCCACAAATAATATCACAGCTTCACACTCTAAATAGTTCTGTTCTCTTGTAATAATTGTTTCTAAGCTTTATAATATCCTGTAATCAAAATTAGTATTCATAAATTTATCCTTTGCACTTTGCTACTGCAGCTTAGTGTGTTTGAATTCCACAGTTGTGTTGTCATCTCCTGCAAGGATAACAGCTAAAACAATCTTAACTGTAATTACCAATGGGGTATTTGAATTAACAAAAAATACAGTGGAAGGGAAAGTAATACTTGCAAATACAACAGAGTGGCAACAACAACAACAAAAATGGGTAGCAAATGTAACTAGAAGAGAAAATGTTGTATCCTTAAAGAGGTTACAAACAGACAAAGGTGGTACCTGAGTTAAGGAACAGCAACACGCGTGTAGATGAAAGACGGAATACGCTACTGAAAAACAAGGAATTAGGTGGCTGGTTAGTAATTCCCGAAGTAATCCCCCCCCCAGCTATATCCTGTGCTCACTATATATAGCTACTGATATAGTCAGTCCATATAGGCAATAGGGAGTGTGGGACATTCCATTACAACACCTCCCCACAAGCTAATTTTCCCATGAAATTTTGCTCAATACCTCTTCTTTTTGGGGTCAGGACATAATTGTTTAACTTTTTACCTCTTCCTAATACTTTTTCCATCTCACCAGAAAATAAAGATATAATCAAGCAGATAATTTTCCTCACGACCAAAACAAAAAGGCTAGGAAGGAAATACCAATCATTAGTGCTAGAAAGCAAAAAAAAAAAAAGTTAAGGCAGTGGTTCCCAACCTTTTTTAGCTCACTGTGAATCCAGAATTTCTCTGTGGCCCATGAAATTATTATGGTGTAAAAAAATTACTTCCATTTTATATTGAATATATCCAATAAAGATACAACTATATCTATTTATTGGACACACGCAAGCATCTAAAATGTTTTGCATCTTCAGTAAAATGACCATTTATTAGTGTTATTGGAACTTACCCATAATAATAATGGACTATTCCGGACATCATAAATGCTGCACCTCAAGAGGGAGTAGTCGTTCAGAGTTCAGAGTCAGTCAGTCAGAGACAGAGTCGCGTCAGACGATTTCTGTAAGACATTGGAATAGTGATACTTGTCGAGACAACATAGTTCACTCTAACCAAACCTGATTGTCATTACTAATACTTCTACTTCTTTGTCCATATTTCTGTTTGTAATATATCTGTGTTATTCCATACCTGAGTTATTCTTCATTGGTTCTAGCTTGGACCATCACCGTGTACAAGGAACCATAACAATTATCAATACTTATTTTTACAATTTTTCAGTTTTTTTAGTCGGAAAAACAGCCCCAGATCTATTTACTCTCATTCAATTGACTTTGTGTCACAACTTGACTGGGGGGGGGGGGCCCAAGCACATACACTCAGGCTAGGAACGAAAATTGTCTGATCCCTCCACAACTGTTGTGCTGACCTTGGTGCGAGCATCGATCTCTCTCTCAGATACAGTGAGAGGACGTGGCCTCAGGCAGCTGTTCCCCACAGCTGGGCACCTCTCAGTATAATTTTCCTCAGTTATGACTGTTCTTTGATGGCGCCACCCGTGAGTGGACTCTGCCCAAAGACAGACACGCAACTTAGAGATGATAAATAAACCTATTACAAACTACTTTATAGTAATTTATACACGGTATTTACTCTGTCTCCCCACTGAGATGAGATGTGACGCAAGGTCTTTTTTAAGGTGGGGACATGAGCGTGAACACCTGGACGAGGGACAAAAATTGCCCACAGCTCCTACAACCGTTGGTTGTGCTGGCCTTGGTGCGAGCACCGATCACTCACTCTGGTGCCATGAGAGGGTGCGGCGTCAGGCAGCTGTTCCCCAGATCTGGACACCTCTCAGTATAATTTTCCTCAGTTGCAACTCTGTCCTTT